>OX467716.1:28221533-28821533 GCA_950111635.1 Agelastica alni
TTCGATGTTTGTTTTTATTATTTGATGTAATGTAATTTTTGACTGTACGAAAAATATCAGTTCGAAATAAAAGTTAGCAACTTAAAAATGGAATTTTAACGACATGCAAAAATTAACTACCAACTATTTACAAAATACGAAAATCCTCGTAATACTACTTTTTTAAAATATCGAATTTAAAAATATTTCATCAACTTGGCAAGATTATTTCTAGTATTTTATAGGGTCGGGCCGGACAAAAGCACTTGGGCACCTTGACCTTAAGATATTTTGTGCCCTATTATGTAAATTAATAATAATCTGTTTTATTTTACCTACAAAAAAATAAAAAATAGCATTTGGTAAAATAGTCTGAAGCAAGTTAAATTTGATAAAACTCACATTTACTCAAATGAAACGTATGAAAACACTTTTCACTCAATTAATGGGTAACGCGTAGCACGTTGACAATTTTCGACATCGGTGGAAAGGGTGACGTAGGTACATGTGACGTCATTGCTTGAGATTGGTTGTACAGCAAATGACATGTCTTTCGTAAGCTTATGCGTGTAAGGTTAACGATTTTGGTTTTCTAAGCCTTTTTTGAAGTGAGCTTTTGGCAATTATTTAGGTTTAAGGAACAAAATTTTGGTGTTATTAGTGATTTTTAAAGACAAAACAATAATTAATTGAAAGAAGAAGTTCGACTCTGGGAAACAGATGAAATGAAATCTCACTGGCCAGGACAAAGACAAGCGAAAAGGCTAGTAAGCCTTTCGCCAAGGAAAGCTAAACAGCTTCTCGAGTTGGACAAGAAAGACTTGAAACTGGTGACTGGACACTGCCCTCTGAGGTATCACCTGAAAAAGATGGACAAAACAGAGAGTGATAGTTGCCGCTACTGGATGCATAGCCTTCACGACCCGACAATTTACAATCTACAATGGTACGTCTAGAAACAAACCCTTTATGCAGAGCTCAACATTCCATATATAAATGATGTGATCACCCACTCCTCCAGAAGATATATGAATCGCAATGAAAAACATCCAAACCACCTCATAGACGAACTTTTTAATCGTTAGATCCTTAAAAGTACTTTGGCTAGAAGACCTATCTGCTAGGTGAATTCCAGAGAGTCGTCAGTGGACGACATCTGCCCCAAACAAATTTACTTATTACTTTATTGAAGTGGGTTGTAAATTAGCAATGAATAAAATAAAAAAAATGTACCTACGTCACTCTTTTTACCGTTGTCAAGCTGAAACGTCACGTGCACGTTACCCATTGATAATGAAATTTATTGTATTTTCTTTTTATTCATATTGCTCCAAAATTAATTTACCAGAAATAACCTTATTACTACTTTTATTAACATGACCAGAAATCGTGCAAAAATAAATGTACAGTTTTTAAAGGGGTATTTTGCTATATTATTATCTGTGGGGAAATTGTTACATTATTATTTGTAAAACAGGCATAGGGAAATAACTTCCAAAAAAGTAGGAGCGAACTCTTACCAATTCAGTTAGCTAAAAAAAACATTCACATTACCGAGGGTGTCTAACCATCCAGGCGAATTGTATGGAACGTTAAAAAAAAGTAAATATTTGACAAATGAGTACCATTTAACATTGTGTACATTCTCGCCTGAACATAATTTAATAGTTTTTTAATTTATTCTTCCCCTTCTAATCATAAATATGTACAGCAAAGATTATAATTTTTACAGAATTTAAAACTAATATTTGATAAAAAATGCAAAACCATTAAAGTATGTTAGTATGTATTTGTTGTAAAAGAATATTCTCCATGTGGAACTAATTATAAATATTTATAGAAATAAATGTGGTAGGAACCACGGCGACTATCCCAAATAGTGAACACCAAGTTACTAAAATACTCCGGCCACGTTGCAAGACACAATAATGATGATTTAGAGCGGTTGGTTGTTTATGGCAAGATGGAAGAGACTAGACCGAGAGGTCGTTCCCCGAGAAAATGGTCTGACCAAATAAAAAAATGCACTGGAACAAATTTTAGAGAAGCTGTCCGCAATGCAGTGAATGGGGATAAGTACAGAGAAGTAGTAAGGAAATCTGCAACACTACATTAGAATCGTCTATGTGATCACTACCCTTCTGTCAAGAAAGAAAAAAGGAGAAGATCGAGGGCAGCTAAGGCATTGGAAGGAAGCAGATGTCATGGCTAAAGAACATTCGCGATTGGACCGGAATACGCAGTGCCAAACAACTATTCAGAATATCAGAAAACCGCGAACAACTCGCAAATGTAATTGCCAACGTTAGGGGGACCTGATATGGCATCGAAAGAATAAGTATTTTCCATTCAAAGAAGTCAAACTATTCTGCAGAAACGAAAGAGGCAATTGCTAATGCAGTTCTACAAGAAGTACACGATGCACAAGTAAGTTTTGAAGGTGGGCAGTTAACTTTAAGAAAAGTACTCTTTGAATTATATTTTCAGTGACAAAAACACCCGATAATGGAGATATGTTAATGGAAAGTTATGATGTAAGATTAAAGCAAAAAAAAATAAAGCAGTATCGTCAGGAAGAGATAAAATTTATAACGATGAACACAGTTCTCATTCTATAACAAATGGATGGATAAACAAACTACACAATTACACAAAATCCTAATAATGCAAACGGAGAGTTTTTGAAATGTTGAATAAAACTAGAATTTAAGAAATTAAAATTATGTAGTACATTTGGTAGCAATAAATTTTTAAGTTTGTCACTGGCGAAAAAGGCAACCATTCATTATTATCTTGAAAGTATTCATTTACAATTTTTTTTTTAATTTACTTTTCTGATAGATAAATATTTCGTAAACATTACAAAATATTTAGGATATTTGTAACCAATTTGGTTTAAATCGGCACTCGAAAGGCGTGTTTGATGAAAATGAAGTGGGGACCACCTTTCATCAGTAATTTATCTCTCTAATAATGCATATTTTGATCTACAAGTAGTTCCACATTGGAAAATAATGGCGCTGTAAATTGACAACAAATTCTATTAAAATAACCACAAATTAAAAAGGTCGACAGTCGGATGCATGATAAATACAATGTCATGATACATACGAAAAAAATCCAAATGTTACCAACCTTGGCGACAGCTTGTAGAAAAGCAGCTTTCCCGACCTTTTGTCTTTGTTTGTTCATGGCTATTTCCATTCGGCGCTTTTCGCTTTCTATGTGTCTTCTTTTTTCTTCCAATTTGAGTCGGATGTCGTTCAGTTGGACAGCCATTACAGTGGGAGGTTGTTCGTCGCCGTTGGAATCTTCTACTTGCTGATTTTGTGTACTTTGTTGTTGCCACGTCGTGGTATTAGGAAGAGTTGCGAACGTGGTCTTCTTCTCACTACCTATATAATTAAAATCATTTAAAAATTAAATTAAAAAAAGAAAAAAGGTTTACAAAATAACTAGCTGTTTCCCGCGGCTTCGTCCACGTGGAATTTAGTTATACCTATATATCTTTAAATGAGGATAACATTTTTTCCTTGACATCCGATTTAACATCGAAGAATATCTTTATAGACCACCATTTTAAAAATGAACTCAATTTCATGTGGTATGTTGCAAAAATTAACAGCGCCGCCTTTGGTTTTTTAGGAACTAAACTAAAATAAAATCTAACCAATATATTTTTTTTTCTTTTGAACGTTGCTGTTCGTTGGGACGTCTATAGGACTTTGACAGCAGCAATATTTATTTGCCTTGTAACTTCTCAGGTAGGAAGATCTTTAAATGAGTATTAACTTTTTTTAACATCCGATTTAAATGGAATAAAGCCTGTATTCTGCTCCATGCCAAGCTCTATCTAATCATGAAAACCGCATTAAAATCCGCTTAGCCATTTCTGAGATGTTCCCGGACAAAAAAAACAGACAGACAGACACTTCAATTTTATTTTTATGTATAGATTGCTGCTGAAATTTCAAACCACGAACAAAAATAAGAAAGTATTCATAGTGGTGATGTTGGTAATGACATGTATAATGACAGTAAGGACGAAAAAGATTTAGCTGTAGGTGATAAAGAAGAAATGGAAGATAAGAAAGAAGTAAAATTAGAGGTCGATAAGCCGATAATTGATGATACTGAACAATATATTAAAGACGTTAGGGCAGAAGTGGACGGTGATGGTAAGTGTAAAAAGCAAATAATATTTTAAAATACGTTTTCAGTTTAAAAAAAAATGAGAACTTTTTTCCTGCATATTCTGCTCCAATCGAAGCCAAGCTCTATTTAATCGTGAAAACCACATTAAAATCCGTTCAGCCATTTCTGAGATGTTCCCGGACAAACAGACAGACAGACAGAAAATTAAAAAGTGCGTGATTTGTTTTGATAACGTGCGAACAATTATATGAGCTTAGAAAAACATAGTTATTTTGAAATTAAAGACAGACTTTAATTTAATACAGAGTGGACCAAAAGTCTGGAAACAGACAATTATCTCGTAAATTGCTAGTCCGAATTGTATAAAATTTGGGATAAGCCTATTTTGAGATAAGGAGATTCCAAATTTGACATTTGCAATGTTGTCAGATTTGCCGTTTCTCTGATATGATTAGTCACCTTAGTTTTTTAAATACATCATTATTGGAATCTCCTCTTCAATACGAGTTCAGCGATATGAAACACTTATAATTTTATGTAGTCTAGAAGGTCTTAAATAAATAAAACAAGTGTGGCGACGCCTAATTGTCTCAATAATTTTTTTAATAAACTATTTTCAACTACATTTAAGCATAACAATTGAAAGATAACATTTTTAACATAATGATTACTTAATCTAGTGTTTAAAATTTGTAAGTTGACAGCACCTTAATCGATGGTAAAATGCGTCTACCACATTTCTCCATGATTGTTTAGACCTTGACTAGACCTTTAAGAGTACATAAAATCATAAGTGTTACATATGGCTAAACTCGTATTGAGGAAGAGATTCCAATAATGACTGAATATACAGGGTGATGTATTTAAAAAACCAAAGTGACTAATAATATCAGAGAAACGGCAAATCTGACAACATTGCAAATGTCAAATATGGAATCTCCGTATCTCAAAAAGGCTTAGATCAAATTTTGTACAATTCGGACTAGCAATTTACGAGATAATTGTCCGTTTCCAGACTTTAGGTCCACTCTGTATAATTACATAGATGAACACTTATTAGTACTTACCGTTAGTACTACCGACTTTCGACAAAAAACTCGACTTTTGAGGATACTCCTCCTTTTCATTCATATAAACTAGTTGAATTCCCCTGTTCTCTCCTAACTGTTTTTGTTTACTTAGATCCGCGAAGCTCATTCTCTTGGTCACTTCACCATCTACCAAATCCTTAATGATATTTTCTTTGTTTGCGTTTGAGCTAATGTTTCTGAAAGCAATGTCGTCGCTGCTCAGCTGTCTTTTTAATTTGTATTTTTCCGAACCGTTGTCTTGCTTTTCGTCGCAGCCGTTTTCGTAACCCAGTTGAATTGAACCTCTCGCGTCTTGTAACGAAGATCTTACGGGAGCGTTTTCTATGGCAACGGGAAAAGCTGGTGCTGAAATTTTCCGACCTACATGCACTGCCACCTGAAACACAATTAAATGTTTAGTTAACTATTTAGTGCAGAAATGAATTACTTTTGAAAATATTTTGCCGAATAATTTGATTATAAAAAAGTACGCACGAAAAATTTTAGCATGCCACAATCCATAGATTAAAGGAATAAATGATTCCCTTGTTTACGATTATTTTGAATTTATATTTAAAGTCTTTTAAAATAGCCCTTAGTTTTTCGAAATGTTTCCCCAAATTAAGCATTTAAGGATATTTTTTATTTGTCTTTGATAAAATTTCTTCTTCTGTGATATTTTCGAAATTCTAAGATGTTCATTTCACATTCCTTATCCTGTTTCTTTTGGCGAAGGATAAGCTCTTGCATCTCCGTGGTATTAGCTGACGATATAAAATGTTAATAATTAAGAGAGTAAGTGTTGACATAATAAAAGTTTTTACTAATATTCTCTCAAATCGTTCCATATCCCTCTTTTTACTGAGTAAAAATTATTTCACACAATTAATAAATTTTCACTCAACTCTACTGGTAACCAACTCACATCAAATCGGCATTGGAAGTGCGCTTCTCTCGAGGTTGTAGTGGGGACGCTTTCATTAGTATTTATCTTTGCACAAATGTTTCAAGGTTAAGTAGTTACTTACCTCTTTATCTGGATTCCTTCCGATGAAATTCAAATTGTCTTGACTACCCCCGAAATTCTCTATCGTCAACTGGGAATCGTCCGAAGTAGAATTTCTTCTACTTCTTCTTCCTGCGTATGTACTTCTTCTGTTTTCTTCCCAGTTACTTGGTCTTCCAGCCGCTATTTCACCCCGCTCATCTGCTTTGCTGTCGTTGTTCTGTTTCTCTTTGTTCACCTTAAAAAAATCAAACGGTCTTAATAGTTACGATTTTACAACTGTATGCATCGGTGCTGACCAAATTCTTCGGGAAAACAACCCTCGAACATTACACCTATTGACAGTCACATGCCCGAGATCACCTTTCGCCAACGTACTATCAGAAAGATTTTGCTGGGTCTCAACACCAACAAAGCCTGTGGATCTGACGGAATCCCGCCGATTGTTCTCAAGAAATGTGCCCCCGAACTAACACCTGTTCTTTGCAAGTTGTTCAACCACTCTTACAATTTGGGAGTATTTCCGTCCAATTGGAAAATTGCAAGAGTACAACCAGTCCCTAAAAAAGGCAAAAAGACCCTACCTAGCAACTACAGACCTATCGCACTGCTATCTATTATTTCAAAGGTCATGGAAAAAGCCATCAACATCGAGCTCATGAAATATCTGGAAGACTCAGGAATTATCAATGATAGGCAATATGGCATCCGCCATCAGAGATCAACTGGTGACCTGCTCGCATACGTCTCACATATATGGCAGCTATCTATTGAAAAGTATGGAGAAACTTTAGCTGTGGCATTAGATATCTCCAAGGCGTTCGATCGAGTTTGGCACCAGGGACTCCTCGCCAAGCTTCCATCTTATGGCTTGCCCCCTCAGCTGTGTTCTCTGCTTGCTAGTTTTCTCTCAAACCGGTCTCTCCATGTAGTGGTCGATGGAGTTTCATCTGACACTCTACTCCTGCTGGTGTTCCGCAAGGATCCATTCTAGCACCAACACTATTTTTACTTCACATCAACGACCTATTGAAAGCAACTTCATGTCCCGTACACAGCTTTGCCGATGATAGTACCCTCCATACCGCTTTCTCTTCCAGGGCCCCTATATCAGCCCGTGAAACCAGAAATGAACGAGGAAGAAATGTTAACAATATAAATATGGACTTAGCAACAATTCTCGAATGGGGATCCAATAACTTGGTAGAATTCAATGCAAACAAAACACAAGCATGTCTTTTCTCTAGAAAATCTGATCTCACTGTGCCTAACATAACTTTGTCAGGAGTAACCATACCACTGAAGTCATCCATATCGATGCTTGGTATTACTATCAGCAATAACCTTTCCTGAGAAAATCTCGTGAGGTCCATTGCCAAAAGTGCATCCCAAAAACTTGGTTTTTTGTTTCGTGCCAAGAGCTATTTCACCTCCAGTCAGCTGCTTATGATCTATAAGGCACAAATCCGACCTGTACTGGAATACTGTTCCCATATTTGGAGTGCGGCACCTAAACATATCCTGAAGCTATTGGATTCTGTCCAAAAAAGGGCAATTCGTCTCGTCGGTGATGCCTCGCTTACAAACTCGCTCACTTGTCTGGAACACCGTAGAAAAGTTGGCGATTTGTCTCTATTTTATAGATATTTTCATGGGCGATGCTCTTCTGAAATATCAACAATCGTTCCTCCTTTGGCAGTCTCTTCGAGATTAACCCGTCAAGTTCAGTCTTCACACCCCTTCGTGGTCACTTTGGAGACCTGCAGAACATCACTTTCCAAAGACTCATTCATCCAACGAATTGCGAGGCTTTGGAACTCATTGCCTAGGGAGGTGTTCCCCGAGGCATACAACCTCCAGAAATTTAAGAAGAACACCAACTCCTACCTTCTTTCCCTTGGTTCCCACGATGTTCTCTGAACATTACAGGGATATCCCTTTTCGTGGGAACCAGAACATAAAAAACCAAGAGATTTTCGAGATGCCGTTGATTGGTCGACCAAACTGCATACAAGAACACCGCAATCATTTCCAGTTAGACATCCATCTGTCATAATAACGGTGTTTATATTGCATATATAATTATGCAGATGTATCATGTTCAAAAGGTAGGCCTTTGTCAGCACCACTGTACAAAGGTGACAAGGCACAAGTTGTATACTAATTCAGAGTCTCTCAGCTGAAAAGTTTAAGGTAAATGGTCACTTCACAAATAAGTTCTTGTATGAGATGTGAAACAACGTCAAAGAAGGGATGGACACGTTTCAGCATTAAGTGGTATAAAGATCTCATACATGTCTTCCTCTGCAGATGTTTCAGCGCTTGGGACCTTCGGGAAGACGATTAATTCCAAGGTTAGAGATAACTCCACCGTTTGGTCGACCCAAATTGCAATCAAACTCGTACCTATCGCGAACATTATCGGTTGGGTGATTAGTTAAGATCATCTGCCCTGAAAATGGTACTACAGGGACAGGGTTAGATCTTCCTCGTAGTTGTGGAGCGTGGATCTGGTAAGTGGTTTTCTTTCGCTAGGATTGTTGTTGGATAGCGGCTAGTCATTATCATATAATAAGACATTTGAGGTTATGTATTTAAAAAATGGATCTCATGTACAGGATGCTCAACATTTTTTGGGGCCTGTTTTTTAGTTCCATCACTCAAAAATACATAATCTTACCCTTCAAAATAAGCTGTTAAGTGGTAAACAACGATTTTTTTTTGTAAAGTTACGAATGTATTTACGGGGTTTTTGGTGTCGCTGAATATGAATATAAGTCAGAAAATTGAAATTTTCGTTTCTAAATGTACAAAAAACGATATTGGTATCTAAAAAATGTAACTGGGGGGGGAGGGGGGATTTTAAGGTCGCTGATATTAATTATCATGTCATGTCAATTTTTATTTTTCAGATTGCAGATTGCAAAAAACTATATTGGTCTTCGAAATACAGTATTCTGTGGTTTTGGGGGTTAATGTGAATGGTCAGAACGTTGTTGGAATATAATTCATAGCTAATAAACTTAAGTGTATTTTGTACATAAGCACAAAAGTAGTCAAAAAATCCCATGTTTTGAGTACTCAACTTCAAATATCTTAAAATCCTGACGTACCCGTCTAATTTTGGCATTGAATTCAGATTCTAAGCAGCAAAATACTTTGGAAATGACCCCAACTGTCCAGAAACATAACCTTGTAGACCTGTGTTAGTAGAGGAGATAATTACAATAAAATTTAATCATATTTAGTTAAAATTAATGTTTGTGATAATAAACAAATTTTCAAAACGTCAACTTATCTGATAAAGTTTCCCTTTTCCATTCAAAAACCAACGCATATTGAAACAGTTTTATTGTAACCGACACTATCCTGCATTTTTGGAACTGATTAGATTGTAAGTAAAAATGGTTAGGCATATGCAGGGCAAAGTCAAAAAAGTTTACCTTTAAGCGAGCTGGAACAAGGGGTTCATCTTGTACGACCGACCTAAGGGTCGGAATGTTTTTTCCCCTATGCACCACAAACGAATCCTCGGAACCTCGTCGCAGACTATCCTCCGTCATATCAGACAGACTCTGTTGTAAAGAATTCGTTTTTTTGAGAGGTTGATGCGTAGGAGTTGATCTTGATACTAAAAAGAAATTCACTGTTTCAAACTGAAATTAAACATACGCAAAGATGATTCATAGTAACGCCGTGGAAAACTATGCGACAGCTTTAAAATCAAAGCAACCTACCTCTGAACTTCATTATTTTTCTAGTTTGTCACAATACGAGCGATCACTTTGAACATTCTGCACTAACTGAGAGTGTGTTAGTTTGATGAAATCACATTTTGGACAATTATTAACCGTTTAAAGATTTATTTGATTAGGTAGACGCGTAAACATTAAATCCTAATCCCATTAATATATGAATTTGTGTTGACTGAAATTTAATTGCACTTAATTTTGTTCAGAGAATAATTAGTTTGATTTAAAAGTATTGTGTTTAATAAATTGACAACAGTTAAATGATATTATTATATTAATGAGCTGATGAATACAAAGAAAAATTCCAATATATTTTTACCACTCGTGTTTCAATTGTGTATAAAGTAAGGTAACGACAAAACTTTGGCACAATAAAGGCCAATAAATTATTTTTACTGGTTGGTACGTCTCACTTCTGTTATCTTCAGTCCATTAACTTACTCATCTCGCATTAAAAAAATATGTCTCGCCATTCTAAAGTTGTTCTTCCATCCGTTTTACATTTTGCCGGTTAAATTATTTCACCACGGATTAAATATAACTACTTTGTACATTACTAAACGTATGTCATGCAATTCGCAAACTAAATCTAATAAGCCTGCTTAACATCTATATAGTCGAATAAAATGTTGAAAATTACAACTACAAGACTAACCGTTGAGCATTAAGTGTCGAGCAAAAATAAGTCTTTTTATTACTTTTATGCAAGCACTAAATGAGCGTTAATTTCACACAACTGGAAACTCATTTTTCTACGAAAAAAACGAACGTGTTAGAATTATATTCCGGGAGGTTTACTGCCAACTATAATCGATTGTAATGCAATTATTGATAAGACATTTATCTTAAACTGATAATGCTCGACAGAAGGGAGCCATGTCATGTGATTTTTCATCAAAATATTATCGAATAAACAACAATTCTATACATTTCGGTTAATTTTTTTTTTAGTTTGTTTTTTTATAAAAATTTTTAACAATTACCTGATCGTAAATATTTTTCTGATAACACGGGATAGTAGTCGTGTGTTGTTTGCTTTAGTATACTAAGGAAGCGTTCACAAACCACGTGGTGTGATAGAGGAGGGAAGGATATTGAAAACAAACTTTTTAAGAGCAAAGGGTGTGAGATCAGAATCAAGCTAAGCAACTCTGCATTCATTCCAATTAAAACAGTGTGTAAAATATGCAACATATTTATTTTGATAATTTAAATCACATACTAACGGTAGAGGGAAGCACTGTGTGATGCTTAACTCGACTGAAGAGTGTGCAGAATTAAAAATAATCGCAGGCCAATAATTTTATTTAAAATATCTGGACTGGAAAAAAATAAAAATAGTTTCTTTAAGTATTACCACAAAATGTCCTTTCTCCTGAAATTAATAGGAAATACTATTTTTTTACCAGAGAGAGTGTAGATGGGGTCAAGCTACAAGCAACTCTAAGCTACATGGGAGATTCGTAGAGGTAGAAATAATACTACAAAAAAAATTAATTATTGTAAGTCACAACACAAAACGACTTCTAAAGAAATCCTTTTTATACAATTTGTATTCACAAGGAAGTTACCGGTGGAAGACTGATATATCTCTTATCTCTTTATACCGAAGAGACAGTCAGTGTAAAAAGAAGGATTAAAAAGGAACTCCAGCTAAATCGAGGTTGGTCCAAGAATATTTTATGTGTATCATTTTAGATTTGCCATTGACAAGTTAATTTTTTTGCATCTATTAGTATATACAATCCACTATATTTGCAACTCGCCCAGGGAGGGGGATTAAGTTAAAAGCAACACATAGTTGCAAGGGGAATGGTACTACAAAAAAAATAAAAAGTTTCTTCAAGTATCACCACAAAATTTCCTTTGTGATTAATAGGAAAAACTACCCTCTCTATCAGAGAGTGGGATAGGTGGGGTCATAATAAAAGCACCGTTAAGCTGCATGAGGGTTCGTAGGGGCTAAAATGATACCACGAAAAATAATTTCCTTGAAAAATAACACAAAACATCTGAAATTAATAGGAAATACTATTTTTTTACCAGAGAGAGTGTAGATGGGGTCAAGCTACAAGCAACTCTAAGCTACATGGGAGATTCGTAGAGGTAGAAATAGTACCACGAAAAAAATTAATTATTGTAAGTCACAACACAAAACGACTTCTAAAGAAATCCTTTTTATACAATTTGTATTCACAAGGAAGTTACCGGTGGAAGACTGATATATCTCTCATCTCTGTATACCGAAGAGACAGTCAGTGTAAAAAGAAGGATTAAAAAGGAACTCCAGCTAAATCGAGGTTGGTCCAAGAATATTTTATGTGTACCATTTTAGATTTGCCATTGACAAGTTAATTTTTTTTGCATCTATTAGTATATACAATCCACTATATTTGCAACTCGCCCAGGGAGGGGGATTAAGTTAAAAGCAACACATAGTTGCATGGGGAATGGTACTACAAAAAAAATAAAAAGTTTCTTCAAGTATCACCACAAAATTTCCTTTGTGATTAATAGGAAAAACTACCCTCTCTATCAGAGAGTGGGATAGGTGGGGTCATAATAAAAGCACCGTTAAGCTGCATGAGGGTTCGTAGGGGCTAAAATGATACCACGAAAAATAATTTCCTTGAAAAATAACACAAAACATCTGAAATTAATAGGAAATACTATTTTTTTACCAGAGAGAGTGTAGATGGGGTCAAGCTACAAGCAACTCTAAGCTACATGGGAGATTCGTAGAGGTAGAAATAGTACCACGAAAAAAATTAATTATTGTAAGTCACAACACAAAACGACTTCTAAAGAAATCCTTTTTATACAATTTGTATTCACAAGGAAGTTACCGGTGGAAGACTGATATATCTCTTATCTCTTTATACCGAAGAGACAGTCAGTGTAAAAAGAAGGATTAAAAAGGAACTCCAGCTAAATCGAGGTTGGTCCAAGAATATTTTATGTGTACCATTTTAGATTTGCCATTGACAAGTTAATTTTTTTGCATCTATTAGTATATACAATCCACTATATTTGCAACTCGCCCAGGGAGGGGGATTAAGTTAAAAGCAACACATAGTTGCATGGGGAATGGTACTACAAAAAAAATAAAAAGTTTCTTCAAGTATCACCACAAAATTTCCTTTGTGATTAATAGGAAAAACTACCCTCTCTATCAGAGAGTGGGATAGGTGGGGTCATAATAAAAGCACCGTTAAGCTGCATGAGGGTTCGTAGGGGCTAAAATGATACCACGAAAAATAATTTCCTTGAAAAATAACACAAAACATCTGAAATTAATAGGAAATACTATTTTTTTACCAGAGAGAGTGTAGATGGGGTCAAGCTACAAGCAACTCTAAGCTACATGGGAGATTCGTAGAGGTAGAAATAGTACCACGAAAAAAATTAATTATTGTAAGTCACAACACAAAACGACTTCTAAAGAAATCCTTTTTATACAATTTGTATTCACAAGGAAGTTACCGGTGGAAGACTGATATATCTCTCATCTCTGTATACCGAAGAGACAGTCAGTGTAAAAAGAAGGATTAAAAAGGAACTCCAGCTAAATCGAGGTTGGTCCAAGAATATTTTATGTGTACCATTTTAGATTTGCCATTGACAAGTTAATTTTTTTGCATCTATTAGTATATACAATCCACTATATTTGCAACTCGCCCAGGGAGGGGGATTAAGTTAAAAGCAACACATAGTTGCATGGGGAATGGTACTACAAAAAAAATAAAAAGTTTCTTCAAGTATCACCACAAAATTTCCTTTGTGATTAATAGGAAAAACTACCCTCTCTATCAGAGAGTGGGATAGGTGGGGTCATAATAAAAGCACCGTTAAGCTGCATGAGGGTTCGTAGGGGCTAAAATGATACCACGAAAAATAATTTCCTTGAAAAATAACACAAAACATCTGAAATTAATAGGAAATACTATTTTTTTACCAGAGAGAGTGTAGATGGGGTCAAGCTACAAGCAACTCTAAGCTACATGGGAGATTCGTAGAGGTAGAAATAGTACCACGAAAAAAATTAATTATTGTAAGTCACAACACAAAACGACTTCTAAAGAAATCCTTTTTATACAATTTGTATTCACAAGGAAGTTACCGGTGGAAGACTGATATATCTCTCATCTCTGTATACCGAAGAGACAGTCAGTGTAAAAAGAAGGATTAAAAAGGAACTCCAGCTAAATCGAGGTTGGTCCAAGAATATTTTATGTGTACCATTTTAGATTTGCCATTGACAAGTTAATTTTTTTGCATCTATTAGTATATACAATCCACTATATTTGCAACTCGCCCAGGGAGGGGGATTAAGTTAAAAGCAACACATAGTTGCATGGGGAATGGTACTACAAAAAAAATAAAAAGTTTCTTCAAGTATCACCACAAAATTTCCTTTGTGATTAATAGGAAAAACTACCCTCTCTATCAGAGAGTGGGATAGGTGGGGTCATAATAAAAGCACCGTTAAGCTGCATGAGGGTTCGTAGGGGCTAAAATGATACCACGAAAAATAATTTCCTTGAAAAATAACACAAAACATCTGAAATTAATAGGAAATACTATTTTTTTACCAGAGAGAGTGTAGATGGGGTCAAGCTACAAGCAACTCTAAGCTACATGGGAGATTCGTAGAGGTAGAAATAGTACCACGAAAAAAATTAATTATTGTAAGTCACAACACAAAACGACTTCTAAAGAAATCCTTTTTATACAATTTGTATTCACAAGGAAGTTACCGGTGGAAGACTGATATATCTCTCATCTCTGTATACCGAAGAGACAGTCAGTGTAAAAAGAAGGATTAAAAAGGAACTCCAGCTAAATCGAGGTTGGTCCAAGAATATTTTATGTGTACCATTTTAGATTTGCCATTGACAAGTTAATTTTTTTGCATCTATTAGTATATACAATCCACTATATTTGCAACTCGCCCAGGGAGGGGGATTAAGTTAAAAGCAACACATAGTTGCATGGGGAATGGTACTACAAAAAAAATAAAAAGTTTCTTCAAGTATCACCACAAAATTTCCTTTGTGATTAATAGGAAAAACTACCCTCTCTATCAGAGAGTGGGATAGGTGGGGTCATAATAAAAGCACCGTTAAGCTGCATGAGGGTTCGTAGGGGCTAAAATGATACCACGAAAAATAATTTCCTTGAAAAATAACACAAAACATCTGAAATTAATAGGAAATACTATTTTTTTACCAGAGAGAGTGTAGATGGGGTCAAGCTACAAGCAACTCTAAGCTACATGGGAGATTCGTAGAGGTAGAAATAGTACCACGAAAAAAATTAATTATTGTAAGTCACAACACAAAACGACTTCTAAAGAAATCCTTTTTATACAATTTGTATTCACAAGGAAGTTACCGGTGGAAGACTGATATATCTCTCATCTCTGTATACCGAAGAGACAGTCAGTGTAAAAAGAAGGATTAAAAAGGAACTCCAGCTAAATCGAGGTTGGTCCAAGAATATTTTATGTGTACCATTTTAGATTTGCCATTGACAAGTTAATTTTTTTGCATCTATTAGTATATACAATCCACTATATTTGCAACTCGCCCAGGGAGGGGGATTAAGTTAAAAGCAACACATAGTTGCATGGGGAATGGTACTACAAAAAAAATAAAAAGTTTCTTCAAGTATCACCACAAAATTTCCTTTGTGATTAATAGGAAAAACTACCCTCTCTATCAGAGAGTGGGATAGGTGGGGTCATAATAAAAGCACCGTTAAGCTGCATGAGGGTTCGTAGGGGCTAAAATGATACCACGAAAAATAATTTCCTTGAAAAATAACACAAAACATCTGAAATTAATAGGAAATACTATTTTTTTACCAGAGAGAGTGTAGATGGGGTCAAGCTACAAGCAACTCTAAGCTACATGGGAGATTCGTAGAGGTAGAAATAGTACCACGAAAAAAATTAATTATTGTAAGTCACAACACAAAACGACTTCTAAAGAAATCCTTTTTATACAATTTGTATTCACAAGGAAGTTACCGGTGGAAGACTGATATATCTCTCATCTCTGTATACCGAAGAGACAGTCAGTGTAAAAAGAAGGATTAAAAAGGAACTCCAGCTAAATCGAGGTTGGTCCAAGAATATTTTATGTGTACCATTTTAGATTTGCCATTGACAAGTTAATTTTTTTGCATCTATTAGTATATACAATCCACTATATTTGCAACTCGCCCAGGGAGGGGGATTAAGTTAAAAGCAACACATAGTTGCATGGGGAATGGTACTACAAAAAAAATAAAAAGTTTCTTCAAGTATCACCACAAAATTTCCTTTGTGATTAATAGGAAAAACTACCCTCTCTATCAGAGAGTGGGATAGGTGGGGTCATAATAAAAGCACCGTTAAGCTGCATGAGGGTTCGTAGGGGCTAAAATGATACCACGAAAAATAATTTCCTTGAAAAATAACACAAAACATCTGAAATTAATAGGAAATACTATTTTTTTACCAGAGAGAGTGTAGATGGGGTCAAGCTACAAGCAACTCTAAGCTACATGGGAGATTCGTAGAGGTAGAAATAGTACCACGAAAAAAATTAATTATTGTAAGTCACAACACAAAACGACTTCTAAAGAAATCCTTTTTATACAATTTGTATTCACAAGGAAGTTACCGGTGGAAGACTGATATATCTCTCATCTCTGTATACCGAAGAGACAGTCAGTGTAAAAAGAAGGATTAAAAAGGAACTCCAGCTAAATCGAGGTTGGTCCAAGAATATTTTATGTGTACCATTTTAGATTTGCCATTGACAAGTTAATTTTTTTGCATCTATTAGTATATACAATCCACTATATTTGCAACTCGCCCAGGGAGGGGGATTAAGTTAAAAGCAACACATAGTTGCATGGGGAATGGTACTACAAAAAAAATAAAAAGTTTCTTCAAGTATCACCACAAAATTTCCTTTGTGATTAATAGGAAAAACTACCCTCTCTATCAGAGAGTGGGATAGGTGGGGTCATAATAAAAGCACCGTTAAGCTGCATGAGGGTTCGTAGGGGCTAAAATGATACCACGAAAAATAATTTCCTTGAAAAATAACACAAAACATCTGAAATTAATAGGAAATACTATTTTTTTACCAGAGAGAGTGTAGATGGGGTCAAGCTACAAGCAACTCTAAGCTACATGGGAGATTCGTAGAGGTAGAAATAGTACCACGAAAAAAATTAATTATTGTAAGTCACAACACAAAACGACTTCTAAAGAAATCCTTTTTATACAATTTGTATTCACAAGGAAGTTACCGGTGGAAGACTGATATATCTCTCATCTCTGTATACCGAAGAGACAGTCAGTGTAAAAAGAAGGATTAAAAAGGAACTCCAGCTAAATCGAGGTTGGTCCAAGAATATTTTATGTGTACCATTTTAGATTTGCCATTGACAAGTTAATTTTTTTGCATCTATTAGTATATACAATCCACTATATTTGCAACTCGCCCAGGGAGGGGGATTAAGTTAAAAGCAACACATAGTTGCATGGGGAATGGTACTACAAAAAAAATAAAAAGTTTCTTCAAGTATCACCACAAAATTTCCTTTGTGATTAATAGGAAAAACTACCCTCTCTATCAGAGAGTGGGATAGGTGGGGTCATAATAAAAGCACCGTTAAGCTGCATGAGGGTTCGTAGGGGCTAAAATGATACCACGAAAAATAATTTCCTTGAAAAATAACACAAAACATCTGAAATTAATAGGAAATACTATTTTTTTACCAGAGAGAGTGTAGATGGGGTCAAGCTACAAGCAACTCTAAGCTACATGGGAGATTCGTAGAGGTAGAAATAGTACCACGAAAAAAATTAATTATTGTAAGTCACAACACAAAACGACTTCTAAAGAAATCCTTTTTATACAATTTGTATTCACAAGGAAGTTACCGGTGGAAGACTGATATATCTCTCATCTCTGTATACCGAAGAGACAGTCAGTGTAAAAAGAAGGATTAAAAAGGAACTCCAGCTAAATCGAGGTTGGTCCAAGAATATTTTATGTGTACCATTTTAGATTTGCCATTGACAAGTTAATTTTTTTGCATCTATTAGTATATACAATCCACTATATTTGCAACTCGCCCAGGGAGGGGGATTAAGTTAAAAGCAACACATAGTTGCATGGGGAATGGTACTACAAAAAAAATAAAAAGTTTCTTCAAGTATCACCACAAAATTTCCTTTGTGATTAATAGGAAAAACTACCCTCTCTATCAGAGAGTGGGATAGGTGGGGTCATAATAAAAGCACCGTTAAGCTGCATGAGGGTTCGTAGGGGCTAAAATGATACCACGAAAAATAATTTCCTTGAAAAATAACACAAAACATCTGAAATTAATAGGAAATACTATTTTTTTACCAGAGAGAGTGTAGATGGGGTCAAGCTACAAGCAACTCTAAGCTACATGGGAGATTCGTAGAGGTAGAAATAGTACCACGAAAAAAATTAATTATTGTAAGTCACAACACAAAACGACTTCTAAAGAAATCCTTTTTATACAATTTGTATTCACAAGGAAGTTACCGGTGGAAGACTGATATATCTCTCATCTCTGTATACCGAAGAGACAGTCAGTGTAAAAAGAAGGATTAAAAAGGAACTCCAGCTAAATCGAGGTTGGTCCAAGAATATTTTATGTGTACCATTTTAGATTTGCCATTGACAAGTTAATTTTTTTGCATCTATTAGTATATACAATCCACTATATTTGCAACTCGCCCAGGGAGGGGGATTAAGTTAAAAGCAACACATAGTTGCATGGGGAATGGTACTACAAAAAAAATAAAAAGTTTCTTCAAGTATCACCACAAAATTTCCTTTGGGATTAATAGGAAAAACTACCCTCTCTATCAGAGAGTGGGATAGGTGGGGTCATAATAAAAGCACCGTTAAGCTGCATGAGGGTTCGTAGGGGCTAAAATGATACCACGAAAAATAATTTCCTTGAAAAATAACACAAAACATCTGAAATTAATAGGAAATACTATTTTTTTACCAGAGAGAGTGTAGATGGGGTCAAGCTACAAGCAACTCTAAGCTACATGGGAGATTCGTAGAGGTAGAAATAGTACCACGAAAAAAATTAATTATTGTAAGTCACAACACAAAACGACTTCTAAAGAAATCCTTTTTATACAATTTGTATTCACAAGGAAGTTACCGGTGGAAGACTGATATATCTCTCATCTCTGTATACCGAAGAGACAGTCAGTGTAAAAAGAAGGATTAAAAAGGAACTCCAGCTAAATCGAGGTTGGTCCAAGAATATTTTATGTGTACCATTTTAGATTGGCCATTGACAAGTTAATTTTTTTGCATCTCTCATTAGCATATACAATCCGCTATATTTGCATCTCGCCCAGGGAGGGGGATTAAGTTAAAAGCAACACATAGTTGCATGGGGAATGGTACTACAAAAAAAAATAAAAATAGTTTCATGAAGAGACAAAACGTCTTCTGAAATTAATAAGAAAAAAACTATTTTACCTACCAGAGGGCGTCAAGTCTAAAGCAACGTTAAGCTTTATGAAAGGATCGTAGAGGTAGAAATAGTACCACAAAAAAAA
Source organism: Agelastica alni (assembly GCA_950111635.1). NCBI lineage: Eukaryota > Metazoa > Arthropoda > Insecta > Coleoptera > Chrysomelidae > Agelastica > Agelastica alni. The sequence continues at coordinate 28,241,118 of OX467716.1, forward strand.
TTACAATACTTTAAAAAAAACACACAAAACATCTCCTAAAATGAAAACTATTTTTCCTTCCAGGGAGAGGGATAGATGGGGGTCAAAAGTCAAAAGCAACATATAGCTACATGGGAGGATTGAACAGGCAAAAATGGTACCAAGAAAAAAATTATGTAATTAAGAAACAACGCAAAACGTCTTTTTGATTTAAAAAGAAAAAAACTATTTCTCTATCAGAGCGTGGAGTAGATGGGGTCAAGCAAAAGGCAATGTTAAGCTGCATAGATTCATGGAGGCGAAAATGGTACCACATGATTTTTAAACGCACTCCAATGCAAAACTACGTGTTAAAACACTTAATACAAATGTTTGTTGTCGTAAAATTAAATTAATACAAAACTTCCAACATTTTACCGAAATATCGTGATAATTAAACGAGAATATGAAATTTGATCTTTTTTTTTATTGTTTAATTATTAACTTTCGTTAACTGAATTGTACTAAAAACAATATTTAAAATGTATGTGAACTAACTGGTAAGGAATTCTCTGTGTTGTAATAAATACGATAATAAATAAAAATAATTCAAATTCTCGTTGAATCGACACCTCGAATGTTTTTAATGAATTACCGAGTGTTAGTACATGCGCTATAAGTATGTTACATTCGGTGAAGTAACTAGTGCTACTGATGATCTGAAGATACGATAGTTGAAGATAGAATTTTTACCTTGGAAAGCGATATGATCTACGGGGTCATCGATGCCGCTACGCAGATCCGGAATGGGTGCCATTACGGTCTGCAGTAGATTGCGTTTATGCATCACACCGTGAGCATTACTCTGGGGCAAAACCTCTACGGCCACATCGGTAAGTTTTAAAAGGAATTCAATTTTTTTGTTAGCATTTTTTTTTAGTAAAATTTTAGTTTCGACTACTCATAGATATCGTTAAATACAACTAATAATTTTCTTTCGATACCTTAAACCTGGGATATTTCCAGATTTAATTTTTCTACCGCACAACTCTGGTGATCACAAATCAATATTAAACAAAAATCAACACTAATCTCCTGTCGTTGTATCGTTCATACAGTGTGTACATAAAGTATCGTAACTTGCTAATAAAAATGTATAAACCTGATTTTAAAAAACCAGCTAATTTCGCCGCATGATACCTATACATATAGGCATCCGTGGGTCGACTATATATCAGAAAACAACTACTTCCTGACAATGTGCCTCGACGAACATTAAATTATATCTGATTTCCCCATTTCGGGTGATATGCAGGTGCTTGTTAAGTAAAAGAGAGAATTATTAAATTTATCCACTCGAAGTGACCACCTATGGACCGGTTTCGGGGTGTTGCCCCTCATTAGCATAGGGTAGGTCAAACTCTCGTTTGCCAAATCAACAATCCTTACCTTTACTAGGTACATATGAAGAACCGAAAGCAGAGCGCTAGTCACGACATATATACCTTTTAACAAGCACCACCCGGAATAGCTTCTGAAGGAAGTATTAAAATATTATTAAAATATAAATATTATAGAATATTATATTTTAATAAAACTTGCTAATAATTCGATTTCTGTTAGGTTTATAAAAATAAATGTTGAATAAAAGCTTTTTCAAATAATTCAGGTCATCTGCATAAGTCGATTAGAAGTATACCGTTACTCCAAAATAACTTATTGACACAATTTTTTAAATAGTACACCCTGTGTATATTTTCAGTTTTTCATAATCTATTAAATTACAAATACAACCGTCAAGAGCGCATAATTCTAACCTTATTTAATCTACAGTTATTGCTGATTTGTTATTTGACGGGCTGTTATTAGTATTCTATTTCTCATTTCATCTCGATTATCAGGTTTTGTCTTTTACATAATGTTTTTTAGATATCCTTATAAAAAATAGTCTTAAGGCGATAAATCGGGAGATCTGACTGGCCACTTAATTGTGCTCCTTCTTCCAATCTACCTGTCTTGGAAAACTTTATTTAAGTAATTTCGAGCAGCAACACTAAAGTGTGGTGATACACCATCCTGATGAAACCAAATGTCATTAAAATTGTTACCAACTGCATTTCTTATTGCAGAAACTATTTGATTTCTTAACAAATCTAAATACTTTGGTTCGTTCAAATTGCCTTCTACAAAGAATGGTCCAATAACAGTGGTGCCGATAATACCTGCCACACATTAACTTTTAAAGGCATTTGTGTTCTATGTTCCCGCATCCATCTAGGATTAGTATCACTCCAATATCTACAGTTGTGGCGATTAACTGTACCGTTTAACATAAACGTGGCTTCATCGGAAAAGACTATCTTACTTGTAAAGTGTGGGTCTGCATCTACCTTTTGCATTATAGTTTCACAACATTCCATTCTGCGGTCATAATCATCTTCAGATAATGCTTGCAATAGCGTAACTTTATAAAGATAAAACTTATTCTTCTTAATAATGTTACAGATAGATCCCACACTTACATCATGTTCTAATGCAGTTTTCCGAATGGATGTTAAAGGACTTTGCATAACGTCCTAGGATTTTTCATCATTAGTTACGGTCTTTGGTCGGCCAGTTTTAGAGCGATTTTTAGTTGACAAATCCACAAACACTTTATTGTGTTTTTTGCAATAATTATCAGCAGAGAAAAAAGTCTCTAATATTTTTCGATAACAGTCTGTTATAAACATAAAACTCGTTATGTTTTTAATCAATAGCTTAAAACATCGATTATATTTTTAATAAAATACGACGTTTTCATTTAGCAACAATTTTGAATTAATTTAAACGATGCGATAAATATTTCAATATAAAATAACAACATTCAAAGAGTCACGGTCTTTATTGATAGACACTTGTATTGAAGTATGTTTTTTTTGTTTAATAAATAATTTTAATATTAAAATAAAAAAAAAATGATTTTCCCAAATCGAGTTAGAATAGTTTCATTTATGAAAGGCACACTTCCAGCGTCCGCACTCCACTTTTAACTGCCGAATGGAACTGAGTTGATAACCAGTGGTTACGTTTACCGAATATTTATCTATCGGACAATGTATTGCAATTGAAGATAAATGAAAAACAATTATAAATGGATACATTCTGAGGTCATTAAAAAAACTACCGGTTCACATTGTCAGGATATTGTGTGAAACCGGTAGAGTTGAGTAATAATTCAACTTTTTGTCAAATAATTATAACTTATTGTTAGTAAATAAAGAAATGGGTAACGTGCAAGTGACGTTTCGGCTTGACAACGGTAGAAAGAGTGACGTACATGTGATGTCACAGCTTAAGATTCTATATATCCTTCAAAAAGTAACCGCCTCGGCTACAGGTAGATTGTAGATTGTAGGGGGGGGGGGGGTCGTGAAGGCCATGCAACCTCTCAAGCACCTCGACCTATCAGATCTTTTGTGCATACCCCTTAATCTATTCGAGGCCCGGGATTCCGAGACTTCGAGCAAAGTTTATCAGTTTCCTGAAAGCTAAGTTTCTGACATCGAAGGGCTTTAGGAAGGCCCCTTCCAGAAACAAAGTTTATTGCAAAAAGTAACAATTACTATTATTGGGAACAAGAACTCTTTTCTACTTAAATATTAGGCTAAAAATTCAAGTAGGCATAGGTTGCTTGTAATGGTGCTTGATGTTGATGGTTGTTGGTTTATTTGCGATATTGCACGCATTGTACCTACAATTTTAGATGCAACATTCATCCGGTTTGTGGTTGAGTCATTAATATACCCCTCAGCGACAGCAAAGGACTTCCATCCTCCGTGTCTCTTAAAAGTGGTAATATCTCCTCCTGCATCTACCAGGATTAAAGCTGATGATCTTCGGAAACAATGACTAGTATATGTTTCCGGACGATCAAGTTTCAAAAATTTTGCAACCGAGCTCTAGGTCCAGAACCTATATTGTTTATTCCTATACTTGCTTGGTGCATTTTTTATTTTTGAATATCTTAATTTTCATGTTCGCGTCTCTTTTAACGAAAAATTTACTTTCAGAGGTACATCCTCCTCGAAGTATAAACAATTACTAAATTGATATTGATAAGATGCTTAAATTCTACACTGCTAGTGGGGATGCGCTGTTGACATATTGGTCAAATAATCAGAATCACTTGTCTAGTTTCAAATTTTACAAACTGCATAAAAGTCACTCGGTGAGTTCGATGAATAAAAGGAGCACGATTGTATGGGGTTAGTCAACGTTTGTATTGAGCAAGTTCTTGCGCGACAAATAAAGTTTTTTAAATATTTTTGTCTGCAAGACAAAAACTTATTTCGCACAATCGTTGACTCACCCTGTACAGCACTGTGTATCTTAGAACATTATTATTATTGTTACAAATCCGGTCCTGTCGGCAACCGAGAAATCGGCCGCGTCTAGAGTCCGAATTCGACCGCTTTGATTGTCGGCCGCCGAAGGGGTCCGGCAATGTCGAGCAACCGCTGGAACCGCGTCGAACTTTGGAGAAACAGGTGGAATGATCTAGAATTGTGATATGGAGATATAAAAGGGGAAACGATCATAACAAGAACAGTATCGGCTTATGTGTTCATGAATTAATAAATTTAAATAGTTATATAGAGTTGTAAAAGTTGTATAGCTAAGTGAATATCTAAGTGGTTAATGAAAATAGAATTTATTGTATTGAAATAAACATTGTTTTGTTATTGGATCGAGATTTTAAATCGCCGAACCCAAGATAGAACTAAGAAAATTTGTAACATTACAATACCTACCTCTGCTAAAATTTAGGCGCGTACTTCTTCAAGCAAGTTCTTCGGTAATCGTGTCAAATTTATAGACACGTGGTGTGCCTTTCAATAATAACTCTATTCTATGTCCGTATCGAAACAAATTTACCAGAAAATATTCAACAAAAATTCGTCATGCCATCTACAAAATTAATCTTACCAATGTAATACCACCACCACATTGTGTTATAAAAATATTCCTTCCAATCACCAAAACAAGCAAAAGAAAATACAAAAAAAAACTATAAGAAGCGAACAATCAACGAAAAGCCGAAAATAGATTAAAACGCACATAAAATGCCGCACCGACGACTAACCACAAACTATCATCTTACGGCGGCAAAATCTTTTCGCGACGCGCGAAGTAATTTATTCAAGAAACATTATAGTGACCGCTACTAAATATTCTGGCAAAGGTCAGAACGGTTTGTTCTGGATCAATAATTCTTATCACAATCAGGTTATCGGAACGAATATAATAATACCGCTTACACGCTCCTCGCTCAATTTAGCCATAAAAATTTGCTTGAATACAGGGTGAGCGCTCCTCATTTGTAAATGCCGCCGCCAGAGCAAAACAAACTAACGAGAAGCGGCAGATTTGTAGAAACGTCTGATGTTCCGGTGACCTTCGTACACCTTAAATACATGCACTCATCGCAAAAAAAAGGTGAGCGACAGAATCGGGTCGGAATGTAAAGTTTTAATTAACACACTACACCAATGCTTGTGTTTTTTGTTGACTTTCAGAAAGCATTCGACGCCATCGAAATGCATGCGATTCTGGATAGGTTACAGATACACACGTTTGATACATAATTTTTACACCAACTAAACGACCAGCGTAAATATTTATAATATTGATGATTTGAGTGAGGGAGGCCGATTCAATCATTAAAGAGCGTGTAACAAAAAACGTTGACCTGTTTAAAGTCATCAAAAACAAAAATCACGACTAATTTGGTACTTTGTGGAATTATATCTCTAGAGGATAGAATCATTGAAGTGGTTGACAAATACAAATATCTGGGTCAGGAAATTAGAATAAGTCGAGACAATCAAACGCAGGAACTACAAGAAGAATCTCTCTAGGGTGAGCTGCATACGGTAGATTAAGGGATGTCTTTAGAAGCAGCATACCAATAAGCCTAAAATCAAAAGTCTTCAATCGATGCGTATTACCAGTAATGACCTACGGTGCCGAAACGCTTACACTGACAAGGAACACCGTACATAGACTAGAGGTTGCTCAGAGAAAAATGAAGAGAGCTGTGCTTGGAATTCGAACCCAAGATCGCGTAAGAAATAATAACGAGACTGCGCTCCCAAAATGCGTCCTAGAGGGGTAGGTGGGGAAACGAATGCAGCGTTGGATAGCTGGAAGTGCGTACTATTTCAGTACGAAAACACGTTTTTGTCGCTTTAGTAGTATTTTTTCTATAGAGGTTAGAAACGGTTTTCTCGTGCCGATAACAATGTGTGACGAAAACCACGAGCAATGAACCAATGTGAAATTTCTCGTTAAATTAAAAAAAAAATCTGACTGAGTGCTATAAGTTATTGAAAGAGGCCTATGGTAAAAATTCTCGTGCGTGTGTTTTTGAAGGCCGAGAGATCACCAAAGATGACCAACGTCCTGGTCGACATCAACAGCATCATAATGACTGAATGGGTTCCAGAGGGTGAAACTGTAAACCGAACTTACTATTTAAAAATTTTTGGCAACACTGCTAGAGCGAGTTCATAAGAAACAGCTGGAATTGTGGGAAAACAAGTCGTGGATGTTGCACTAGGAAAACGCACCAGCCCATAACGCGCTGTTCGTGAAGCGTTATTTAGCCGCTATACACTCCAGTGCTTGAACACGTGCCTTACTCACCTGATTAAGCAGCCTGTGACTTTTTCCTGATTCCGAAGATCAAGTCTGCCTTAAAAGGCACCCGATTCGAGTCGATGGAAGAGGTGAAGCGAAAATCGGCAGAGCTCCTAAATGCTCTTACAAAAGAAGACTTGCAGCATTGCTTTGACCAATGGAAAAAACGAATGGAACGGTGTGTGGCGAGGGGAAGGGAGTACATTGAAGAAGAGCATTTGATTGTAGAATAATTCTTAAAATAAAACTCTTTTTCATAATCAGTCTCGTTATTTAAGTTGAAAGTTGGGTTTGGCAGAAGAAGTATGAAAGTAATATCAATGCTGCGGAGATGAGTAGTCTGAGAAGTGTAGTCGGAGTGACTCAGATGGATAAAGTGAAGAATAGTGATATAAGGGAACGCTGTGGTGTAAAAGATGTGGTAACAAAGATAGATAAAGGAATGGTTTTAATTAAAATGTCGAGAGGATGGATTACAGAAGATTCACGAAACAGTTTTATAAGGCGAATGTGATTGGGCAAGTCGGTAGAGGTTGATCTCGGCGAACGTATCTCGATCAGATCGACATTGTTTTAAGGAAACGCCAGGTCAAGAGTACCAACAAGCGTCGAGCATGTATGAGAGCACTGATGAAGGTAGAAGAGGCGAAGAATGTGTGTAGCAAGTTGAAAGAAATGGTCTCTGCCTACACCTACGGGAAAAAAGCGTGACTGTATAAGATAAGATTACTGTGAATATTGTTTGCTTTAAAGGGGGGAGATCAAAAGAGCCGGTATTATTTACAATAGGCGGCTTTTCTTTGTACACCATAATTTTTGTCATGCTCCTTTAGAAAACTTTCGCTCGAAACTGCTTTAAATCGGATAAAGGTTTTTTTTTTATATGATAAATTTGTTTGGGCAAGTTTTCTCCGCAGGATTCAAGGTGACCTTTTTAATGAGACACTAATAATTGCCTTCGTTAAATAATTATTATGAACTTCCTGTTTCGATTATTTTACTGTTTACACACCTCTGACTTAATTCGGCTTATAAACAGAGTGAGCTGAGTGCATTTTTCTAAACGCCTTACAGTGCCCGAAGATGGCTCGATATTTGTTATTTTGCTTGGTTATTTACACCTGAAGCAATGCGCTTAAAAACTGCTGCAAAACATCTTGAATGTTTATATTTTTTAAGATATAACAGTATCGAATAACCTAGAAGTGTAAATCGGGATTATGTCTAATGGATATTTTCTTTCATTTATTTTTATGCCTTTTAAAGTTGCGACCTATTTTAAAATTGATTAAATCCACGATCATTTAAATTAAACGGAAAATAAATTTTTAATAAATAAAATTGACATCGATTTATTAACCGGATTTTACCTTTTTAGGAATTTAAATGTAAGGCTAAGGGGGTTCTTTTTCGGCGAAATCTGCACAAAATTTATAAAATTGATTTTACGAAGAGATATATTTTGTAGATATGTGCACACCGAAATTAACAAACGCCCCCCATGATAGGGACTGTCCAAGGTATTTATACATGTACATGGTTTGCCCCCTTTTAAAATCATAGACGCTTTTATAGCCCACGTTAACCCAGACAAATTTATTCTCCTCTGTAGTTCTGCTTTTCGACAGCGGTACCAGGGTTCGAATCCTACTAGAGACAAATTCCATCCCGATTTTTCTCCTGAAGACCTTAAATCGGAGCTTCCTTCTCTATTATTTGTGCACCATTACCTATCAACTTTATCTAGCTGATTGAGATTCAGTCACGGTCACAAGGCGTCTCCTTAAGAAGCACACTGGCCTGCCCAAATGATAGACGACTTAATGTCATCCGTGGTTCAAATGCAATTAAAATTGCAATGTATGCAATAAATAAAGTTTTCCAGGTTGGTTTAGTTTAAAATGTACACTATAACAAGCGTCTATTAATAAAATACTTTGTTTAAACGTTGGAAAGACTTAACAATGGGAATTTGGTCCTGTTGAAAATTCGTTATTTCAACAGTAGAATTTCTCTGCACGCTATTCCTTGATTTAAACCCCCTTATTACGGCACAGACGCCGACAAGCTGTCAGCCGCTAGACGCGTGCCAGTATCTAGCAACTTTAAACCGTGTGCAAAACAGCCGTTACGCGTGGACCAATGAGAACGCTGACTTCAGCGCAAGAGAAACGAAGCTCACGCTTGACCGGTTTCCGAAATCTCTCTTGCCTCCAAACCACCGAGCGAAGAACATCTCGTTGAACCCCTCCTGCTACAATGTAGCACATTATTTTAGTTTTACTCAAATTTTCATGACTGCAGTTAAACATTAACATGTGAATCCGATTATGGATTATATTCACTTCAAGTCGACAACCAGTGAAAAAATTCTAATGATACACGAGATATACTAGAAATGGCAATTATATAGTGTTTTATTTCAATGAAAACGAATACACGTGTAATAACTCAAGATTACCACGGCGATAACCCATACAACCCTCGGCAACTTACAGTAAGTAGGACAACTAAATCAGCGACCTATCTACTATCGAAGTACATCACCATCTCCATCGAGGCGAACGGCGAGATCTCCAGAGAAGAAAACGGCACCAGGTCCAAGTAAGCCAGCTTCTTCACTTCTCCTCAACCTTTTCTTGCCTCGCCGCGACAGCTTTTTACATCTACTTTTCCGATGCAAACCATGTACATGTATGAACCAACTCCCGAGCCACGCCCAATCGATGGGGACGAGGACGGTCTCATAATGGAGTACAAATAAGAAATTGTCCGCTGAAACAGTATTCCCATCCCTTGAGCAAAAGAGGAACACCTTCAAAATGAATTTTTTACGTCTTGAGAGTAGACCGACGCTGTATAAACTTTACAGGGGAAGACGAAATTTACAGTTACGCCACTGCGTATACAGGTTTAGAAAAATATTTAAGGAACAAAAGAAATTTCAATGCAAAACGCTGAGGTGCACTAAAACCGGTAGACCAGCACAAAATATAAATATTCGCGAAAAACAATCAAGTAATTAACTGCACGAATCCAATTTGAACTATCAACACTTCTGAAAGAGACTACGACGCATGCAAGAGATAAAACAATTTTTCTTCTAAAAATGTGTTCACCCTTACCGAAAATAAAATATATATTCTAATAAAGGTTCAAACAAAACGTTTAAAACGATAATTCGACTTTAAATAATATCTTTTGTAAAAAAACATCATTTTTTATTTTGCTTTTCCATCATGATTTCACAAAATTCCATGTTTTACAGATTTTGCTATTGTTTGAACCTTTATTGCATTGGATTTGTTTTTTTGTAGTTCAAGTTTTTAGTTTATGTTTTAGAAGTTAATGTTACGTTTTTTAATTCGTAGAATATTTATTTTATTTTTGGGGCCGTTGTGGTGAGGGTGAACACATTTTCAGAAGAGAAATTTTCTTATCACTCGCATGCGTCGTAGTCTCTTTCCTGATAGGTCAGACGTGCACACCGCCGCTAAAAGTTTTAAATTGATTTCTAGCGTCGTAGACACATGTCTACGAGGTGGGGATGAACAAAATGGAGTCGTGTTTTTAATTACTTGATTGTTAATCGCGAATGTTTAATATATTTTGTGCTGGTCGACTCGAAACCGTACACCTCAAAGTTTTGCAATGAAATTTATATATATATAATCCAGGATATCTACAGCTGTCGCTGCCTTCCTGCTTTCAGCCCTTGTCTCCAGTTGTCCTTGTCCTGCCAGTCTCCGTCCTGCAGGTTTCTTAATTCCATCGCCTCATCCACTTCGTCTCTCCATGATCGCCTTGGTCGACCTCTCTTTCGTCTGCCTAATGGACTCCACTCAGTTACCCGGTGTATCCAGCGATCCTCCGGAGTTCTTCTAACATGTCCGTACCACGTTAGTTTCTTTTCCTCTATGTGTTCTAGTATGTCTTTTTTTACCTCCATTCTTCTCCTGATCTCCTCATTTCTTATTCGATCTAATCTGTTCACTCCACAACTCCTTCTCCAAAAGTCCATTTCTGTGGCTACAATCTTCCCTTTGTTTTTTTTGTTGATCACCCACATTTCAGCTCCGTAAGTCATTATGCTGCGAACTATTGAATTGAATATTCTTGTTTTATTAGTCTTGGTTATGTGGCGATCCCATAATATTGGGTTTAATTGATTAATACATGCCCTAGTTTGACCTAGTCTATTTTTTATTTCTTCCTCTGTTGTTCCACTTTTTGATATTATAAACCCTAGGTACTTAAATTTGTCTGTTCCTGAGATCTGTCGGTTATCATCTATTTCTAGGTGATATATCCTGTCTTGTGCCGTTGACATATATTGGGTCTTTTCGAGGTTGATTTCCACTCCATTTTTCCCATATTCCTCCTCTAGTTTCCGCATCATAAAACCTAAATCCTCCTCATCTTGAGCTATGATTACTTGATCATCGGCAAAGCTTAGAGTATACAGATGATCATTTCTAATTGGTATTCCCATTCCTACACATTTTCTCTTCCATGGTCTTAGTGTCTGTTGTAGAAATATTTTGAATAGTGTGGGTGATGTTGAGCATCCTTGGAGGAGACCCAGAAATTTATATGTTCCTAAAATATTTTTCCACCTCTGTATAAATAAGGAATATTATGAAGTCATAAGGTACAATTAGAAAATGTGTCTCTATTATTAAGGACAGCTAATGTTCAAGTAGATATTAAAACGTTATGAAGAGGTTTTAGTACCTTCTTTAATACAAAATGAATGGGAGAGTAAAACGAAGATGGCAGCACCCATGACATACACATCAAATAACGGCCGACAGCGTGTGAAATTTGTCGGGCACCTTAATATTTTAAAACAACGAATTGATAAAACTTTCAAGAATGATTGTCACAAATTTTTCTTCGGATTTATTTTATTTGCGGAAACAATCAACTTCACTCGTTGTGGATGGGACGTGTGCTTTCACTGTAAACGCAACTGTTTATTATTTTAATTATATCGTCATTGTGTAAAAAAAAGTCAAAAAAAAATATGCAAAGATAAGCATTTCGCAAACGATAACAACAAAGCTAAAAAAAATATATAAAAAAGCACAGTTTATACGAATATTCAAAGATGCAATGAGAAAACACTTACCACTGCTAAATTTATCCATTCCAGGATATCGTACGCATTTGGCGGGATTGATTTCCATGACATTAAACAGATCGGCCAAGAATACCAAAAGATTTTGTTTCATGGACCTAAAAGCGATAAGTTTATGTAATTTAAAATAAAATAAGCATCTTCCTTTATTATTATTTTAAGGAAGGTCAAGAGTACCAACAACCGACGAGCATGATGAAAGTAGAAGAAACGAAAGACGTGTGTAAGAAAGAAAAGAAGTGGTCTCTGCCTACCACTACGGAAAAAAGGAGCGACTATACAGGGTGTTTAAAATAAAGTGACCTTGTCTCTAGAATAGGTAGAAAACTGAAAAAATAATTGGTAAAAAATTTTCGTAACGGCATCCGTATTCAAGATAAAGAAAAAAAAATTATACACATTAATTACAATATTGCTGAAACTACTGGAAACATTGTAATAAAATTTCATTCGAATATGTTTTAGAAGCCGATGTGATATACAGATTATAGATCAAAGCTGTTAATTTATAATATTGTTTTGATATGTTACTATTTGGAAAAGTTGAAAAGTTGTTGAATAATTGACTTTTTGTAAAAAACGTCAGAAAGAATATATCCTCAGATCATTGTAAAAGTTTCTCGATATAATAAAGAGCTTTTTGCTTCAAAGTGTTTCTATTAAGTTGATTTCTACAGCCGATACATCCCATGAATTTGTTTTTATATCTGACTCTCATAGAGGGCGCTAGTTACACGGTTCGTACCAAGTAGTATTGAACATAACTTTTTTAAGGTTAGATTTATTAATCAAAATTTCAAGTGAACTTAAACATTATTCAATTTTACACCAAAAAGGTACTCTTGTTAAAACTCGATACTGTGTACCGTTTTCGGAATATTGTGATTTGAAAACTGTGAAGTAATAACCGATGCTGCTATAAAGTAATGATAAAGTTATTAATTAGTATGCATTATGTGAATTAAAATGGGACCTCATCGATAAAACGGATACATGTTAACAAATTGGGATTGAGGGCTTTCCTTTCTTGTGACCTTTCACAAAAATCCATTCTAACCGGTAGATCGTCTGGCAGGAGCTCTTGGACTTGTCTGTAATGATAAGGATGTAGCTGCTGCTCTTTAAGTATCCTCCAAGCACTTAAAGAAGACGCATTTGTTTGTCTTGCCATATTCCTTACGCTAACTGTTGGCACTTGATCAACTAAATTTAATATAATATATATATATATATATATATATATATTTTTACTTGGTAATTTTTCTCTAGGAAACTTTTCTGCATAACAGTTGCACCAGAGTTTCCTAAACACTCGCCTAAGGTTAATAACATATCGGTGTATTCAACATTTGAGAACATTTTGATTAACAATATCTAATTTTACTAATAACAAGGTTTCAAATATCTAACTAATGTTAACTTATCGTCATAACTATCAATTAATGTCAGTTTTTCATGAAAAACTTAGTGAAAATCAAGATATACCGATTAGAATGGATTTTTGTGAAAGGTTACAAGAAAGGAAAGCCCTCAATCCCAATTTTTTAACATGTATCCGTTTTATCGATGAGGTCTCATTTACGCGACAAAATATTTTTAATTTACATAATGCATACTAATTAATAATATTTATAATAATTAATAACTTTATCATTACTTTACACCAGCATCGGTTATTACTTCATAATTTTCAAATTAAAATATTCCGAAAACGGTACACCAAGAGTACCTTTTTTGTGTACAATTGAATGATGTTTAAGTACACTTGAAATTTTGATTAATAAATCTAACCTTTAAAAAAATATGTTTAATATTACTTAGTACGAAGCGTGTAACTAGCGCCCTCTATGAGAGTCAAATATAAAAACAAATTCATGGGATGTATCAGCTTCTAAAACATATTCGTATAAAATTTCATTTCAATGTTTCCAATAGTTTCGACAAAATCGTAATAAATGTGTATACATATTTTTCTTCAACGCCTTTTATCTTGAGTACGGATGGCGTTACAAAAATTTTTTACAAAGCAAACCCCAATTATTTTTCAGTTTTCTACCTATCCTAGAGACGGGGTCACCTTTTTTGAAACACCCTGTATATGTATGTATGTACGTTAAGGCAATAATTTATCTATAGTGTATAGAAAACAAAATCAGATGCACGTCACACAATTTGACAGCGTCGCACCGTTGCCAAATTGTCAGAATTATACGAGAATCTAGAAATTGTTGAAAATTTTAAATATAAAACTTCTCTTTTGTACCTAAATAAATAATATTGTACTTTAAATAATTTATTCTACAAAAATTAGCTCACGTCGAACTGAATATTTCAATGGATGGTATCGCTCCTTCGAAACATCTACGTCATTGATGACGTGCACTGGATTTTATTTTGTGTTTACTGTACTTGAGGTGTTCTTACTCTCGCATGTACGTGACATCTTCTGGCATCAAATGGAAGATCGATGCCGGTAAACACCTGCAACAGAAGTCCTGCAGTAATTGTAGGTTGTAGATACTATCTTGCACCGAAGGTACGCGAGATATCCTAATATCGGTCCAGGATAATTCGTCGGGACAATAGTAGGAAATAAGCGCCGCCAAACCAACACCGTCGCACAAGTCTTTTAGCTCTCTCAATAGCGGAAAATCGGGTATCTTCAACCTATCGCCCTGCAATACAAAAAAATGGGTTAGTTGTTGGCGCAGTCGATTTTATTTCGGATAACGTGTAATCATTAAAAACTTACGTCTCCCCCGTTCGGTACTGCGCTACCAATTTCTTGTTCTATTCTCATCCGCAGAGCGTCGCAGGCGTGGGATACCCAAAGCAACAACTGATCTACCACGTTATCTGACATAGCTGTTGGTGATCTGCCGTGGGTGAACCGATGTACTGCAGAGAGAACTCTATCCACCGACACTACCTCCTTGGTATACAGGTTCATTATCATTTCTATTACAGCCATGTGAGCAGACTAAAAAAAAACAAGATCTATTAGTTCAAGTGATAATATCCGATTGGAATTTTATTATATTGTTACATTTTTATTCTTAAAAACAGTTGTGGGGATATGACTATTTTGTACGCTGGCTATGTTTGGAGTTTATTATAGTGTTGGAATTTTACCCTCAAAAAAGATGTAGGGACATGACCATTTAGTGCCCCCTAGCAGGTAGGGTATTTTTGTAGATTGTTGCTAAAATTTTTAGATGCCTACGACACTTTAACGTTTAATATTCATTTAGCTTTCGAGCGTGCAACAATACAGTATACATTTGGCTCTCGAGCGTTTAACATTATACATTTTTGCTTCCAAACGTCTAACATTCAACAACACATTATACAATCTTGCTTTCGGGCGTATAACAACACCACAAACAAAAGGCAATTTGTAACTAAACAAACATAACGTTTCAACAAATTAAGTGTATGCATGAAATTTGGGTTTCTTTAGAAGCATAAAAGTAAGATCAATGCTGCGGAGATGAGTAGTCTGAGAAGTATAGCTGGAGCGACTCTGATGAATAAAGTGAGGAATAGTGCGATAAGGGAACTTTGTGGTGTGAAAGAAGATGTGGTAATAAAAATAGAAAAAGGAAGGCTTAGTTAGATGGTTCAGACGCGTAGAGAGGATGGATGAAAGAAGATTGACGAAACATATCTATAAGACGAGTGTTTATGGGCAAGCTAGTAGAGGTCGACCTAGGCGACCAGATCGGTCAGGTTAAGAGTTCTAGCAACCGACGAGTATGTAAGAAAGCGCTCATGAAAGTAGAAGAAGCGAAAGACGTGTGTAAGAATCTTGGCAAGTGGAAAGAAGTGGTCCCTGCCAACCCCTACTGGAAAAAGACGTGTCTATATGCATGTCGGTGACCGTTTACGCATGTTTCATCGATTACGAAAAAGCCTTTGATAAAGTAAAGCACGAAAAACTGATCAACATTCTTAGAGAAATAGGACTGGAACAACGAGACCTTAGAATAATAGCCAACCTTTACTGGAACCAAAGTGCTCAAATAAGAATCGATAACACCGCGTCCGACGAGATCAAAATCCTGAGAGGCGTTCGTCAAGGATGCATTTTATCACCACTGTTATTTAATTTGTATTCCGACAGGATATTTCAAGAGGCGTTGGATAAACGTGACGAGGGGATATCTGTCAATGGGATTAATATCAACAATCTGAGATATGCGGATGACACGGTTCTTGTTGCCGACTCACTGGAAGGACTGCAGGAGCTGGTAAGCCGCGTGACGGCTGCAAGCTCAGAGGCCGGACTTAGCCTGAACGTGAGAAAGACAAAGTGGCTAGCAGTTAGCAAATCAAACAACGTGGACGGATACCTGGCAATTAACGGTCAGCGAATTGAGCGAGTAGAAACTTTTAAATATCTTGGGTGTCAACTAAATGAGAAGTGGGACAGCATGCAGGAGATTCGTGCCAGAATAGAACAAGCTCGTGCTTCGTTCCTGAAAATGCGTAAAGTACTTTGCATCAGAAATTTAAGCTTGCCTCTGCGCGTCCGAGTGCTTCGCTGTTACGTGTTCAGCATACTGTTTTATGGAATGGAAGCTTGGACTTTGAAAGATGCGATGTGCAAAAAATTGGAGGCCTTTGAAATGTGGACGTACAGAAGGCTATTAAGAATCTCCTGGGTAAAAAGAGTGCGTAACACAGAGGTACTTAAACGCCTCGACAAGCAGCTGGAAGTTCTGTTTACACTAAAAAAGCGCTAACTGGAGTATTTTGGTCACATCTTAAGAAATGACAAGTATCGACTTTTAAAGCTTATTATAGAAGGGAAGATCGAAGGACGAAGAGGCCCGGGTAGAAGAAAGATATCCTGGCTAAAAAACTTAAGACAATCGTATGGAGTGAGCACTACCACATTGTTCCGCCGAGCTGTAGACAAGGTTCAGATAGCGCTGATGATTGCCAACGTCCGAGGAGGACAGGGCACCTAAAGAAGAAGAAGATATGCATGTAAAATTGTTAAAAATAAAAATGGCGAGTTTAAAAAAATTAACACATCCTGCTTACCATACGAAGAGGGTTAGTTTGAATCAAGGTCGTCTCTGTCAGCTGTCCATCTTCATTGCCATAGACTCCTTTTCGAGATAAGGTTTGTAAAATTGCCCAGTGGTTGAGGTTATGGTAGTTTGGATCCGAATAGATATTGCCGAGGGCCAAGCAGTAAATTTCGGCGTTAGCCAAGCCCCCGGCTATTTGTGGTTTCAAATGTTCCTGATTCTGAAAAGTAACACAGAAAATTGGGACACGATTTTATTTAACAGGTTAAAATTAAGCGATATAATTTTAGGATGTTTCAGCCGCAATCCTTTTAATACAGAAAAGAAAATCCCTAATGTGTGTTTCGCGTGTTTGGCGATGCTTATAAAATTCCGTCTGTATAAGGTCTGTAAAACAACATTTCATTGGATTTGCTGAAACTTGAAACACCCATAGTTAGTTTTTTTTTAACTTACTTCGTGATCCCTGTAAAAGGGATCTTTTAAATTTTCTGGAATTTTGTTGTTGAACGCTTTGGAAAGAAGCCATTTCATCGACGCCTTTTGCTTCGCCTGCAACAAGATAGAAAAAAAAACGTTTTAACAATCTTTGAAAAACAACTTTCTTTTAAGCAAACTCAAAATGTATATTTCTGCATGCCATTTTTGTGCAAAAAAACAAATACAACAATATTTTATAGACGTTAGAGATTTGGTAATCCGATCTCTAGACCCCAGCGACTCTACAGCGAGTACTCACAGCGAGAATACAATCGGCAAAATTTATAACTAAATAAAATAAAAATACTTAACGCCATAAAAAAATTGTCTTTTTGAACAAATTTAAATTTCAGATCGTCGACTCGTTCAGTGGCTTAGATAACATATTGTTAGGAACCGGCCCTGTTGTCTGTCGCCTTGGGGCGCCAGCGAGTCGATCACAAATAGGGTGAATATTAATGAGCTGCTAGTAATACACCGAAGATACTGGATGATTATGGAATTTCTTTCTTTTATTCTTCTCTTTCTTTCTTTTGTTCTTCTAAAATTTTCTCCAAGCCTACTTGTCATCGTCTTTCTTCTTCCAATTTTTCTTCTTGTCGTCGTTTTTCTTCTTCCGAACGGCGTTTTTCTTCTTCCAACTTTTCTTTTTTTCGTCGTTTTTCCAACTCCTCAAATTGATTTTTCAAATTTTAGAACGTCCTCCATGGCGTCATATGACGTATTTCATGTATTTACCATAAATCTTTTTGCCGCAAAAATCCTAACTTCTGACACCAATGTAACGATCCTTTTTCCTTTGGTTCGGTAATTCTAAAGTCTCAGTACAATACTTAACTTTAAACTAATTTCAACTTAAACCAGAATCCAGAATCATCCAGTGTCTTCTGTGTATTACTAGCAGCTCATTAATATTGACCTTATTTGTGATCGACTTGCTGGTGCCTCAAGGCGACAGACAACAGGGCCGGCTCGTAACAATATATTAATAATACATTAAATAATACAAATTGCTATTATGAATTAATTTAAATAACTTTTTATGGCCATTGACTACATTTAAAGTTGGAAAAAACGTACTTTGAAAGTGAATTAGCTTCAACATTTCTCTATAAGATTAGAATTAAAATCTACTTCGGTTCACAGCATTTATGCATCTAGACATGCTTTTAATTAAATTTTGGATGAAATCTTGAGCAATTTGTTCCCGTGCTGTGATAACTGCATTTTCAAGTTCGCTCGGGTTTCTAGGTGCAGGTATTTAACGTTTAACATTTTGCTTAAGGTGATCCCATAAATGCTCTATCGAATAAAGATCCCAGCTTTTTGGTGGCCACTGCATAACTGGTAAACCAATTTCATTAATCGAGTACCTCCCCAGCTATGTAAGGAACGAGAGTTGTGTTGCGTATTCAGGAAATTGGGCTCCAAAAAAGGTCCGAAAGGCATCACATGTTCTATTACAATATTTTCAAGATAGTAATTAGCATTCATGGATTTCGTACGTACAGGAACTAATTATGTGCGAGTGCCAAAACATACACCATCACAGGACATAACAGAGCCACAGCTGAATGGAATCCTTGCAAGGAGCAAACCTCTCTCCTGGTTTTCACCAGACTCGTTCACGACCATCTAGATGTTTTAGGATAACCTTATAGTTACTTATGTGTTTAAAAGAGTGACGAATGAAACTAAGAAGATAATATGGAACGGGCAAGCAGGATTTAGAAGAGGAAGGATATGTATGGATCAGCTCTTTTCATTACGAGGTATAGTCAAAAAATTCTCGGCTGGAAGTCAGGTCTATTGCGCTTTTATCGACTAGGAAAATGCCTATGAGATAGTGGTGAGGAGTGAATTGTGGTTAACATTGTCTATGCATGGGGTGAGCACTGAAATCACTTTGCGAGGATTCCACTGCTTGTGTCAAGATAAACGAAGCTTACATCGTCAAATGCCTTCTTTACGCCGATGATCAAGTCATATTAGCGTCATCTGAAGAGGAGTTGCAGACGATGGTTAATGTTATGCATGATGCCCTGAAAATCAAAGGGATGAAAATAAATGCAAGCAAAACGAAAGTAATGGTTTTTGAAAAAGAAGAATCATGACAAACTGCTAAGTTATGATTTAGGGAGAAAGAGTGAAACAAGCAAATAAGTTTGTATACTTGGGTTCAAAGTTTACAATAGATGGAAAGTATGACAGCGACATTGAGCGAAGGGTGTTGGCAGGAAAACAAATGAATGGGGCACTGCATATCTTTATGAACAGCCAGAAAGTGTCAAAAAAGGCACGTCTGGCTGTGCATAGAGGTGTGTTGGTTCCTACACTTATGTATGGTAGTGAATGTTGGGTTTGGCAGAAGAAGTATAAAAATAGGATTATTGCTGCGGAGATGAGTAGTCTGAGAAGTATAGTCAGAGTGACTCCGTTGGATAAAGTAAATAATAGTGAGATAAGAGAACGCTGTGGTGTAAAAGAGGATGTGGTTACAAAGATAGATAAAGGAATGTTTAGATAGTTTGGACACTTAGAAAGGATGGATGAAGGAAGATTGACGAAACAAATTTATAAAGCGAGCGTGAATGGACGGAAGTCGGTAGAGGTCGACCTCGGCGAACATATCTCGAGCAGATCAACATTGTTTTGAAGAAAGGCCAGGTCAAGAGTACCACAACCGACGAGCATGTATGAGAGCACTGATGAAAGTAGAGGAAGCGAAAGATGTGTCTAAGAACCCTAGCAAGTGGAAGGAAGTCCCCTACGGGAAAAAGGCGTGACTATATGATGTATGTATGTGTTACTTAAAACTGTAAATCTAAAGGAATTGTTCTGATAGCTGTCAATAACAACGTGTCAAAATATGCATAGACATAAGAAAAAGATAAATTATTTTTTTGGATAATTTCATATTGTTACGTTTATTTTGTCTAGGAGTATATCTCTCCTCTTTAATGACAAAAATCTATTGGGCGAAATTTTTTTTTAAATGTTTTTAAAAATGAAAGTACTGCAAACTGCGACCGAGATTTTAAATTTGGAAACAAACTTTTATCGATGTTTACAGTTAGAAATTTGTTTTAAACTTCGTTAATACAGAGCCTACACAGATGATTTAATAGAAAACGAGTTTTGTTGGGTGTGTGAAAGCTGAAGATAACTGAAACTGAATGTTTCTCTCTTTTTCAAGGAAGAGCTGGCCTTAAGATCACTAATTGCGGTACTTACGATGGGTGCGTCCGATTTCATTCAACTCGTGATTTACATAAATAATTTTGTTACGATAGTATCGCGAGCCAAACTATTAGTTACGAATTATTTTATTTTTTTAACGAAAAAGGGAGAGACCCTTTCAACGAAATCGCTGTCAAGTTTCTCTACTTTATCGAGATTCGCGATTCCATTAAAAGGACCCCTCAACTCCATTATCTTTATTAACTACACCACTGTCGCCTTATCTTTTAACAAGACCTAGGTGAAATTTTTTTTTGAGGCCCATGTCATCGTTAGATATTTTAAGTTAACCTTTACATCTCTTATTTTTATCCACTTTGAAGAAACAACTATCGAATTTCTCAATTTTTGAACAAGATTTTCCCTTAAATCCTTGATTTCTTTTAACAAGACTACTGTCGCCTTTACCCACTTTTAACTCGATCCTCATAACCATTATACCTATTATCCTTTTGTCTGTTTTACTGGGACACAGTCGCCGTTATCTCTCTTAATGAGACCCATGTTGTCATTATATCTTGTTAAGTGGAGCCTTATATCCTTTTGACAAGACCACTTTAAAGATACTTTTATCGAATTTCTATCTTTTAATTTGAGCCTCGTGACCATTATCTCTTTTGGGACCCTCGTCTCCTTTTATCTGTTTTAACGAGGCCGATCCAACCTTTAAAGAAACTTCTATCGAATTTCTCTCTTTTAACGAGACCCCTCACGTCACCATTACCTATTTAAAAGAGACCCTTATCTCCTTTATCATATTTAACGAATACCTAGTCGCCTTTATCTCTTTTAATGAGATACATTTCTTCATTACATCTTATTAACTTGACCCTTATCTGTTTTAACGAGGTCGATCCAACGTTTAAAGAAACTTCTATCGAATTTTTCTCTTTTAACGAGACCCCCCCCCCACGTCACCATTACCTATTTAAAAGAGTCCCTTATCTCCTTTATCATATTTAACGAATATCTCTTTTATCTTTTCTTTTATCTCTTTTAATGAGATACATTTCTTCATTACATCTTATTAACTTGACCCTTATATCCTTTATCTATTTTGACGAAACCACCGTCGCCTTTATCCACTTTAAAGATACTTTTATCGAATTTTCATCTTTTAACTCGAGCCACGTCACCATTACCTCTTTTAAGCCCTTATCTAATTTATCATTTATTAACGAACACATAGTCG
This sequence comes from Agelastica alni, assembly GCA_950111635.1. Classification (NCBI taxonomy): domain Eukaryota; kingdom Metazoa; phylum Arthropoda; class Insecta; order Coleoptera; family Chrysomelidae; genus Agelastica; species Agelastica alni. The sequence continues at coordinate 28,262,848 of OX467716.1, forward strand.
CCTTTATCTTTTCAACGAAATCGCTGTCGAATTTCTCTCTTTTAACGAGACCGACGACGCTGCTACCTCTTTTAAGGGACCCTTATCACCTTTATCTTTGTTGACGAAACCACAGTATTCTTTACCTATTTTAATATGATCCTTGTCGTCATTATTTTTTAAGTTGACCATTATATCCTTTATCTCTTTTAACAAGACCACTGTCGCCTGTATCCATTTTAAATTTCTATCTTTTAACGCGAGCCTCGTCACCATTATCTCTTTCAAGGGGATCCCTATTTTTTTTTTATTTATCTGTTTTAAGAACCTAGTCGCCTTTATCTTCTTTAATGAGACGCCTGTCGAACTTTTCTCCTTTTAGTTGACACTTATATATCGTTTATGTTTTAACAAGACTACTGTCACCTTTAAAGAAACACCCTTTGAATTTGTCTCTCTTTCAACGAGACCCCACGTTATCATTACCTCTTTTAAAGATACCTTCATCTTCTCTACCCACTACTACTACTCCGTAACACTACAACACTTGGTGAGTTTTGGCTAACCGGTCTATTTACCTCCATTCCTTTCGGTGAGTATACCCCTTGGCTTCGAGGTCGCTTTTGATGTTGTCGCGCCATCTTAGCAGTGGTCTTCCGGGGGGCCTTCTTGTTTGTGGGTTGCTTTGCCATACTTCTTTCTTCTTTCATGTGCCCTATCCGGTCTCCCGAACGTTGGCCGTCACTCTGGCTAGAGCATTTCGATCTTCTGCTAAGTGTATGAGTTCTCCTACTGAACGTATATTTGTCCATTCACGAATGTTCTTCAACCATGACTGTTGCCTTCTTCCAGGTCCACGGCGCCCCTCTATATTCCCCTTCATTATAATTTGGAGTAGTTGATATTTTGCCACACTTGTTTTACTAAACGTTCTTATGCGATATTTCTGCGTCTCCGGGTTGAATAGTGGTCCAAAGATCCTTCTCAAAATCTTCCGTTCGAAACACAGTAATTTATACTCACTCGCTTTTGTCAGCGTCCATGTTTCACTTCCTTACATGATGATGGGTCTAATTACCGTTCTGTACAGGAGAACCTTTGATTTTCGTGACAGATTCTTGCTTTGAAAGGCTTCGTTTAGCACGTACATGCATCTATTTCCACTAAGGATTCCAGTCTTGTTTTCTTCCAGGTAGTTATTTAAAGCTCCGAACTCTTTCAAAGTTAAATTCGCCTATTTGGATATTTTGACCAATTCTGTCTCTTATCCTTCTTCTTTGACCTTGCCTGGTGACACCCATGTACTTGATTTTTATTTCATTGATATTAAGACCCATTTTTTTAGTTTATTTTCCTAGTTTAACCTTCTCTACTCTCTTAATGAAACCTCCGATCGAATATCTCTCTTCTACCGAGACACATGTCGTGTTTAAGGAGACCCTTATTTCTTTAACTGTTTTTTTAACAATACCACTGTCGCTTTAATCTCTTTAAATGAGACCGCTGCCGAAAGTGTGCATGTAACGATTATTTACACGTAGAAGAAGTATAACAATAAAATAATATTGAAAGTGATTATTTGCATTTTACGTGCAGATGCGACAGTCTTTTAATCTCATTATCCATTCCTTTGTTTCGTATTTCGTTCAATATATGGCCGTTTCGTCAATAAACAATTAATCAGAATGTACAAGGTAAGCGACAACGACCTGTGAAATAATTGGTATGTCAACAAGTTACTACGCTCATAACGCATTCTGTCTATTTTATATTCGATAGCAATCAAAATTTCCGTTGAAAATGAATAATATAATATTCATTAGCTCGGTATCGAATCAATTTTGAATACCACAGTGTAAAAAGTAGCAAAGCAATTAATATTGTTTGGTTAAAATTGTATAGTCGCAAATAATTTTTTCTGTTTCACAATTTCGACGCCTTAAAGAATAATTTAGCCCAAGGCTGGTATAAGTGCACCGAAAATCCAGTGGCTTAGGAATAATAAATTGCAACGCATTACTTTTTTGCAGTTTGACAACTGTGCGCTTGGGTATTTATGAATGAGGTGTCTTTGTGAAAAAAGAAAAATATTATCTCTGATTTTAACTACACCAACCTGTCAATAAATCTACTTATACCATGCAAAACTAAATTTAGACAAAATATGGAGCATTCCTTGGGGGTTACGTCCCCCTTCATCTCTTATCATAAAGCAGATCTGCTTGGATGGGATAACTTCCATGGCTTCCACAATTAGTGTAACAAGATGTTCTATCAGAGTCCAGCTTAAAAAATATATGACCTATATCATCTAGGGCCTTCAAATAAATCCTTTTTTTAGTGTGATACAACTTTCTTATAATTTAACTGTGTTCAATATGTATATCTCTTTAAAAAAATATATAATTCGTCAAAATAGTCCTATGATAAGGTCCGATGACCTATGGTAATAAAAAACATAAAGGGTTTACAGGTCAAACTCCTTTTTAGCATTGTTATCCTTACGCAGGGTAATAATAAAAATGTTATTTTCTTGTAGATAAAAATGAAAATGTAATTTCCTTGTTCTCTCTCAAGGCGATAAAATTATTTTAGGGACTTCTTCCGTTCTTATTATTTCTACTGTCAGAAAATAAAACTTTTTACTACTTCCTACAAGAATTTAATGTGCATGGATAGCAATTTTAACGTTAGTGATTTGAATATTTTATATTCGAAAATAAGAAATTTCTTGTAGTTTGACAACTGTTGCTTTCCGAAGTAAATAGGGGAGTCTTTCAAATGTTATTCAAAAGAAACCATTGTGTTTCCGATTAGTAACTCACCCCATGGTTAGCTACCCTTTTGTACTGAAACATGTAAATCATTTCAGTTGAACTTCGTTAAAAAGAAAAAGGGTAAACCTATTATTTAGTTATCATTTTGAGATAGATAAAATAATTCATTTTCATTCTGGCCAATCCCATTCTTCTGCTATTTAATAATTATTCCTTCAAAACTTTCACAGTACAAATCTGCTTATTTAATTCCTTCAAAACTTTCATCTTTCCAAATTATTGGAAAAATACCAATTTATTGAAGTGGATCACGTCTTAATATATATAATTCTTCTGTCCGTGTGTATGTTGTTAATGAACCGATTTTAATGAAATTTTTTGTATGTGTTTTCGAGAATGGTTTATATTCACTCCCAATGTTGTTAGCACCCCTACAAAAGTGGTAGAAAGGGGATGGAATATAAAAACTATCAAAAACGGCTGATATTAGTGTGGAATTCATAGTCTTTGGAGACGATAAATTTGATAGTGATATTCCCAATAATGTTAGCACCCATACAAAGGGGCAGGGAAGCGGATGTAATATAAAAACGCTTATATTAATGTCGAATTCATAGTTTTTGGGTTCACTGAGTTTGATAGTGACATTCCCAATTTTGTTAGTACCTCTACGAAAGACGTGGGGAGGGGAAGAAATATAAAAACGATTTAAAACACCGATATTAGTGTCAAATTAATAGTGATAGGGGTCGCTGAGTTTGATAGTGATATTCCAAAAAGCAGGCAAGCCAACGTTCGGGCAGGAGAACGTCTGCCGGTTCCGCTAGGAATGATATAAAAAATCATCGAGCAGTTTGCAATTAAACATAATTCGGTACAAATCCGCTTATTTACCAACATTTCATAAGAAATGCTTTCGAAAGTAGAAACCATGTTGATTCTGTTTGCACAGATTTTTTCAAGGCATTTGACTAGAGTGAATAATAAATTGCTGTGGCATAAACTAAATGCTAACTTGAATATCATATTGGTGAATATTCCTAAAAACTTATATTGGATATTTTTACTTAAATAAGAGAATAGTTAACGAATTGTTGTTGCTAACGTAGTTGGCGTTGAATGACAAATGCAAATAATGTGTCAGACAAAAGCTTATTTTATGACATTAGTGTGTGCCAATTAGCATTAGCGCATCAGTTCGTGTACGTTAAATATTAATTTTTTTTTCGTTAAGGAGTGCGTGATTTTATAAAAATGGACAAAATTGAGATAAGAGGTGCGATAAAGTATCTCTGTAAAAAGGGGTTATCACCGCAAGAAATTTATAAGGACATTGTAGAAGTATTGGGTTACTCTGCCCCTTCGAATCAGGTAATCAAGAACTGTTTACAAGATTTCAAACTGGGAAGAGAGTCCTGTCATCATGCACCAGATGCAGAAGCCTCCAAAACTGTGGTGACCACAGAAAATGTGAATTTACTCCATGACATGGTATTAAATGACAAAAAAATTACAGTCAAGGCTCTAGCAAAGACATGTAGGTTTTCTGTTGGAAGCGTTGATAACATTTTACATCAGGAATTGGGTCTGGAAAAACTCTCTGCACGTTGGGTTCCACGAATGCTGACAACAGACCAGAAGCGTGTTCGCCAGGTTGCAGCGGAGACAAATTTGGAGATCATTAACAGAAATCCCAATGAATTTAAGCGATAATTTCTTACGGTCGGCGAAACATGGGTCCATCACTTTGATCAGAATCCAAAAAACATGCATGGAATGGCGGTATAGGGTTTCCCCTTCCACTCGAAAATTTTGTGTTGTCCCATCAGCTGGCTACAGTTTTTTGGGATTTTGCAGGTGTTATTTTCGTGAATTATTTACCGCGCACCATTAAAGGTGAATATTATACGAATTTAATACCAAAAGTACGCGAAGCGATCAGAGAAAAGAGAAGAAAAAATTCCACTAGGACAACGCTCCGGCCCACTAAAGTTGTGTTGCAATGGCTGCCATTCACAATGCGGGATTTGAAATGTTTAAAGAACCCCCTTATTCTCCAGATTTGACCCGCAGAGACTACCATCTATTTCCAAAATAAAAAAAAACATTTTCGTGGAATCCGCTTTGCTAATGATAAGTGATGTCGGCGATAGATGAATGGCTGAAGACTTAAAGTTCTAAATTTTTTTTTAAAAGGGTTTGAAACACTTCAACAACGATATACCAAGTGTATAAACGTTGCAGGTTACTATGTTGAAAAATAAATTAGCTTCATTCTTCTCACGTGTTTGCTTCTATGTTAGGGACAACAATTCGTGAATTATCCTCGTACTTAAGCTAATAGAAGATTAGAATCTGATCTCATACTTATCCACAAAATAATCAATGGCAGTGTTAATTCTCGTGAAATTGTTAAACTTTAAATGCAAATTCAAGAAAAACAAGAAATATATATTTCAAAATTCCTTTTTGATCGTAATAACTATGATCAGAATGCATCAAGTAATGCATCAGTAACAATATTTAAGTTTCTTTTATCTAAATGGTACTAAATTACACAAAAGATTTTTTTTTGGTATCATTTAAAAAGAGTGTTAAGAAATTGTAAAAAACTGTGATTCTACATGGTTTTCTTTTTGTTTTCCTACTTATAGCTGATAGTTATAGCTTGTATGTATATGTGGTGACTTCATTAAATATTTTTTAAAAAAATGGAAATGTTGTTAATAAAATAAATAAATAAATAATGTTCTCGCAGTGTTAAAATAATAATAATAATAAAAACCAACAACAAATAACAGCGTCGAACTGGCAACCTAATGTTCGTAGTTGTTTGACTTCTACCCAATGTCGAAATTTATTCCTACTTGCTCAGGGTACATGTAATTTGGTTTAAAGTGGTTTAAAGTGAGAAGGGTCAGAAAAAATGTGTAATTCGGTTCCCGATATTTAAAATTTGTCTGATTTTAATGTGCAATTTGGTTCCCGGAAAGAAAAATTATTTTAACCGTAGCGTCCATACAGGCAATTTATGCACAGACGACGAAACAAAAATTTTTCCATTTTTGAATCCTCAAAATTCCGACAACTAATTTCGCTGAAGACCTTTTTAATCCCAAGTCTTGTCCTTCTTAGTAAAGCAAGTATAACTTTTTTTTTTAAGAAAATAGTCGCAAAAAGGGTAGACCAATCGTGTGGGCCGCGGACGGCCCGCACTGCGACTATTAGAAGGGGAAAGGATTATAGAAAGGAAATGATTGTGGACACGCTTTTTAAAAAGTTGCAGGTCATAGTTCTCTGGAAAAACTGATTTTGGAAGCTTATTCCATTCCGTAGCAGCCCTGTAAAAGAAGGATTCTTGATGAAGATTGGTCCTTGCAGTGTCAATCTTGAGAGTAAATGGGTGAGACTGATCAGCGTGCCGAGTTCTTCGGCCGAACGTGGCCAAAGGTGGTACAAGAGTTTTTATTTCTCTGGAGCATCTGCCATGGAAATATCTGTAGAGCAATGACTGGTCTGCAACTCTTCTTCTATGTTCTAGAGGGTGAAGGGTATCTGTGAGAGTTGAGCTGTTTATCAAGCGAATTGCTCTTTTTTGAATGAAATCTAGAATACGAAGAGAATACCTTGGTGCTGAACCCCAAATGTGCGAGCAATACTCCAGTAGAGGTCAACAGTTGATCAGGAGTAAAAAACTTTCTGGCTTTCCACAGAAAACCTAGCCTCTGGCTTGCCGACTTTGTGATGTTAGCAACATGGTCATGCCAAGACATATTATTGGACACCGTGACTCCCAAAATCGAGATGGAGGGACTTGGTTCAAGGGCATTTCCGGACATTGTGATGGGATGATTTGAGGAATTCACTTTCTTGGAAAACGTGGCACTTTGTGTTTTTTGGGCGTTGAACTGAACAAGATTGTTAGTTCCCCACTCGACGATTGCTTTAAGATCTCTACTAATGGAATTAACCTGTTCCTGCCTGAGTCTATTTGTATCATTTACCGAAAGTGATCGATAGGATGTGAAAGTTGAGACAAGTGTGCTATCGTCTGCGAAACTGTAAATGGGGTTCGTGGTGGTTTTCAAGAGGTCGTTGATGTGTAAAAGAAATAAGGTGGGGGACAGGATGGAACCCTGGTGGACCCCGGCATTGGTTTTAAACCCTAATCTTTACGACCCTAGGTTCTGTTACTTGTCAATAACGCACGTATACGATCCTAACCTTTACGACCATAAGCTCCTTCCCTTTTTATCAACGCACGTACACTCGCCGTACCGATATAAATCTTTATGACCTTTCCACCAATTTACGCATCCTCTACGAACCGTGATTAAACTAACGACCTGACTGGACGCAGGCACACACCGCCTATCTACACTGGACCTTAGGCACCTGGGGGGTGAAGATAAAAAGAACGGACGGACGTACACCGGAGACAGTTTCTCGACGGACTCCGACACTAGCACGCATCGCCTCACTTGACAAGTTTTTCTTTCGTTTCGATAAATAAACGTAGTTAAAAGTAATTCAAATTGTTCATCATTTTCCTAACACTCATCACACACAATTATCCCAAATAACCAATTGAAACATTCGTTTATTTGAGGCAGTAAAAGTAAAAAAATTAGACTAACCTAACGTAACGGCCTAACCTAACACCAATAGTACCTTTATTGAATGTGAATGAGCAAGCACGATTCAAAAACACAACTGACTGTCACCAAAGCAATACAATGCACAATATCAATTATTTAAACTAATAATGTCAGGAACCAAATTACATATATCAGGGAACCAAACTACCAACACCTCTTGTTCATAAGCATAGTATGCTTCCTTACACAACCATTAACCGTTGTTTAAATTAACAGCGAACTGGGAAACAGTAACAAAGCCTACACATAACACAAAATTCAAAAGCCCAAGTGGGTAAGTTTGAAAAATTGACGCGTTGATTTTCCGATACGGATCTGTATGATTTATCGACATTCCATTACCTCGAGGCCATGAAAGCAGTTCTGCAAAAATGTCAGAAATTCTCTATATTGACACACGTGTACTTATGTGTACACGTAAATACCGTTCAAGACGTATTAGGAAAGAAACAAGACTATTCGAGTGTTATCGCTATCGGAATATGCATCCAATAAAATTTCTCTCGAAACATTTTTAAAGTATACAAGTTTATTTTTTAAATTCTTATCGACGGCAATGCCAAAAATAACTTAAAAAATAAACAGCTCGGGTTATTAACAGAAAGGTTAAATAATTTTATTTAACTCGACCTTAATGTTACATTAATTAATAAACAACGATTATTTAATAGAGACAAATTTCATTAGCTAAAGACACGGCTTTGTGGACATACATACATACAATATTGTCACGCCTTTTTTCTGTAGGGGTAGGCAGAGACCACTTCCTTCCACTTCCGCTACGGTTCTTACACACATCTTTTATTTCCTCTACTTTCATCAGTGCTCTCATACATGTTCGTCGGTTGTTGGTACTCTTGACCTGTTCAAAACAATGTTGATCTGATAGAAATATGTTCGCCGAGGTCGACCTCTACCGACTTCCATCTATTCACACTCGCCTTATAAATTTGTTTCGTCAATCTTTCTTCATCGCAATCGCAATCGTCGAGTGGGGAAACAACATTGTTCAGTTCAACGCGCAGAAAACACAAAGCGCCACGTTTTCCAAGAAAGTAAATTCCTCAAATCACTTTATCACAATGTCCGAAAATACCCTTGAATAAGGTCCCTCCATCTCGATTTTGGGAGTCACGGTGTCTAATAATATGTCTTGGCATGACCATGTTGCTAACATCGCAAAATCAGCAAGCCAGAGGCTAGGTTTTCTGTAGAAAGCTAGAAAGTTTTTTACTCCTGACCAACTGTTGACGACGTACAAGGCTTAAAATCCGACCTATACTGGAGTATTGCTCGCATATTTGGGGTTCAGCACCAAGGCATTTTTTTCGTCTTTTAGATTCCATTCAGAAAAGGGCCATTCAGTTGATAAACAGCTCAATTCTCACAGATACCCTTCACCCACTAAAACATAGTAGAAGAGTTGCAGACATTACTCTACAGATATTTCCATGGCAGATGCTCCAGAGAAATAAAAACTTGTATACCACCACTGGCCACATTCGGCCGAAGAACTCGGCACGCTGATCAGTCTCACCCATTTACTCTCAAGATTGACACTACAAGGACCAATCTTTATCAAGATTCCTTCTTTTACAGGGCTGCTACCGAATGGAATAAGCTTCCAAATCATTTTTTTCGGAGAACTATGACCTGCAACTTTTCAAAAAGCGGGTACACAATCATCTCCTTTCTATAATCCCTCCCCCTTCTAATAGTCTCAGTGCGTCCGCAACCCACACGATAGGTCTACCCTTTTGCGACTATTTTTAGTAAAAAAAAAATAGTACACACTTCCAGCTATCCAACGTTGCATTCGTTTACCCCTCCCCCCTAACCCTAAAGAACGCTATTTGCGCGCGCAGTCTCGTTATTTAATACCCAGACCTCGTACAGTCCATATATCATACCATGGTCATATTAATGCCCAACATTTTATTACAGTGGTTTAAATGGAGAATCCTAGTATTATTTGATTATAAAATAATAGTGAGGATTATAAAATGGACACAGAAATTTTGATACGTTGTAAAGAAACTTTTCTCGTGATAATTATCATTTTCCATTTAGATCTGTTTCGATTTTGTATGGTAATTTTTCGTTGTAACATTATATATCCAAGGCTACCGAAATAGATCGTTAATCATCATCGTAAATGCTGTATTATTGTGCGTAGGCACGTACAGCCAGTATTTTATTTTTATAATATCGTCTAGAAAAGGGCTGGTTTTCGTGTTTTATCCTACGTAAATATTAATCCTAAATTTAGTTTAATGATTAATTTGTCATAAAAGAATAGAAGAATGAGGCTAGCTAACAGTAAATATTTTTTTTGTTTCCAGTCAATATTGTCTCTTAAATATTAACATTAATAAGGATAAATAAATACAATCTAGGTATAATCCTTGGCCATCAGATTTAAAACTTTCATGTCTAGTTACTTGAAATAAATCGACACAATCAATTAAAAAAATATTTCAACTTCAGCACTCTGCATATCACTCCTCGTACTTTGATGTTTCAAAAATAAGATAGGAAAATCATATTATATTGTTATTATCTCTCATAAATAGTAAATAAATATAAACAATATATTATTAAAAAACAACACCACAACAAATTTCTACCAAATAAATGCTTACATTTCTATTTATAACACGAAAACAATAGAGGTAAACATTTTTAATTCAGTAAAATCGTTCTCATACATAACAACAAATAATCACAACTAATTTGTTAATTTCTAAACATGTTTGTAATTATTAGTAACCGTAATTGGTTATTGACTTTTTGTAAATTTTTATAAATTAAATATTGCATTTTATTACCTTAAATCATTACTTAAAAAATAAAAATATGCAAGAAAGGTTATTTTAAATAATATTTATTTACTTTAAAGTAAGTTTACATGAATTTAACAATCTTATATAAAATAAATATTGGATTCCCACAGAGCGTAAACTTGTGCGCGGGATTTTGTCTAAATAAATACTAGAGATTGAAAATAGTGGTGCGAAAACAATTAGGAGAATATTGACAAAAGTAAAAATAATAATAAAGGTACCTATTACATCATCATCATCACTCAGCTATAGTAGTCCACTGCTGAACATAAGCCTCTCGTTTATTTTGCCACTCTGCTCTATCTTGAGCCATTTGTATCCAATTACCACAGATTCTTTTGATGTCATCGGTCCATCGTGTGGGGGGGCGCCCTCTACTACGATAAGCTTCGTGCCTCGGACGCCACTCCAATAGTTTTTTAGACCATCTTCCGTCAGTTCTTCTAGCTACGTGGCCAGCCCAGTTCCACTTTAAAGTTGTTATTTTTTCGATTACATCTATAACACCTGTTCTTTGGCGAATAATCTCATTTGGTATTCGGTCTCTGAGGGAGATACCCAGAATAGCCCTCTCCATCGCCCGTTGGGTGACATGCAGTTTCTTTGCTGACTTTTTTGTAAGCGTCAATGTTTCGGCTCCGTATGTCATCACTGGTAATATGCACTGATTGTATACTTTTCGTTTTAGACTGATGGGAATATTACATACATACATACAAAAAGTCACGCCTTTTTCCCATAGGGGTAGGCAAAGACCACTTCCTTCCACTTGCTACGGTTCTTACACACATCTTTTGCTTCCTCTACTCTCATCAGTGCTCTCATACATGCTCGTCGGTTGTTGGTACTCTTGATCTGGCCTTTCTTCAAAACAATGTTGATCTGATCAAGATATGTTCGCCGAGGTCGACATCTACCGACTTGTCCATTTACACTCGCCTTATAAATTTGTTTCGTCAATCTTTCTTCGTCCATCCTTTCTACGTGTCCAAACCATCTAAGCATTCCTTTATCTATTTTAGTAACCACATCTTTTACACCACAGCGTTCTCTTATCTCACTATCTTTTACTTTATCCAACCATGTCACTCCGGCTATACAATCCGTCGATCACAATTGGAGGACTGCCGGCGCGGCGATTGGAACAAAAGAAAAGACCGGCAAATACTAGAATACTGCGTATAATGGTTCCGAAACGGTAAAAAGAGCAGCGGTCGCGAATAAGTTTTAATTTTAAAAGTTTGAGTTGAAGTTAGCTTAAAGTCAAGTATTTTAAAGTAATTGTAAAGTGATTTGTAAAATAAAATTTATTGTGAAGAAATACTAGAATAAAAGTTGTTAGTTATTGTAATGAGAGTTTTAGAATTACCAAACCCAAAAAGTAAATATCGTAACAGTTATCATCAAATTTAAAACGGTCAGTTAGTGGATTCATTAGTGGCCATAAATTTTTCATATATTGTAATTTTAGTTTTATTCGCATATTATTTATTAATACAGCATTAAAACTTAAAAATATGAAAGTTTAAGAAAATTTAAAAAATGATTATTGTCAGAAATTTGAATAAACATTAAAAATACAAACATATAGTCATGCCTTTTTCCTGTAGGGGTAGGCAGAGACCAATTTCTTCCACTTCCGCTGCGGTTCTTACACACATCTTTTGCTTCCTCTACTTTCATCAGTGCTCTCATGCATGCTCGTCGGTTGTTGGTACTCTTGACCTGGCCTTTCTTCAAAACAATGTTGATCTGATCGAGATATGTTCGCCGAGGTCTACCTCTACCGACTTGTCCATTCACACTCGCCATATAAATTTGTTTCGTGAATCTTCCTTTATCCAACCTTTGTACGTGTCCAAACCCTCTAAGCATTCCTTTATTTATCTTTGTTACCACATCTTCTTTTACACTGCGGCTATACTTCTCAGACTGCTCATCTTCGCAGCATTAAGCCTATTTTCATGCTTCTTATTTAAAATAAGTGAAAAAATTTGTTGCTATATCACGAAACAACTAGACCCAGATAAAGAAATTAAGTGCAGAATTGAGACCGCTTGCACGAATTTTCTGAAAATGAAAGCATTCTTCACTAACGACAACCTAAACCTAAAATTACGCCAAAGAATGATAAAATGATATATTTGGTCAGTGTTGTTATATGGAACTGAGACTTGGACTGTAAAGGTTACTACAATCAATCGTATGGAAGCGTTTGAGATGTGGTTACATAGAAGAATGCTTCGAATACCCCGGACAGCTAGGCAGACCAACGAAGCAGTGTTAAATAGAGCAAATGCGGTTCGTGAGTTTATTTGTCACCATAAAGATCAGAAAGATATCATACCTGGGACATGTTCTCAGAGGAGACCGATACAGGTTGCTTCAACTTATAATAAAGGGCAAAATCGAAGGCAGCCGAGGAATTGGAAGAAAACAGATGTCATGGCTGAAGAACATTCGCGATTGGACAGGAATACGCAGTGCCGAACAACTATTTAGATTAGCCAAAAACGTTAGCGGGACCTGATATGGCACCGAAAGAAGAAGAAGAACAATTTTGATATATAATTTTTTGTTATTTTTTAAATTTGTGAACTGATTATTCCTATTTGAAATAAAGATCTATCTATTTATTTATTAAAAATTTTAAGAAAATTTACAAGACAACGTTTATTATTCTTTTGGTTCGGATTAAGTGAAATGTTTATACAACATCTCTTTACCTTTTTATGCACTCTCAGTATTCGTTTACACGGGACACACCGTATATATTTTTTTATTTTCTTGAGAGGAAAAAGATAGCGTAATTAATTTGTGTAGACTTGATCGACAAGTATTTAAATTATTAATGGCATTAAAAAAATCATTTATTATTACTCATCCTACATTTTGACCTTCGGATGGGCGTTGCGTTTGCAAGAAATATTCTGTAGGAGTCTGTAGCAGATACATAATAATAATAATACCGAACTATTTCAGCGGATACTTAGCAATTTCATGGGAAATCGTCGTTATTGTTCTTTACGAAATTAATAACGAACAAGGAATGCACATTTTCTATAAAAAAAAATCAAATCCATCATAAGCGGTAACACCCACTCCACTTCCAGTGTACAAAGTGTTTAATCTTAAACTTACGTGGGACTTTCTTGCATAAAAAAAGGTCAGGCCAAATCGTTGTTACGAATAAACCCATTAGCATTGCTCCATCAACCCTGAAAAATGTACGAACAAAATATTGTGGTCAACGAAGTGGGCAGACATCGAAAAATATAGAAAACTCAAATCAATCCGGGTCTCTTATACTAATGTACGCCATCTATCGTCAGCGGTGGCAGACTTTTCTATCGCTGTGTTAAGGGTATCACTTAAATGAGCGTTATTTTAAATAAAATGAGCGATATCTTCATAAATAGAATAAGCGTCATTTTAATTCAATGAGTGATATATATTTTTTTAATTGGTCAATCACTCTTGAGCGATATTTAGGTTTAAGGTTTTACGGTCCAAGCGCCATCAGCTTAGGTAAACTCGAGGCCTGGTGCATCAGCAACTCAACTATTCCCGAAGATGACAACACTCCATTTGTATTTGCCCATAAGGTCACTAACGCTGATGAAGACGAAGAAGATGGCGAAGCTAGTTTTCGCTTATCAATCTCGACCAATCGACTGTTAGCTCAATCGGCATAAACTAAGCCTCTGCACGCTGATGCTACGAGGGCAGTTTGATAAGTCAGTGACTTTTTGAATTTCACGCGCAGTTACTCCAAATGTAACAGTGCTGCCGTCAACTATAATCTATCAGTGGGCAACTTTCTAATTTTGAGCAAGCTACGTCGTGCAGTTGGTGTTTGATAGCCGTTCAAGGCAGACAACCTCGTGAATTTTTACGAAAATGGAAAAAAGTGAATTTCGTGTGCTGATTAATCATTACTTTTTACGTAAAAAATCCATCACTGAAACTAAGGAAAGACTTGATAAATACTACGGGGACTCGGCACCATCAATTTCAATGGTTAAGAAGTGGTTTACAGAGTTCCGTTGTGGTCGTACCAGCACTAGTGACGCCGAACGTCCAGGTCGCCCAAAAGAAGTTATCACGCCGGAAATTGTCGATAAAATCCATGAAATGATATTGGATGATCGGAGAATGAAAGCGCGTGAGTTGGCTCATGCTGTAGGTATCTCAACTGAACGTGTACATCATATTTTACACGAATATTTGGACATGAAAAAACTCTCTGCGAGATGGGTGCCGCGATTGCTCACACTCGACAATAAGCGCAATCGTGTGACCACTTCAAAAGAGTGTTTAGCGATGTTCAGCCGTAATCCGGACGAATTTTTGCGCCGTTTTGTTACTGTGGATGAAACATGGATCCATCGGAACACGCCAGAGACCAAGGAACAATCGAAACAGTGGGTTGCTCGGGGTGAACGTGGACCAAAGAAAGCGAAACAGAGTCTGTCAGCCAACAAGGTCATAGCCACAGTTTTTTGGGATGAACGCGGTGTCATTCACATCGATTACCTCAAGAAAGGTAAAACGATCACCGGCGAATATTATTCAAAGCTATTGAACAGATTTGACGATGATTTGAAGCAAAAACGGCCGCATTTGGCGAAGAAGAAAGTGCTGTTCCATCAAGACAATGCACGTGTGCACACTTGTCTAGTCACGATGGCCAAAATCCACGAATTGGGATACGAACTGCTACCACATCCAGCATATTCTCCAGATTTAGCCTCCTGCGACTATTTTCTGTTTCCAAACCTAAAGAAATGGCTGAGCGGTAAGAGATTTGAGTCGAATGAAGAAGTCATTACCGAAACAAACGCGTATTTTGAGAGCTTTGAAAAAACCTATTATTTGGAGGGAATAAAAAAATTAGAAAAACGCTGGACCAAATGTATCGAGCTAAAAGGTGATTATATAGAAAAATAAAATGTTTATTTGCGGAAAAAAATTTGTTTTATTCAAAAAGCCACTGGCTTATCAAACCGCCCTCGTACGTATAAGTTGAATTGGGAAGGAATGCCTGTCCTAATTGTGGGAATTATAGATGGACACTTTTATCCTTAACCTATACTATGAATAACCTATAAATAAATAAACTTGTCCTTTGAAATAATGCAATTTTATTGAATTTTAGTGCTTAAAATATAATATTTTATCGCTCAAAATATAATTGATTATTGCTCACTTAATTATACTAAAAAAAGTGTGTTCGTTCTCGTTCTCGAGTTATTGATTTTTTTAAGAAAATGGTACAATTGGAAACTAAATAATATCGAAATGTATAGAAATCATCCCTTTGAATTCTGACCAAGCATAAAAGTGGTTTTGGGCTATTGATTTCGATAGAACCTGTTTCTTAATATTATACAGAATGTTCAAAAATCATTGTCACTTTTTTATAATTTCAGACAAAGATAACTTTGTTATTTCAAATGTAACACCCTGTATTTTTTTGGTCTGAACAATATTAAATTCTATTATCTTTAATTTCATATTGGGGTTCCCTATACCTAACCTAAATAGATTTTCAGATATTGGCTTTATCAAATAGTAGTTCTTATTTCAATGCATTTTTTTACTTAAGATAGCTTTGAAACGACATTTATTCAACTTTTTGAAAGAATTCTTATTACCAGTTATTGTATTTTACGTTATTCAAAACATTCACTGAATTATTACCGTCGAAAATGAAAACCTATCCCATTCAAGAGCGGATAGATATGATTTTAGTGATTGGTGAGTATTTTCGGCGTCGAGGGTATATGCCCAAAAATATTCAGACCGGAATCATTCAAACAAGTTGGTTCTCAAACTATTGCTACATGAACTTCGTAGGACTTAAAGTGTAGCTTATGAAAAGGCAAATAGACAAAAAGCTATCATTGGAAATGAGGAAAATAAATTTCTTATTATGGGATCAATCATAGAAAACCCTAAATAAGGACTGCTTTTCAAAGAGTGGCGCCTCAAATATTATTAAGTGTTAAGCAGTCTTTCATAGAGAGAGTGGCTCTTTGTATTCAGCAGGATGGTCGTCATTTTAAGCATCTACTTTGAATTAAATACATTTGTGTTTCATATTTTGTTGTTGTTTCAGTTAAATAATAAAAAAAAATTGTATAGTCTGTTTAATGAACTACTGTCAGAATATGAAAAGTAAATATTTTCGATGAAGTGAAGTATAACAACTGTCAATGAGAATTCTGTGAGCAAATCAAATAAATGTCGTTTCAAATTTATCTTGATTCAAAGAATACATTGAAATAAGAACTACTATTTGAAAAAGCCAATATCTGAAAAACTATTTAGGTTAGCTATAGGGAATCCCAATACAAAATGAAAGATAATTTAATTTTATATTGTTCAGACCAAAAAAATACAGAGTGTTTCATTTGAAATAAAAAAGTTATCTTTGTCCGAAATTATAAAAAAGTGACAATGATTTTTAAACATTCTGTATAATATTGAGAAACGGATTTTATCGAAATCAATAGCCCAAAACCTCTTTTATGCTTGGTTCGAAGGGATGATTTCTATACATTTCAATGTTATTTAGTTTCCAATTGTACCTAGCATTTTCATAAAACAAACAATAACTCGAGAACGGTTATAGTTAGCTTTATGAAATCGTACTATTTTTTCCTGAACTATTTAAAAGTGTAACGAAATACAGGGTGTTCCATTTAAAAAACACAGCTTTGATATGTCACTTTTTTTAGCCACCCTATAGACTCCAAAATAATTTCCTTTTGCAGCCTTAATCAATATACATATAATGAAATGGGGAAATTTCCGAAAAAATTATTGGTTTGGTTTACAGGGACCGTGTCGTATGGGGTGCCCCACCCTGTATATTCTATCGCTCATCTACAAAAAATATCGCTCAAAAAAGCAATTTTATATCGCTTATACTATTAACGAAGATCTCATTCTATTCAAAATAACGCTCGTTAAAATATAAGTGCTGTGTTAATAAGAAACAACTCTTGCACCGTTCAACTAGATCCCTAACACTAGCTAGGAATGAATTTTTAGGTGATAGTTTTTAACTATAACACACATTACTACGATCAAATGGTGTATTTATAAAATCACTAACAAAATAGTTTAACCAAAAATATTTTAGTTTACTGGGCAAAAACAAACGTATTTAAAGACGATATAGTTCTTGGTGTACACACCATTAACACATCAATACATCCCGCTGTAAATCTTTTAGCGCTGTCGCTTACACCAAACTGTAAACAAACCTATATGTACCATTAGCTTTATACTATTTCCTTGTCTGTGTAAGCAATAATAAACTTATCAACAATTTACTAATGAAAAGTAGTAAACACACATGACATTGAACCCTATATACTGAACTTATATAATTCTAAATTTCATAGGTAATTAAATAGCAGCAATTAAGTAATTACAGTAAACAATAAATATAACAATTATTGGCTCCTTCGTGCCTGTTTTTCCAAACCAAATTTTTCACAAGGTGATATTTTACTCCGGGGCAAAACATATTTGAACGAGTAATATATTTTTATCAGTATGTGGTTGGTCGGAAAATTTAGTATAAATTATTAGTAAATAAAAAAAAAGGTGTGAGACAGGGATGTGTGGCTTCGCCATGGCTGTTTAACTTTTACATAGACGATTATTTAAAAGATTTATAAAAGAGAGTGCATATATGGATTGAAAATGAATGATTTGATCGTCAAATGCCTTCTTTACGCCGATGATCAAGCCATATTAGCGTCATCTAAAGAGGAATTGCAGGCGATGGTTAATGTTATGCATGATGCCCTGAAAATCAAAGCGATGAAAATAAATGTAAGCAAAACGAAAGTAATGGTTTTTTAAAGAGAAAAAAGCATGACAAACTGTGAAGTTTCGATTGAGGGAGAAAGAGTGAAACAAGTAAATGAGTTTGTATACTTTTACGAGAGATGGAAAGTATGACAGTGACATTGAGCGAAGGTTGTTGGCAGGAAAACAGATGAATGGGGCACTGCATAGCTTTATGAACAGCCAGAAAGTGTCAAAAAAGGCACGTCTGGCTGTGCAAAGAGGTTTGTTGTTTCCTACACTTATGTATGGTAGTAAATGTTGGGTTTGGCAGAAGAAGCATGAAAATAGGATTAATGCTGCGGAGATGAGTAGTCTGAGAAGTATAGCCTGAGTGATTCGGTTGGATAAAGTAAAAAATAGTGAGATAAGAGAACGCTGTGGCGTAAAAGGAGATGAGGTTACAAAGAAAGATAAAGGAATGCTTAGATGGTTTGGACACGTAGAAAGGATGGATGAAGGAAGATTGACGAAACAAATTTATAAGGCGAGTGTGAGTGGACGTAAGTCGGAAGAGGTCGACCTCGGAGAACATCGATCTCGATCAGATCAACATTGTTTTGAAGAAAGGCAAGGTCAAGAGTACCAACAACCACCGACGAGCATGTATGAGAGCACTGATGAAAGTAGAGGAAGCAAAAGATGTGTGTAAAAACCGTAGCGGAAGTGGAAGAAAGTGGTCTCTGCCTACCCCTACGGGAAAAAGGCGTGACTATATGTATGCATGTATGTTAAAAAAATGGAGAGAACTTGGTGAAAGTCCCGGAAGAGTACAAACCTGAATGTCATATTTTTAAATTGTTACTACACCACCTTTTGTAGGGCATAAATCCTCACTGACCGGGCTAATAACCGTACATTTAAAACATTCGGGAAATGGACAAATCAGCTCATGACACATTTACGGGAATTAATTTTCGAGACATATTAATAACTATTTGCTGCAGCAGTGAAACAGGTTGTGATAATCGAAAATTTGGCTGCCGCAAGCATGGCTTAAAATGCACGAATTTATGCTCAAATTGTCACGAGTCTGAAATTTGTTCGAATGCTGAAACACAGCCGTTCGTGAAAATACGTGATTCAGAAGATCTTGAAGACATAGATAGTACCTACACGTTATCCAATTAATGCTGAAAAATTAAGATCTAAATGATGACGAAGAATCCAAAGATCGTGCAAGTTTAAGACGAGCCTGAAGAAATCGGAAGCTACACAAACTAATAACGAAAATCAAAGAAAATTCGATCCAATTCGATCTTATTCATTTTCGACGATATCGGTTGTATATACCTATTTAAGATCGCGAGGCCGCAATTACTTTAAAGTTAATTTTAGAAAGTGATATACGGGGTGTTTAAAAAAAAAGTGACCCCGTCTCTAGGATAGGTGGAGAACTGAAAAATAATTGGGGTTTGCTTAGTAAAAATTTTTGTAACGCCATCCATATTCAAGATAAAAAGCGTTGATTAAAAACTTTCGTTGACACTACTGTGCAATATATTAAATAATTCAGCTGCTGTTGGTTCTTCAACTGCTACCTGGCAATCCTGGTTGCTATATGTATGTGTCTACAGGAACCATAAAGGGATCTAAGCGTACCGCTCTCAATACTAAGGACTTTTCAACTGAAAGGGTCATTTGTGAACTAGGTTTTTAGACTGAAAAGTTTGTTACAAGTTCAATTTTTGGCAAATTTACTAGTTCTAAAACGACAACATAAATCCGATAGGTACGATAATAGCAAATACATTTTAGATTTACACCGATTATATTTTAATATGCATTTATGCAATGTTATCACTTGTTTGAACATTTCGACGTTTGTTTTGGGCTTACACAGTAAGAGTAAAATTTTAAAAGACTAGAAACGTCTAAACGTTTCAATTTAAAAAACAATGGTTATATAGAACGAACAATTTAGCGAGGACACTATCTTAATCATCTCGTCAAGCTCAGGCGCTCATGCATAAAAAAAAATCTTAAACGTGAATCATAAGACATAAAGGTACCTAATGAAGTTTAACAAATGCATCATATAATAAACCGACAAGGACAAGTTTGATGGAGTTTAAAAGGAGCAAATTACGAAAAAAAATAGCTGCATTACGTTAAAATTTAAGATACTGATGCTCTTTTAGCGAAACATCCACCGTCTTTATCTCTTTTAAGGGGGACCTGCATCACTTTAGACGATAACACCGTTAGATCTATCTCCCTAACCATGTTCATTGCTATCGCATCTAGGTTCGTTTCCTTTCTACAAAGACCATCGCGGGTTCCACCATATTTGGCGAGTCCTCCATAGTCATTATCTCATTTACCGAGACCGTCATTGGATTTATGTCAGTTGCCAAGACCTTTGCAGAAGTTATGACTTTTAACGACTCTTTATTAATGATTTCTCTTAGTCATACATTTTTTGACGAGACTTTCGTAGGATTTATGTCTGCTACCAAAGGCATTGCAGTTATTATTACTTTTAACTAAACTACCACCGATTGTGCCGTAACGAGTCCTCTAACAAAACTTTTTTAACAAGACCGACTTTCCTATTTTTAACGAGTCCTCCTTAGTCATTATCTATTTTAACGAAACTGTCGTTAGATTTATGTCCGTTGCCAAGACCGTTAGTTATATCTTTTAACGATTGTTTTAACGAGTCCTCCCATAGTCTTTTATCATTTTTAACGTGACCGTCGTTGGATTCAGGTCTGCTACTAAAACAGTTGTAATTTTTATTACTGTTAACTAAACTACCACCAATATGGCGGTAACAAGTCCTCTCATAAACTTTTTTTTTTTTTAACGAGACCGGTTTTACCATTTTTGGCGAGTTCTCCTTGGTCATTATCTCTTTTAAGGAGACTATCGTTGGATTTATGTCTGTTATCAAGACCGTTGCAGTAGTTATAACTTATAACGAGTCCTTCCACAATCTTAATTTTTTTTAACGAGATCGTCGTTGCATTTATGTCTATCAAAACCGTTGTAGTTGTTATTAATTTTAACTAAACTACCACCGACTGGGTCGTAACGAGTTCTCTCACAGTCTTTATCTTTTTTAACGGGACCTGTTTCACCATTTTTAGTGAGTCCTCGTTTGTCAAAATTATAGTAATTCAAGCAGCAACCCATTTTAGATTTTAAATTCTGCTTGTTTAGAAATTTAAATGGTTTTTATTTATTTTTTTTGTGACTGAAGATGTCTTTTTTAGTACAAAACTAGTTGTTCGTTTATGTTAAATCTTCACGGTAATAAGTGTACTTAATAATTGAGATCACTACCTCATTTGTAAAATGGAAGTAGAACAAGCTGTTATCTCAATGTGATACAATTACAATCGGTCGCCTTTGTTGTTTTTAAGTACCCGCTTGTATCGTTAATCAATTTTTAATTTTTATGGGACTTAATGAGCAATATAACGTTAATACGTTTACTTGGAAATAAAAAATGCCATAATCTGCAATAATTTATACGTCAAATTGCTAATAAATTTTCCATAAATGCATTTACTTTTAAAATATATATATATATATATATATATATATATATATGAAAAAATTATAGGAAAATATAAACATTTTTCGACAGCGTATATAACTGATTTTTAATATAGGTAACATACCGAGAAATTAGCTGGTTTTTTAAAAATCAGTTGATACATTTTTCACATCTATTCACGCTGTCGAAAAATATTTACAGTTTTCTATAATCATATTATAGTTTTCTATAATTTTTGCAGATTGCAATACTTCTTCTCAGAAGCTATTCACCGGGTGGTGCTTGTTAAAAAGTATAGATGTCGTGACTGGTGCTTTTCGCGTAGTACTTCATGTGTATTTAATAGGAGTCGGAGCTGTTGATGTGTCCAGTCGAGGTAGACCTACCATATGCTGATGAGGGGCAACACACCCCGAAACCGGTCCATAGGTGGTTACTTCGGATGGATAAATCTAATAGTTCCTTCTCTTACTTAACAAGCATCTGCATATTGTTACCCGAAATGGGGTATTATACACGATTATGTATCAGATGTGATTCAATGCCTGTCGGGGCATATAGCCAGGAGTAGTTGTTTTTTGATACATAATCGACCCACATGAACCTATAATATAGGTGACATACATCGAAATTAGCTGGTTTTTTAAAAATCAGTTATACATTTTTCATATATATTCTACAAAGACCCTCGCAGTTTTCACCATTTTTGGAGTCTTCCATAGTCATTATCACATTTACCGAGACCGTCATTGAATTTATATCTGCTACCAAAACCATTGCAGTTTTTATTACTTTTAACTAAACCACCACCGATTGGGCAGTAACGAGTCCTCTCTCAAACTTTATTTTCTTTAACAAGACCGATTTCTCCATTTTTAACGAATCCTCCTTAGTCATTATCTCTTTTAACGGAACTGTCGTTAAATTTATGTCTGTTGCCAAGACCGTTGTAGTAGTTATATCTTTTAACGATTGTTTTAACGAGACTTCCCATAGTCTTTATCATTTTTAACGTGACTGTCGTTGGATTCAGGTCTGCTACTAAAACAGTTGTAATTGTTATTACTTTTAACCAAACTACCACTAATATGGAGGTAACGAGTCCTCTCACAACGCGGGGGTGGTAAACTGACCTTGAAATTGGAGCCCGAAAATCAAACGATGCGTTTTTTGGGAGCACCCAATTCATAGTATATTTCTACCGAGCGACAATGCGGTATTATTACTGGGAACTTTTTTTACGTCAAATTTTTTTTCGCGAACGCGCGGCGGTGGTGTCCTTGAAATTGGAGCACCAAAATTAACAATACATTTTCCGAGAGCACCTAATCTATAGCATATTTGTACCGATTAAGAAAACGGTTTTATCGTTGAGAAGATTTTTCGTATTGTAAGGGATGGTGCCCTCGACTTTGGGGTTGAGCACGAAAATCCAATCATGTCTTATTAAAAAGCACCTAATTTATTGAAAACAATGTACATTGGTAAATTCGGCTATTACAAATAATTCAACATTTGAAATTTTCAAAATTTTTATTTTGCGATTTCCGATCGGACTTCCGGTTTGATTCTTATATACATCGAAAGCACCTAAAAAGCACTTAATTTTGGTACTTCCAGTTTTTAATTTTTATTGATTTTGTAAAAGTTCCTGTGTCGTAGCAGACGAATTTTCAAAATCGTCCCCTACCTCTAAAAAACTAGCAGGAAAATAATAAACTTAGCACCAAATTAGCACCTAAATAAGGTACTTTCGAATTCCAAATCGGAGTATTTCACCTGCTGCCGTCACGAGGGTTTGATAAGGCGATTTGTTGTATCGTGATCTCCAGAGATTTTACCATCGTTGTGGAATATCCTGTATGTCTAAAATATACTCATTCGCTTTGTACGTTAAAGCAAATTGTTCTGATATATAAGAAGACGTTACAAGATTTACGACTATCGCTCATAGTTATCAGGTGCATTACACGATCTTATTACCCAATTAAAATAGAAATGTTTAAAATAAAAATGTAAACACTTTGTACGTACTCAACGACTTTAATAGAAGATTTATTACTCTTAATTAGTTAAGTACCCTATTTCGAATATAGCATAGATCATCCATTCCGTTGTAAATCATGTCTCTGTGCGTGACAATATAAACATTCAGCTTATTTAAAACTTTATTGCAT
This sequence comes from Agelastica alni, assembly GCA_950111635.1. Lineage (NCBI taxonomy): Eukaryota > Metazoa > Arthropoda > Insecta > Coleoptera > Chrysomelidae > Agelastica > Agelastica alni. The sequence goes on from OX467716.1 coordinate 28,286,653, forward strand.
TTAACATTCACAAAAATAACTGTAAATAATGAAAAATGTTTTTTTAGTGCTAGAGCTTCACTACATAAGGTTCTCAACAATTTTAGTAAATGTTTGTTTTTGTTGCTCCAACTTTCGAATCCTCTATATGACGTCAATTCCTATTCCTTCGTATTATTTATTTTAAAGCATTGCGTATAAATTGTAATTATTTGTCATATAATTAATTGTTTGAATCATTGTATAATTGTTTGTGTATATTTGCAATAATTACTTGTCTAATGATTTGCTTAAACTACCGTTTTATTTCGTTCGCTTAAATTTTAAGGGACACATTTTACAATAGCAACAAACACTGATTCTTTCACTCTACACAGAGGGAATGTATGGGACAAGTACTACCACGTGCATGTGTTAATTTGTGATGATCTTGACCAGACGTCTTAAATGCTTACCCTTACAATGTTAATGAATTAATAAAATCATCATTCTGTCCCCCACCTTATTTCTTTTACGCATCAACGACCTCTTGAAAACCACCACGAACCCCATTTACAGTTTCGCAGACGATAGCACACTTGTCTCAACTTTCACATCCTATCGATCACTTTCGGTGAATGATACAAATAGATTCAGGCAGGAACAGGTTGATTCCATCAATAGAGATCTTAAAGCAATCGTCGAGTGGGGAACCAACAATCTTGTTCAGTTCAACGCCCAAAAAACACAAAGTGCCACGTTTTCCAAGAAAGTGAATTCCTCAAATCATCCCATCACAATGTCCGGAAATACCCTTGGACCAAGTCCCTCCATCTCGATTTTGGGAGTCACGGTGTCCAATAATATGACTTGGCATGACCATGTTGCTAACACCGCAAAGTCGGCAAGCCAGGGGCTAGGTTTTCTGTGGAAAGCCAGAAAGTTTTTTACTCCTGATCAACTGTTGACGACGTACAAGGCTCAAATCCGACCTCTACTGGAGTATTGCTCGCACATTTGGGGTTCAGCACCAAGGCATTCTCTTCGTCTTCTAGATTCCATTCAGAAAAGAGCCATTCGCTTGATAAACAGCTCAACTCTCACAGATACCCTTCACCCTCTAGAATATAGAAGAAGAGTTGCAGACCAGTCATTGCTCTACAGATATTTCCATGGCAGATGCTCCAGAGAAATAAAAACTCTTGTACCACCATTGGCCACATTCGGACACAAGGGCCACAAGGACCAATCTTCATCAAGAATCCTTCTTTTACAGGGCTGCTACGGAATGTAATAAGCTTCCAAATTCCTTTTTTTCAGAGAACTATGACCTGCAACTTTTCAAAAAGAGGGTCCACAATCATCTCCTTTCTATAATCCCTGCCCCTTCTAATAGTCGCAGTGCGGGCCGTCCGCGGCCCACACGATAGGTCTACCCTTTTTGCGACTATTTTCATAAAAAAAAAAATAACTTAACATCTATTCTTTCGCGTAATAAATGCTATCAAACGACCCAAAACACCGACATAATTAATACACATTGAAATTAAAATAATTCTGCAGCTTCGTGTTTAACCCGAAATATCGAAAAATAATAACTTTATCGCCATGGAGAAAGAGTACAATATTCACGTAGAAAGTATTGTAGAATTAAAAAATTTCTGGTAAAATTGCAATTCCGCCAGTGGCGTAGAATTTGGGAGGGATCAACCAGTCACTTGCCCCTGTCGTACGTCTATGGTAGTAGCCAAAAATGTTCATTTAACATAATTTAGTAGGGTGTATAGTACTTACACTCCCCACCAAATACGGCAATAATACTTCAAATAGTTTTAAAGTACTGGGCACAAATAATTTTTAAATTTTCAAATAAAACACCCTGTAACTCGGTCAGGAGACACATTTTATTTAGGTGATTTGGGTTGAATCTTCATATTTTGAGTTCAGGATTCTATAGTTGAAATATTTTTAATTATTAATGAAACCCTGTATATGTTAAAGCGTAGAGTGTTTTTTTTTGCGAATATTTTTTCTTCGCTCCCATCCTAAAATGTTGTTGGAAATACCTCAATAAAAACACATAATTTTTTTTTTAATTTTTATAGCTCAGCGGCATTTTATCATTCAGTATTGTATGCTCTTCAAAAGTGCCAATTCCAACGAAATCGTAACTTATACCGGCGAGGCAGTACGGGTCACTAAACCTAGATTTTTCATAGAACTCTCGTTTTTCTCTCATTACCTCATAAATTACAAGACCTACAGAAAAAATGTAAATGACAAATTTGTAGAAAATTTAATTTTCTCGAAAAAAGATTTTGAAAACCAAATTGCTCAGATTGATATTTCTCGAGATATTTACCCTTGAATTTATTTTACTGTGAAATTTTTACGGATTATTGAGTAAAATAAATTATGGTTTAAAAAAACCAAAAAACCCGCTTTTAGAGTAAATCAAACTAAAAAGTAAAAAATAATTCTTAACATAGGAATAAATAACTGACGGGAAAATTAATCTCACTGTTCTAAAAGCGTGGGGTGCTTTTATTCCGAAACGCAGGGTTAGTTTAAAAATGTCATACAAAGCACCCCACGCTTTTAGAACAGTGACATTAATTTTCTCGTCAGTAATTTTATTCCTATGTTAAGAAATATTTTTTACATTTTAGTTTGATAAACTCTACAAGCGCGTTTTTAGGTTTTTTTAAACAATAATTTATTTTTCGCTTTTTAGTTCGATTTGTTTTACTCAATAAAAAAATTATGTATTAAATGGTAAAAGCACAAAAAGAATGCATCGGCCGGAAATCGAACCCGGGCGTCCCGCGTGACAGGCGAACATTCTACCACTGAACCACCGATGCGATGAATTGTTTTAATATTTGTTCTATCTCCCTTACTCTCATGCAAAGGATCCCTGAAGAAATTTACGAATCCTGGCGAAAGTAATCAAGATAATCGGATATTTTAATCGAATTATTGCATAGTCGTCGGTCAAGTGTGCAAAGTTTAAATTAAATCTGATCGCTTAAAGTAGGGCGAAATCGAGGCCAAAGAGTCAGTTACAAACATACATACAAGATACAGGTGAAACTAATATAATTAATTAAAAAATATATTAGTTTTCGCCGCAATGGACACTTTTGTAGAGCATACAATTCTGAAAAAATCCCGATTTTGGGCGAGGCGATACAATAAAATGTCGCTGAGCTATAAAAATAAAAAATAAAAGTTTACGAGTATTTTAAATGAAAAATCTTCACACGCTGTGAGCGAGTACTTAATATTAATTTTAAGAGCTCAAATTTTAGGGAATTTTTTTCGAAGTATTTCTAACAAAATTTAAGGACGGGAGCAAAAAAAACACCCTTTACACTCTACCACCCCTTAAACGCTTCTTCCGATGACTTTACCTTGTCCACCAATCACTTTTGTACATATTCATTCATATATCTTTGTCATAGAAGAATTTGTGTTTAGTAATCAATTATTTTCGTGTTTTGGCCCGAATTTTTTGTAAGTGGGTAGACGCTTGGTATATAAATAGACCTTGGCGTCTAGTAAAACGACGCACCGTGTGCATCCTTCCAAAATAATTTCTGCACTCCGAAAAACGGTGTCATTTCCTCGATGATTATTTCTTTGACACGAATAACGATAAAACTGGGAGTGCGAAAATGAATTCGGCCGTCAAACGCCCAAAATATATCGACAAAATTAACCATTTAATCAAATAAGATTTTCCTAAGCAATAAAAATGATGAGAACTTCGTCCTTGGTCAAGATAATTGAAGAGAATGACTGTAACAGAAAATACTAATCTCATAAAGTTTAAGTTAAACATTTGAAGACGTTGATGGTGAATTTGTAAACATGGAAAAAACTGGTCATACAATACTTTCATTTGAAAGGCCTTATTCCAACCAACACCAAAGCGGAGCTACATTCTACTCTAGGGAAGTCTGTACCTTTCTTTTATATTTATGTAGTTAAATATTGGGTGGCAGAGTTACAAAACTGTACGAGCTACCAAGACTATCAATTGGGGTGGCCGCGACAAAAATGGGAAAGAAAATCCACAAAATGGTGTGGATGACCGTCGATGACCAAAGGAACAGTCAAGACAATAGATTGATAGAAGAGAATCGTATAAGCGTGAGATAGTTTTCATTATGTACCTTCAAAAAGGAAAAACGACCGGATTACAAGTACAATAACTAACAACTTTTATTCTAATATCTCTTCACAAAAAATTTTATTTTACAGATCACTAAGAAACACTTTATAATTACTTCAAATACTTGACTTCGAACTAACTTGTCACGTGCCTATTTTTTCCCATCTACTGTTCATTATAATTGTGTCTTACTCGTAAGTAGTGTTGCATACAGTACTCTGTTATAACTCGAATATATCATTCGTTGTAGATAATGTTGCATAACTTAGGGGTAAGATTCGATAGTTGGTTTGCAATCTCTGTGAGGACGAGGACGAGGCACAGATTTGAGAAGATTGTGGGTTGACGTTTATTCCGCGCCATTTTTCTTGATTTCCGATATAGGAGCGGCAGTCGTTTGGAGAGCATCATCGAAGTCGGAGGTGTTGGTGAAAGTTGTTGGGGACGGTGTGTTATTAGCACGTGTGCGGAACCTCTATAGGATTTCTTTCATATCTGGCTGTATTTGGGCCATCTTAATTGGATTTTGAAGAAAAACCATTTGATTTTCAACTTGACCATTTTGTCTTGCCTTTGTTGTGGATATTTTTAGAGTTGGTGTCGAGTTGAATAGCCGTTATCGGGATTTATTTGAGGGAAGCCATTGTTATCTAACAGGTGCCGCCCCATAATCTAACCAGCCACAGGAGTAGCCCAGAAGTAGCACAGGAATAGGCCACAGAAGTAGGCCACAGGAGTACATGTGAATTCACATACCCAAAGGTTATAAGTGATTTATTTTTAAATATATAACGCTATGTCTCATTTCGACACCACCAGTAAGTGTTGTTTCAGTTTATAAGTATAGTACTTTGTAAATTCGTATACCCAAAGGTTATAAGTGATTTATTTTTAAATATATAACGCAGTGACTCATTCTGACACCACTATTACGCTCTGTTTTAGTTTATTAATATAGTACATTGTTGGAAACTATTTATTGCATTAGATAATAAGCCAAAACTTCCCTTCCCCTTCTAATAGTCGCAGTGCGGGCCGTCCGCGGACCACACGATAGGTCCACCCTTTTTGCGACTATTTTCATAAAAAAAAAAACCGCGACTGGACTGGAATCGCAAAAATATTTACATAATAGGCAACGTGGAGTACCTATTGCTTTCAAAACTATTTGCCAAACTTTTCTTCAGAGCAAGAAAACCAAGAAGGACGTTAGTGACGAGCAAGTACGGAAAAGACTTCGATTTTGCGAAAACTTTCAAGAGGACACTTTTGAACATATTTTTATTACATATGAAGCATCTTTCCAGCTGGGTGACGATCGTTTATTGATACTAAGCAGAGCTAGACCTATGGTAAAAAGTAATACATAGAAATTGCGAGATTTTTTGGCCGGCTACATTTCCAGACTTAAGTCCTCTTCTTAAGTCCTACGAAAAGTGTATTTAACTAAAAGGAGAAATAGAGATGTTTGTTCCGCAATTTTTTGTGTTTTCTCTGCCGGGTTAGATATTTCGGGGTTTTTCCTCGTATTTTAAAGCGCATACCCCCAATTCAAATCCGTACGACTTCGAGTAATTCGATGGAGAATTCTTCGACGGATTTTATACGGAGGCGATTAAATTACACACAAGGTAAAAGGTGTCTTGTATCATAACACACATGCAACGCTTCTTTTGGATTTTTATTTTTTCGATTAATGGGAACGCGAGTGGGCTCTCACCATGAACATATGGTCGATCGTATTACGATTTATTTAAAGAAAATTAAACATCGCGATTGTCTTGCAATCACGTACGCATGCAATCAGGTGCAATTTGTACGTGTTCTAGGTACGCACCCCCCGCCGTGTTGAACCTTGATCATTATCCCACAATTTTTTTTAAAATATCTAAGAGTGACTAAAAATATTCTTTTCTAGAATCGCAAAATATGCTAACAATGTCCCAAAAGTAACGCAGAATGGCTACATCCCATTAAAATCTATTGATGTATACGGTGCGTCCATAAAATGGAATTGGAGTTTAGGTTCTGCTAGGTAGAGATCGAAATAAAGGAATAGATAATTTTTTCCTTAAAATGGAGAGTAAAAAATTCGGGAGAGGGGGAAGATACAAAAGTTAACGTACATGTGTTTGACAAAAACAATTTATCATCCAAATTATTTATTTTTTGCCAACTTAAAGTCCCGTAGAATTTTGGATTTTGATTTGATCAAAAAATTCTGTCATGTGCAGGTCATAGTTCTCTGGAAAAACAAATTTTGAAAGCTTGTTCCATTCTGTTGCAGCCCTGTAAAAGAAGGATTCTTGATGGAGATCGGTCATTGTAGTGTCAATCTTGACAGTAAATGAGTGAGACTGATCGGCGTGCCGAGTTCTTCGGCCGAATGCGGCCATCAAATCTCCAGTAGACCGAAGTTGTCGAAATCCATATTGTCTGTCATGAATTATCTCAAATTTCTCCAGATATTCGATGAGTTCTATATTAATTGCTTTTTCCATAACTTTGGATATAACCATATGTTAACTATAAACATCTACTTACAATAGAATATCTGTATCCCACCTGACAAACGTGTCAAAATAAAAATACGCTAACAAATTTGAGAGATCAGCCCACGTACTATTTTACCTTATTGGAAATTTCTATGCGACTTGAAGAAAAAATTGACATTGAACGACTCGTTCGGTAGGTAATTTTCATTTCCGTTTTTTATTTTATCATTATCCCGAAATAAGTTACGGCGATGAGTTACAGAAACCAGAGACTACGACCGGTTAGATAGACAGACGAAGAAGAAAACGGAAACATTAGACGCGATGTTTTCCATCATTCGGGCATGACCTTAGATTTGTACGTATACAGTGTGGAACAGCCAAACGGAATAAATTCATTAATTCAATTATTGTGCATATTTATAAAAATACACGAAACACGTCAAATTTGGATTATTAAATGACGTCTTGCAACAAAAAAATGTTTTCCCTACCAGTGATAGTTATATTTCCCACTTTTTAAAGAAATCAGAAGTCTTCAGCAGCGAGCAGATCAACAAATTCATTGGGGAAGCAGATAATCAAACATATCTAATGCATACTTTCGCCTCTTATCTTTAATCTATACTCGAAGCGCATCTTCAATGAAGCCTTAGACGGCATGAACAAGGGAATTCTGATAAACGGACTCAGGCTGAATAACATCAGGTACGCCGACTTTGCTGACAATCTCGAAGACCTATAAGCCCTGGTGGACAAAATTACCCATCACAGTAGTCAGTACGGCCTTAGAGTCAATGTAAATAAGACCAAACTTATGATAATCAGCAAACAGAACATCACAGTGAGCCAACTATTCGTAAACCAAGCGACTATCGAGAGAGTTGATCATTACAACTATCTGGGAACCATTATAAATGAGGACTGAAGCCACGTACAGGAAATAAGAGCACGCATAGGAAAAGCCAGAGCAACCTTTAACCGCATGAGCGCCTTTTTTAAAAGTTATAACATCACCCTGGACACTAAAGTGAGACTCCTGCGATGCTATGTCTTCTCCGTTCTCCTTTATGGTGCAGAATCCTGCACGCTTAATGAAACCACAGCCAAAACACTCAACGCTTTCAAAATGTGGCTATACAGGAGAATGCTAAAAATCCCTTGGACGGCAAAAGTGACAAACGTCGAAGTTCTAACGACAATGAAAAATGACCTGGAACTGTTGAACATAATTAAAGCACGTAAATTAGAATATGCTTAAAATAGAATAGGCAGCATAATAACTAACAGCGCGGATAGTCAAACTGAAGTGAAATCAAGGATTGAGCAGGCTCGAGCAGCATTTAAAAACATGGGTAGGGTCTTGTGCTGTAGAGATCTGAAGTTAACTCTAAGAATCCGACTTCTCAGATGTTATATCTTCTTCGCCCTGCTGTAAGGTATGGAAGCCTGGACTATAAACAAGTACGAAAAAAGACGACTTGAAGCCTTTGAGAAGTGGGCTTATAGGAGAATATTAAAAGTTTTATGGACGGAAAAAGTATCCAACTTGGTAATACTCCAACGTCTGAATAAATCCAACGAATATCTTACCACCATTAAAAGAAGGAAACTGCAATATTTCGGGCATGTTATGAGTGGCGAAAAATACCGATTACTGCAGAACATCATGCAGGGAAAAATTTATGGTAAAAGAAAGCCGGGCCGCAGAATACGTGACCGGTATAAACTCAACTCAAGCTCTCTGTTCGGACTTGCCGTCGACAGAGTAAGGATAGCCTTTTTGGTGACCAACGTTCTAGGACATGGTACTTAAGAAGAAGAAATTAGAATACCTAGGTCATATCATGCGAAACAAAGAAAGATACGGTCTGCTGTAGACAATCTTACAAGGAAAAATCTTTAGACGAATCTTTGGCTCAAGAACCTCAGGACCTGGTTCAATAAAACATCTACACAACTGTTCCGGATTGCTGCAAAGTCCGGATCGCTATGATGATCGCCAACATTCGTAACGGATCGGCACCCTAAGAAGAATCTAATGTCAAAGGTGATTTTAACAAAATATTAGACTGTAGGATATAAAGGATGTGCTTAAAAAAACTGGAATTAAAATGACTGATTCACATGCATTTGTTGTACGTTCTCTATCACTGCTACAAGAAGCCTTTATTTTTGGAGGTAAAACAGAATTATGAGATATGTAATTCTCAACTAAATTATCAGCATATTCAATTACTTTGTCTTTCTTAAGAATATCTGAGTAAAGGTCTTCTACAAAACAATCCTGTACTTCGTTAGGATTTAGAAATAATAACCCAAAACTGTATCGCAACCACTGACCTATAGCTGAGTTAACATCTCTGTACTCAGATACTAACCCAATATTTTGAATTTTGCGAAACTGGGACTGTATCAAATGAAACCTACATTTATATCTTGCCAAATTTTCTTAACAACCACATGTATGAAATCCTACATGTAAATCAAAGTTAGTTTATGCAGTCCATAAGTTAGTTCATCAAATTTAAAAGAGAAAATACAAATGAAAATCTACCCACTGATCAAAACATTTTCATATTTATTACAAAAATGAACTCGAATTCTAAAGCATTTTCCATCAAATTTTATTGTCGTAATATGTAAACAAAAAAGAAATCAAACTATTTAAATTATTTGTACAAAAACATCGATAAAATTCAATGGTAAATTTAAACAAAAATCTCATTATTTATTCAAATCTAGAACAAAATTGATTGAACAGCATAGTGTCACTTGTGGTGTTGGAACATTTTATTTTTTTAAATAAACTTAATCATCATTCTGTGGTATTTGATAAAACCGTAATATACCCGAGAAATATCTTTGTTTTTTATGTCGGGTGATGATAATACTTCCTGTAATTTTAGAGTGCTTTTAAAAATTCAATTCGACTCTTAAAATTTTATTACTTATTGCTATTTTCTTCGGGGAAAATACGATTATAAGTAATAGGTTATTAATTTACTGTACCATAAATAGGATTAATGCTGCGGAGATGAGTAGCCTGAGAAGTGACTCGGTTGGATATAGTAAAAAATAGTGAGATAAGAGAACGCTGTGGTGTAAAAGATGTGGTTACAAAAATAGATAAAGGAATGCTTAGATGGTTTGGACACGTAGGAAGGATGGATGAAGGAAGATTGACGAAACAAATTTATAAGGCGAAGCTCAATGGACGAAAGTCGGTAGAGGTCGACCTCAGCGAACATATCTTAATCAGATCGACATTGTTTTGAAGAAAGACTAGGTCAAGAGTACCAACAACCGACGAGCATGTATAAGAGCACTGATGAAAGTAGAGGAAGCAAAAGATGTGTGTAAGAATCGTAGCGGAAGTCTTTGCCTACCCCTACGGGAAAAAGGCGTGACTATATGTTTGTATGTACTATAAATATACAGGATGATATTCGATTTGTAGTGAAGATAAAAGGTCAAAAACAGTACGAATAGAAATTGAAACATAATTAATTCGTACAGTGTGGAACAGCCAAATGGAATAAATTTATTATTTTAATTATTATTCACGTACATAATAACGCTTTATTTAGTGTAAATTGTTAAAATTAATTAATTAACATTCACTGCCATCTATTGGATTCGATTTCCACTACCACGCTTGGATCTTTAGAATCCTTTAGCTAGCATAATTTTGTTTTGGTTATTGTTGCCACGTGTTAATTCACATGTTTAAGACATTTGTCTTCCGTTTATATAATTTGTTCCAAGCAGTTAGCCTACAATTGTTTTTCGTTAATGCTAAAAGTGAATTACAAACTTTTATTTTTATCGCAAGATAGTGAACTAGAAGAGATCTTAAGTGAGTAATCGTTCAAGTTGAACATCCAAACCTCAGAATCTACAAGACTCTATCCTTCGGTAAGTCGATTTTCTGTTTATTTCTGTTTTTTTGCAAAAGTTGCCTCTGAAGCACTGGATGGGCCTTGGCGTATTTTTTTAAGTACCCAAATCCAAAAATCTGAAGTACGTTTTTAAAACAACTCCTTATCCAAGAGGAAAATTGAGTCGAGGTGTGCTGTTCAACCAGGACAACGCTCCGGCCCACAAAAGTTGTGTTGCAATGGCTTCCATTCACAATGCGGGATTTGAAAAAATTTTGAACAACCCCCTTATTCTTTAAATTTAGCCCCCAGCGAATACCATCTATTCTCAAAATAAAAAGAACATCTTCGTGGAATCCGCTTTGCTGATGATAACGAAGTGATGTCGGCGGTAGATGAATGGCTGAAGACTCAAAGTTTTGAATTTTTTTCAAAAGGGTTTGAAACACTTGAACACCGATATACCAAGTGTATAAACGTTGCAGGTGACTATGTTGAAAAATATATTGGTTTCATTGTTCTTATGTGTTTGCTTCTATGTTAGGGACAACTATTAGTTTTTTACCAAAAAAAGTTTCACATAAATACTGGGCGATTTTATATAAATTTGATTGTTTGTATTATTGGCTGGAATTCTCTATAACATTGTTATATATTATGGAGAGTTATCTTGTTTTGTGTCTTCGCGATTGTGGTTAAATGCTACTTTGCGACAGTTAATGTTAGTTTTAGTTTTGATTTAAATTTGTCAAGTTCCACTATCAAATTGCCCACACAGACCAGATAAAAGGGGCGATAAAAGGATGTATGTGTGTTCCAGCATAACTCTGGAAAGTCTGGAGCAATTTTAACCAAACTTTGTGCATACAACAGCTTACTATCCGCAACAAAAGCGGTGGAAAGGGCATTAAATATAAAAACTATCAAAAACTAACGTTGTTAGTGTCGAATTCATAGTTTTCGGGGTCGCTGAGTTTTTTGCATATTTCTAAGTATATCCTACATCGAACCTGGGCATCCCGGAATGTTTCACCAGGATTCAAGAACCATTAAAAAACCTGGGCAAGGCCGGGTAAACCGGCTAGTTTCTAATAAAAATGTTCGCTGAGAATTATTAAACAGTCAAAGGACGTCTTCTTGACATTAAACAATAATCACCACTTTCATTTTCTCTTGTTGTTCATTGAAAAATAACGTTCACAAGAGTTACCGTCGATCCCCATTATTAGGCTCTCACTACTATGCAATTAATTATTAATAAATAAATAATTTTTTTAATAAACCGTAGTTTAATTGGCCGTGTATAATTGGGCGTATTTTCGAAATGAATTGGAATTGCGAACCCCATCTAATATTTCACTTTTATTGAATTTTAATTCGTTGATCGACAACCAATCGAGACTTTACTAGCGGATTGAGGTTAATAACACTTTGGTAGAAACAAAAAATAACAATAATAATAAAACGAAGCATTGTGTTAATATTTAAATATTTAAATTGCTACATTGTATTTCTCGAAACGTGGTTTTCTTAGCAGATTTAAATAATTATTGTGGAAAACCGCGTAATATTTATTTAAAATGGACATATTAGGTAGACAGAGCATCCTGTCTACATTACATTACATTAGCATCTTGCGGTTGGGCTAATGGTATAGGCACCTAGAGATTTGTAGATTGTAGGGTGGGTCGTGAAGGCCATACTGCCTCTCAAGCACTTCGACCTATCAGATCTTTTGTGCATAACCCTTAATCCATTCGAGGCCCGGGATTCCGAGACTTCGAGTAAAGTTTATCAGTTTCCTGGGGGCTAAGTTTCTGATATCGAAGGGCTTTAGGAAGGCCCATTGTGACCTGGAACCCACATCAGAGTACCCTGATTGTTTGCTGCCAGTTGTCTCAGGGACTGTTTACAGTCCCAAGACAGCTTAGATTCACAAGTGTATGACTTCAGAGCTTTTAGTGCTATAGGCACCTATGTCACCTAGATCTTTTGATCCTCTGTGACTACCGCTGTGTCTTCTGGGTATCAGAATTCCAGTCCGCTGGTTTTGGCAAACCGCAGGATTTCTGTTGGCCCTGTCTCAGTTTTAGCAAAAATCCAAGTTTCTTCCAGATACACAAATAAAGAGCATTCTTGTTTACAGTGAGTATAATTTCTTAAAAATTCAATTTTTTGTGCACGACTCTAGCTTTTTCACACAAAGCCTTTCGGTTGTCTTCCTTTTTAAACTTAAACCCTATATGTTTCCCCCTATATTTCTGGAAATTTCAAATACATTTTTTTCTTTAACTTTTTCTAAAATTAAATCTTTAAAACTGAGGTTAATTTTGTTTCACCAATACCCATCGCATCACACACACGCTTACGTATAGATAAAACTCATAGCAACGGACCTCCATTGTCCTTTTCCGCAGTAAAATAAGCGTGTATCTTTTTTTTTCATCAACGCCCTTTATCTTGAATACGGACGGCGTTACGAAAAATTTTTACTAAGCAAACCCCAATTATTTTTTAGTTTTCTACCTATCCTAGAGACGGGGTCACCTTTCTTTAAAACATCATTACTTTATAACAGCATCGGTTATTAATTCATGATTTTCAAATCAACATATTCCGAAAACGGTACACAGTACCAAGTTTTACCAAGAGTACCTTTTTGGTGTAAAATTGAATGATGTTTAAGTTCACTTGAAATTTTGATTAATAAATTTAACCTTAAAAAAGTTATGTTCAATATTACTTGGTACGAACCGTGTAACTAGCGCCCTCTTCGAGAGTCAGATATAAAAACATATTCATGGGATGTATCAGCTTCCATTAAAACATATTCGTATAAAATTTCATTACAATGTTTCCAGTAATTTCGGCAAAACACCCTGTCGACAATTTTGAGGTTGTTCACCCTTTTACTTACAAGTTGCATGATTTTTCAGACTTCATAGATTAAACCTCATATCGACTCCTGCAATTCTTTGTTATCGTGTTGCTTTTTATATGAAACACGAATGAAAACTACAAATTAAAGACATATTAACGAATTAGCGAACCGACTGTGCCTACACACAAAATAATCGTCATGAGTGTACGATTATGTCATACTTTTATAATGTCCTGTAATATTATCGAAATTTTTTCAAGGCTCGTTAGTTTTACAAACTGGTCGAACATTTTATTCCTCCACCTCTCTAACGCAGGACTAGATTTTTATGGTAATTGCCAAGTTTACTGTTTATGTATTTTGCAGGTTTATTTTTATTAATGATTGAAATAATTATAGCCAACACATGTAACTAATGAAAACGTATATACGGTGTAAGTAACGTCCTTGTCATGATACAGAGTGGATTGGAAAAACAATGTAAAGTATTTTGTTTAACCAATCTTATTAGTGTTTACATTATTCTTCTTCTTTAGGTGCCCTGTCCTCGGACGTTGGCAATCATCAGCGCTATCTGAACCTTGTCTACAGCTCGGCGGAACAATGTGGTAGTACTCACTCCATATCATTGTCTTAAGTTTTTCAGCCAGGATATTTTTCTTCTACCCGGGCCTCTTCGTCCTTCGATCTTCCCTTCTATAATAAGCTTTAAAAGTCGATACTTGTCATTCCTTAAGATGTGACCAAAATACTCCAGTTTGCGCTTTTTTAGTGTAAACAGAACTTCCTTGTCGAGGCGTTGAAGTACCTCGGTGTTACGCACTCTTTCTACCCAGGAGATTCTTAATAGCCTTCTGTACGTCCACATTTCAAAGGCCTCCAATTTTTTGCACATCGCATCTGTTAAAGTCCAAGCTTCCATTCCATAAAACAGTATGCTGAACACGTAACAGCGAAAGCATTCGGACGCGCAGAGGCAAGCTTAAATTTCTGCTGCAAAGTACTTTACGCATTTTCAGGAACGAAGCACGAGCTTGTTCTATTCTGGCACGAATCTCCTGCATGCCGTCCCACTTCTCATTTAGTTGACACCCAAGATATTTAAAAGTTTCTACTCGCTCAATTCGCTGACCGTTAATTGCCAGGTATCCGTCCACGTTGTTTGATTTGCTAACTGCTAGCCACTTTGTCTTTCTCACGTTCAAGCTAAGTCCGGCCTCTGAGCTTGCAGCCGTCACGCGGCTTACCAGTTCTTGCAGTTCTTCTAGGGAGTCGGCAACAAGAACCGTGTCATCCGCATACCTTAGATTGTTGATATTAATCCCATTGACAGATATCCCCTCGTTACATTCATCCAACGCCTCTTGAAATATCTTGTTTATATTGTTACGATATTTTATCCTTGGATTCGGTAATTCTAAACTCTCAGTACAATAATCATAGACCAATTATCCAGAGGAGACGCAACATTCCATTCATAAAACTCTATTTGTTTTGTCGCAATGATTACACAAGAGTTGTCCCGTCCTCGTGCTGGCAACGCTGTAACATTATTGTCGACTTACGGCCACGCTTGTAATCAGTGGTGAGCTGTTTGTTAAAAATTAGAATATATCTATCGGGTAATATTTAGTTTTTTATGAGAATATATTTATAAATAGTTGATAGTCAGTTTTTTATTAAAAGTATAAGTACTAAAAGTATTTTTCTAAACCACAAAAGTTGGGCGCCAAATTGTGTTACCCCAACTAAACTGTTTTACAAAAGTGGTGTGCCAATTTTGTGTAACTTTAAAAAACTTATTAATTCCCCAAATGTTGGGCGACAATTTTGTGTCAAGTGCTGCTAATTGTGTAGCGAACAGTTTTACTAATACCCGTTAAACTAAATTATTTTATCGAATTAAAATACTGAAAAAGAATTTTAATTAATTTTACGTAACTGTCTAAAATTAAAAAAAAAACACGTAATTAATTATCATTAATATTAATTGTACAAATAAAATGTAATGCATTTTTAATTTTAATGTTTAAACTATTTAACAGATAAGTAACCTAAAGAAAAAGATTGAAATATATTTCTCAGGTTTCCGTGACTCCTTAATTTCTCGATTGGATTAAATTTGAAGTGATGTATGGATTTCTTATAAAATACTACTATAAAATGGATCAGGAAGGTATATAGTTCTTCAAATAACAACGAAAGAAAGATGATACCACTGAATAAGTGTTGCTGAATAACAGGGAAATAATGACCTTTTTTGAAAATTTCTCGAAAAGTATTAATGTCTGGTTTTCAGATACGTGTTTTATGCCTCAAAACCTGTTTATTTTAAAATTGAAATCGTCATCGCTACACCACTGAATGAAAATATAGTAAACAATGAGATGTTCCAACTTACTTGTGAAAATAAACAGTGGTGCTTAAATATTCCGGTTTTTTACACACTTGGCAATGACGAATCATTTCTTTCACCAAATTTCACTGAATTTTACCAATAATATGCTGAAAATTACTGATAATACTCCAAAATCTCGTTGCAACACCTTCGGCAACAGCGCTACTAATAATAGCCGATTTCGTAGTACGCACGGATCTCTGCAGGTGAAACGATTCAGACAAGCCGTGCGGCGTTGTCGCTTTTCGAGCAACACATTTCTATTATCTAACGGAATGAAATAGTTCAATGGTTCAACATTCCATAAAATGGGTTGTATTATTCATGTTGTTATAATTCATGAAATATTAATAAGAAATAGCATTATGGTCACAATATTGTTGCAAATATAATCAACTAATACTATGGACGATTCAATAACAATCACAAATCTCTTGTCATAACTAGGGAGCGGACAACATCACAGCACAACACATTCCAGTCGACCGCATAAAGACAATACAGTCGACCAGAAAGTGGGGTTGTATGATCGTGTTTAAAAGTAAATAGTTCCGTTTTCTCTGATAATAGGTCTATGACAATAACTAACCATTTTTATTCTAATATTTCTACACTATGAATTTTACAATTCACTTTATAATTACTTTCAAAATACTTGACTTTAAACTAACTTCGATCTATGATTCCGTTTAAATACCTCTAAATCTAGCAAGATCGACACTATTCAAAAGAATTCGAGAATTATCCAGTGGCTTTTATTACTAGCGGCTCATTAGGTATTCATACCAATTTTGGTCGACGCGCCGTCGCCTAAAGGCAAGGTCGTCAGAGACAGACTCAAAAAATCGTAACAATATTATTCAGCGTTTTAACAGCAAATGGTAACATGAAATGAAAATGGCGTTAATTAGTGGTCCTTTTTAAAAACTTTAAACGGCGACCTTCGTAAAATTACGTAAAGATAAATTACTAACGAAAGGGACACGTTAGTGATTTGATCCGGGTCGTTTGGACCATCATGTTAAGAATTAGAGAAATGGACTGAATTAAATAACTAATATGGAAAATTGTTGCTTATTACGGATTCTCGATAAAATTTATAATAAATTAGGTGAGATATTTTTAAAAAAGACTTTTGAAATATTTACATTTTTATGTGAGGATGTACATAAAAATGTTGTAATAACTATTTGCATAAAAATACATTTTATTACAGCTATATTTGCTATTTCAGAATATACATAAAAATACTTGATAGTCTTCCAAGATTTTTCGTCTCGGTTAAATATACACTGTCTATCTATTCAATATTTATTACAATTAAAAAATTGAAATTTCAAAATGATTTTCCTTTACGCAAACCCCCTAAAAAAACGACATTTATTATTTTTTTGTTTAAAAAAAGTAATTTATTAATAAGAAAATATGGCTTTTAAAAAAATTCGAATACCAAGTACAAATTGAACAATTTTAATAAAATGTATTAGTCATTAACGTTCAATTCCAATAAAATTTCTGATAAATAAAAATTGGGTAACCGTTACATAAATATTTACGATACGCCATTGGCAAACAATTCGGTTTAAGCATGTTGAATGATTACAAAATTGTATATTTACAAATTTTGTGAAATTTAAACACATATTTTTATAAAGTACTTAAAAAAACTCGGTTGATATTTTCATTATTTTTTACCGTATGAATTTTCGAAAAATATTTTTAAAAATGCTTTTATTAATCAAGCGTTCCCGGAGATCCTGTCTCAGATTATGCAAGATGCACTTAATGAACTAGTTCTTAGGAGCACAGGGTGCGGTTTGGGCGTAAACCCGAAAAAAAAACAGAACTAGTACTTTTTACAAGAAGAAACAAAATTCCCGTCTTTCCCCTCCCAGAAATCGGAGGACAAACCATTAACCTCTCATAACGAGCTAGGTAACTGTGATTGATCCTAGACCTACACCTGCAGAAGGGTCAGGCTGTCTATGGACATCGACATAATCGAGACGAAAAATAATTCCGAACGCACATACGAACATACGCACATACACACACAGAGACGTCTACTTAAAAACTATTGTATTCGACACTGGGGACCCATTAATATAACTTTCACTAGGAAGTTAAAAAGTAGTTCAATCATTATTATTTATTTAATTTTTTTTCTTATCAAATGACCAATAATAACATTTTAAAAAAAATTCCCAAAAAATTATCTCCATATTGGACACGAATCCGTCGTCACGCTTTAAATTTCCCGTTCTCAGCAGTTCGCAAGTTTCGACTGACGCTTAAAACGCAATCTCTTCGACTATCCGTTTCGACTTCGAGACGCATCCGCTTCGAGTTCCAAACGACCCGCGTGTGCGGAGACTCTTGCCGTTGAGGACACGGTCTTGGCTTCATCCTCTGACAATTCTAGTCATTCTGGAATAATCATTACAACTGCACTTGGCCATAGGACTATTTACAGAAATTGGATAGACACTTCCGAGTCTTCTTTGAATAAATTAAATTTGCAAAAAAAATCAAATGTCGAAATTCCACTTGAAACATTAATTATTAATTCGAATGTACCTTGGAAGCGTTAATTGGAGATTTAATGATACATTAATTAATGTTGTCTGTTCTACTTTACTCAATACAAAAAGATTTCTCGAAAGTCGAAACGTGAACGTTGGAAATTTGAGGATGTGTCCTGGTTCCGGCAGAAATTGTATAAATGCGGGTTCTTTATTTTCTTGGAACAATAAATAAAACGGCGAAAACGATATCTTTTTTCCCTTCAATAACGCTTTACCCTAATACTTACTACGAGGGTGGTCCGAAAAGTATCCGACCTTGACGTGAAGATGGCAGCACTCGTCAATAACACACATAGATACACATAGTCGCGCATTTTTCCCGTAGGGGTAGGCAGAGACCACTTCCTTCCACTTCCGCTACGGTTCTTACACACATCTTTTCCTTCCTCTACTTTCATCAGTGCTCTCATTCATGCTCGTCGGTTGTTGGTACTCTTGACCTTTCTTCAAAATAATGTCGATCCGATCGAGATATGTTCGCCGAGGTCGATCTCTACCGACTTGCGTCCATTCACCCTCACCTTGTAAATTTGTTTCGTCAATCTTCCTTCATCCATCCTTCCTACATGTCCAAACCATCTAAGCATTTCTTTATCTATCTTTGTAACCACATCTACTTTTACACCTTATCGTTCTCTTATCTCACTATTCTTTACTTTATCCAACCGAGTCACTCCGGCTATACTTCTCAGGCTACTTATCTCCTCAGCATAAATCCAATTTTCATGCTTCTTTTGCCAAACCCATTATTCACTACCATACATAAGTGTAGGAATCAACACTCCTCTATGCACAGCCTTTTTTGACACTTTCTGGGTGTTCATAAACCTATGCAGTGCCCCATTCATTTGTCTTCCTGCCAACACCCTTCGCTCAATGTCACCGTCATACTTTCCATCTCTCGCAAACTTTGAACCCAGGTATACAAACTCATTTACTTGTTCCACTCTTCCTCCCTTAATAAGAACTTCACAATTTGTCATGCTTTCTTCTCTTTCAAAAACCATTACTTTTGTTTTGCTTACATTTATTTTCAACCCTTTGATTTTCAGGGCATTATGCATAACATTATTCATCGCCTGCAACTCAGATGACGCTAATATGACTTGATAATCGGCGTAAAGAAGGCATTTGACGATCAAATCATTCATTTTTAATCCATACGCACTCTCTCTTTCAAATATTATAAACAATCGTCTATGTATAAGGTAAACAGCCATGGCGAAGCCACACATCCCTGTCTCACACCTTTTTCAATGTTAAACCAGTCCGTGTAAGCTCCACTTATTCTGACACAAGCAGTGGAATCATCGTAAAGTGATTCCAGTGCTCCGTATTAAACTACAGCTAGGGAATGTGGTTGTCCATCTTTTGATAGGTACTCACCGAAATTTCAGCCATTTTGGACGCGCAGTTGTTGTTTGACAATCGTTCGGGTGGGTCAATGTGAGTGTTTTGTGAAAATGGAAGAAATCGAGTATCGAGCTGTCATTAATACTACAGTCATCTTAGTTAAAAAAAGGGGTCAACCCCGGATTCTAGCGAAATAAGTTGAATTTTTGTACAGACCTTCATTTTAGGATTACAAATGACTCAAAAGTCACATATGCCAACGTGTGAGCGTCCTTAGATATTTAAGGTCAAAGGTTACAAAAATCAGTTTTTTGAGAATATTTCGTTTTATCTGCCTCCTATCGTATTTGCATTTATTATGAAAGTTGTAGAGAATAATATTCCAAAACCCTTTTTTTACGTCAAACCGTTTTTGAGATAGAGGGCGCAGAGAGTGGAGCGCTTAGTCTTACGTACCTTAGCGCAAGAAAAATCCCGAATCCTAACCTATAAATCTATTAATAGAAAAAACAACGCACGTTCAATCGAGCCCATCAGATTACCAACAAACTATATACGTTCTAAGGCTACGATGCCAGCCGTAAATTATTTCTGCGTTATCAGTTATTCCTGCGCCAAAAATCCAGTCACTTTAAGATACCAAATTGCAACTTATTACTTTTTTTGCAGTTTGACAACTTTGCGCTTGGGTATTTATAAATGCGGAGTCTTTGTGAATATTATGCAAGGTGGCCAACCGAAAACGAAACACAGCCATTTGCAGGAACCTCAACATTTTCGAAAAACGCTCAGACCCGTCGATTTTTGACTAAAGCGGGACACTCTTTTCCGGCATTTTTGATTCCACTACTTTCCAACCCCAATCGAGGGTAAGAATTACCACAAAATTTTTCAATGGCATTGTTGGTATAATGAAAGTCTTTTAAAAGCTCTTACAATTCTCTATGCAATAGTCTTTAAATTTTAAAATTCCGCCCATTAGAGGACGGTGCTCCTCCGCATTATGCGACGATTTTTCGTCAGTATTTAGACCAACGTTTTCCACAGCATTCGATTGGGAGAAGAGGTAGAATTGAATGGCCTCCACGATCGCCAGATTTATCGCCACTCGATTTCTTTTTGTGGGGACATCTGAAAAGTAAAATCTATAAAACACAACCAGCGTCGTAGGAAGATTTGCGTCAAAGAATCGTTGACGACTGCCGTCGAATTAATCCGGAAATTCTTCGGAATGTGCGTGAACATTTTCAACAAAACCTTTATTATTGTATGGAAGCGGGCGGTCATCAGTTTAAACATTTAATCGATTAAGTAGTAAGTAAGCAACTAAAATAATTGGAATTTTAACATGTAATTTTTTTCAAAGTATTGGGAGGAAATGTAAAATTTACAGACTATTGTAAAAAGAATTGTCAGAGCTTTTTAAAGACATATTATTCGAACCCCAATACCATTGAAAAATTTTGGGTTAATTCTTACCCTCGCTTGAGGTTGAAAATAGTGTATCAAAAATACCGGAAAAGAGTGTCCCCCTTTAATAAAAAATCGACGGGTCTGAGCGTTTTTCTAAAATGTTGTCGAGGTTCCTGCAAATGGCTGTTTCGTTTTCGGTTGGCCACCCTCTACAGATATATTAATAATACTGTGTGTGTGAGATAAGAGAACGCTGTGGTGTTAAAAAAGATGTGGTTACAAAGTTAGATAAAGGAATGCTTAGATGGTTTGGACACGTAGAAAGAATGAATGAAGGAAGATTGACGAAACAAATTTATAGGCGAGTGTGAATGGACAAGTCGGTAGAGGTCGACCAGCGAAGAAGAAAGGCCAGGTCAAGAGTACCAACAACCGACGAACATGTATGAGAGCACTGATGAAAGTAAAGGAAGCAAATGATGTGTGTAAGAACCGTAGCAAGTAGAAGTGGTCTCTGCCCACCCCTACGGGAAAAAGGCGTGACAATATGTATGTAATAATACTGATAAATAATTATGAAAAGAGAAAAATTATCTCCGACTTCAACTATAGTTGAAATTATTGCATGAACGTATGTGGTGTTCTCCTACTTGAAGGTTTTCTGCTGTGTTGTACCTCCTATTTTCATATATGTATTTGGTTTTTTCAGTGTTAACATTTAGTCCAACTTTTTTTGCTTTATTTAGAAGAGTTTCTATTAATAATTTTTTTATTTATTTTTAATTTCAATACACTTATAGAAAGTGGCACTGCTGTTGTAATGAAATGGGGATGTTGCAAGTGTGTCTTTCATTAGTAATTTATCTCTACATGAGATTGCCCTGAATCAAATAATACCAACATTTGTTTGAGAGATTATTTTTTTTAAACATAACTGAACCAATATTTGCGCAAAAATTGTTTATATTATTCTTAAAAGATAAGTGGTTTGATTCAAAATTTGCAAGATTACAAAACCAAATTTTAGGCAAAAAACTATTGGCACCCGTTGCGAACTTTTTTAATGTTCAATGTATACAAAATACTTAGTTAATATTGAATTACTATATGTGCACAACCTTTTCATCTGCCCAAATTTTTGGTAGGTACACTTTTTTGGTAGGTACATGTAATTAACACCATGCAAATATTATATAAATGTAGGTGTTAAAATATTTCTTACAGTATATGTAACAAGTGAAACACCAACTCCAATGATATTCTGGTCCAATTTGGAAAATCCCCCGTATCCAGTTAAGGCACTAACAGAAGCAACTGTCAAAACCATGGCACAGGCACTACTATAACCCAAACGTTTTCACGAAAACATCTAAACACTATGCACTAGCATAAACTATTTAAAAATAAGTTAAAATGCATCATTTATATTTTAAAAAAATTAGATTAAACTTTAATAACAGGCTTGCAACTTTTCAAAGACAATTATCAAGCTTCCAAAGCATCACAGAGAGAACTGAATTAAATGTGCTTTCTGTATGGGAACTAAAGAAGAGAGTGGAACAGACTTAAACCTTTTGCTACGTTGCCAGATCAACAGATTATCACTGTTGTTGAAGAATAAAAAAATTTCCTCAACACCACTTAAAACGAAGTTTTTTTAACAAGTCTTACAAATTTATATTTCATTATACTATTTCATAATACTATAACTAAATACTTTCATCTAGCTAAAATCAATTGCAATTTATGATATATAGCAAAGTTTAATCAGTTCTAAAATGTTTTAAGAGTTATTTTTAAAACTTTAAAACTCGTTATATTAATGATATTTTAGTATTTTTAAATAAACAACCTCGAATTTATCATGTGATACCTTCCATAGCCCAGTTAATTAAGAATCTATAAGTTAATGGAACTTAAAAGCAAATGCTAGAGTCTTTCTGCTAGTTAAAATCAACTAAAAATGCTCACTTTTTGTAGCTGTAACTCTCACAAATGTTGTATTTATCACCTAACAAAAATAAATGTTTCTAGACAACTGTTACTAAATCTGCTACTTTCTTGTCCTAGAGTTGACATCACTGTCGCAACAATAAGTTTGATCAAAGATAATACTAAAGAGTTCATTAATCAGCATTTCATATTTACTTCAAAAATCAGATCCTTTCATGCAAGGAATTTCAAATTTTTTAAAATGATAGTGAATGAAAATTATTTAGTTTCCAACTTAAAATAAACAGAAATATTGAAAGGATTTTTCATACCAGTCCTTAGTTATTTTGTGACAATTTAACAATTTTTTAAACTGATTAATTAAAAGTTTAAAATATCTACTGATCTGCTGATTTTGTGACACCAGCAGAATATACTTTATTCACAATTATAGACTGTTTTTTTAAATGAATCATGAGATAAAAACTATTTTTTTCTTAAATGACATTATTTTACCAGTATCCTATATTTCATTAATGATATATAGGTACCACCATACCAAAAATTGTAGTTTATTTGATGTAATTTAATTTAAATCTAAAAAAAATTGTGTTGTTGACCAAAATTTTAATGATATACCTACCTATAAGTAGGTACTATGTTTATTCCTTTAGTATTATAAAACAAATAGCACTATCAAATGATTGAAAAAAAATTTAAAATATTAATTTTTTATTGATGATAGTTATTTTAAATAAATTTAAGAAAAAGGGTGGAACATAAAATCAAAACTTTTATCAAATCCAATCTCCAAACAATTCATAAAGGATTAGTTTATAAATAGAGATTATGTCAAAGGACAATTTAATTTACTAACATGTGTGTAGGTGGCAATACCAAATTTAAATACATTCTTCATCACATCAAAGACAGTATGTATAAATATAAATAAATATACTACAAAATAGTCATAACATAAAAACTAGATATTATAGCAGATAATTGTGTAACAATAAATTAAACTATGGTAAATTGGGCAAGACTATAGAGTCATAATAATATTTAACAATGTAATTGCCAATACCATCTGCACATCTGATGGTTTAAGTTGACCTAAATCAATTAAATTGTAGCTATTTTAATTGGTCACTGGTTATTTTATTTACATTCTTAGGATATTTTCTACAAACTCGACCACTTGTTACTATTTTGGCACAATAGCAAAATACTTGGGAGAAAATGGTCATGTACTTTTTGGCAGTTTAAATATGTAGAAATAGGTATTGTAACATCATAGACAAACTTTAGGTTTAAATGTATAAGAAAAAAGATTTCATTTACTTCTTGTTTAATGCTTGTTTTAACTTATAACTTCGAAAATCTCTAAAATAATTTAAAATAATGTATAGACTTACCAGCCTTGTAACGAATGTATCATCCATGTCGGTTTTTCTTCTTTCTCCTCGGTCCATTTCATCTGGTAGATACTGGCCACTTTGAACGTTATTAACACTAGAGTTTCTTGTAAAAATCTTTGTTAATGCACTCCACATTTAAGTTTACTTCGCTCACAAATACGATTTCACCCTCGTTCAATTTCATCGTCCAACCTACACAAATACCTGTATCTTGTGGCTATATTTACTGTCAAAAAGCTTGCAATTTCTTAAAATAAATAAAATACTATCTTACAGACAACTACAATCACTTATATTGCATTTTAATAGCTTAGTTTTTACATAAATTCACTCTTTTTTACAATTACTGAGTATGTCTCGTCATAATGAATGAAAACTAGAAATTTGCTGTTAGCGCCACCACGGAATGTCACCGAACTTTTGACAAATCGAAGTCGGTTTTTTGTACGCGGTAAATTCAAATATTTTAAAAAGCGACACCGCAATAGGTTTTAAACAAAAATATATTATTCTTTAATTTCCAGAATTACCGCATATAACTAATATACTTAATACGTGAACTATAAGTTAATTTTTTGGTATGTCAGAATAAGTGATTTAATGAGTTTCGTTATCACGACTACATAAACTTTTTAACAATTTTTCGCTCTGAAGCAAAAAAGTTTTTAATAAAAATGTAAGTACTTATTAAGACAATAAGCACCTTTTTATCGCTTAATAACAAGATGCTTTTATTTATAAATTTTTTTATGAATTATGAACTCATCAAAATATTTACAACGGCTAATTAATACAGACATCGTTATTTATTTTATACTAATTTTTGAAAGTATGCAACTCAACATGCAGACACCAGTAACGTAAGTTGTCTATAAAGTACAAATTATATGCTTTTGAAGTAAGTTCTGGTTTTGTTAAATTGTATTTTAAAGTGAGTGTTTTTTACTTGTTTCGTATTAGTAAGAGGATAAATGTCGAAAAATAAAAAACCTGAAGTAATGTATGTATCCGATTTATTATAAAAACGTACAAATTTTTTATACCTATACATATATACAAAATCCAATTAGCATCGAGGAATACAATTATTGATGAAACTTTGTTTATATAAAGTGCATACCAGTCTAGTGCCACACGTGAATTTAAGATGAGGATAATAAATAGGGTACAGAGTCAAGAAATTTTAAAAACAGAACCATCAAAAGTAAAAATAACCACATTTTTAATTTGAGAAATTGTAAAATAAATTTTCTTACCGTCTACGACCTTAAAAATATGTGCGCGTCGCACCTAATAAAATTATTGAAGTGAAAACCGAAAACATTGACTCCGTAGTCCGTATGAACGCGCGCCAAGTCGATATGCTCATAAGCTTCTACAAATCGAATGCGTACATTTTTAAAGCGCTTAGTAGAATCAGTCGAACCGTACATTTTAACTCTGCGCCTGTATAAGTCACAGCCGGTAAGAAAATCAACAAGCTCTACTACTTAAATGTGGGTAAAAGAAAATGTTAAGGTCAATTGAATATTCTAAAATAGCAAAGTACCTAGTTTTAATCTCACCG
Organism: Agelastica alni; assembly: GCA_950111635.1. NCBI lineage: Eukaryota > Metazoa > Arthropoda > Insecta > Coleoptera > Chrysomelidae > Agelastica > Agelastica alni. Next base: position 28,312,711 of record OX467716.1, read on the forward strand.
GGAGGAAACAGATGAAATGAAATCTCACTGGCATAAAGTGTCAAAACAAAAACAAGCGAAACGACTAGTAAGTCTTTCGCCAAGGGAAGCTAAACAGCTTTTCGAGTTGGACAAGAAAGACTTGAAACTGGTGACGGAACTCCTCACTGAACACTGCCCTTTGTGGTATCACCTGAAAAAGATGGGCAAAACAGAGAGTGATGGTTGCTGCTACTGCGAGAACTTCGCTGAAACTGCAGAACATTTGCTTTGCGAATTACCAGCGCTTTTCTGCAAGAGGCTCAAGTTTCTGGAAGGGGCCTTCCTAAAGCAGGAACTTAGCTTCTAGGAAACCGATAAACTTTGTACGAGATCTGGGAATCCCAGTTTTCAAATATATTAAGGGTTATGCACAAAAGATCTGATAAGTCGAATGCTTAAGAAGCAGCATAGCCTTCTCGAACCACCCTACAATCTACAATATTTTAAAGTGCAGACTGCCTTGTCAAAGAAGGGGCAAATACATAATTTTCCGGCCCAAAACCCTTTTGTGGACTCTCCAAATCCCACTTGAAAGAAGAGGTACGACGCTGGGAAACAGATGAAATGAAATCTCACTGGCTAGTGGGCCTTTCGCCAAGGAGAGCTAAACAGCTTCTCGAGTTGCGACAAGAAAGACTTGAAACTGGTGACGGGACTCCTCACTGGACACTGCCCTCTGAGGTATCACCTGAAAAAGATGGGCAAAACAGAGAGTGATGGTTGCCGCTACTGAGAGAACTTCGCTGAAACTGCAGAACATTTGCTTTGCGAATTACCAGCGCTTTTCTGCAAGAGGCTCAAGTTTCTGGAAGGGGCCTTCCTAAAGCCCTCCGATGTCAGGTAATTAGCTTCCAGAAAACTGATAAACTTTGTACTAAGTCCCGGAATCCCGGGCCTCTAATAGATTAAAGGTTATGCACAAAAGATCTGATAGGTCGAAGTGCTTAAGCAGCAGCATCTTCACGACCCCCCTACAATCTACAATATTTTAAAGTGCACTTAAATGGCATGATAAAATTTTTTTATGCGTTCGTTAAAAACCTCATTTAAAACCTTTTCTGGGGGGGCACCTCAGTACCTTCGCTGCACAGGGGATATTACACAACCTTCCCTCCCGGGGGGGGGGGGGGGGAGAGTGCCTTGATAATCGGCTGGATATGCCCATAACTGTGGTACACAAAGGAATTAAAACTAAATACAAAAACATTTACAATAGACACAAAATAATCACACGCTTAGTGGCAGCCGCAACTCTTTACAACCATTTTTTTATACTTCTTGAGTATAACGTTTTGATCGTCCAGATAATACAGAACCGAAATCGGATTGAGTTTGGTCGGTGCGCAGCACGGTTTCGGATATCTGAGCGGATTCATTAAATGTACTAACGTTTGCACTATGGCGTGATTGGTGGCGTTCATGTGTGCGTTCAATGGAAAATTACATTCTCCCGCGCAGTAAAACGCCGGATAACCTTCTGGGGCTATTATCCAATCCTGAAAATTTAACGAATAATCGAATTACGCGTGGAAATTATTATTATTATTATTATTGAGTTATTCTTCGAACGCACCGTATGTTATATGCTTACCGTCCAAGATAGGTCCTTAAAATTGATATATAATGTTTCGATTCGGCAACTTCTTCGAAGATCTTGTCGGATTTCGATGTCTACTGAAATACAATCAATTATTAGGTTCGTTTCTGCAGCAGTCAGGGGCGCAGCCAGGGGGGGATATCGGGATGTACCCCACCCCCGAAATAAAAAAAAAGAAAATATTTATATGTTTAAAATTACATTGAGACCTATAATTAAAATAACCCATAGTTGTAATTTGGACAATAAGCACATCCTTAAATTTTTTTTTTACCATAACCCATGCTCCAGCAGTAGCAAATCGCAGTGTAGGTACAGGTATAAACTCCCCGAGTCGACGTGGTTAAGTGTCTGTCTAGTCGAAAGTATAAAACAGCTTTTGACGAGTTGTTCAAGGACGCAGAAGATATTGCTACAGAAATGGATATGAACATCTCCATGCCTTAGAATAACTGGATAACAAACATCAAGACCAAACTACAATGCAAGTGAACCTAAAGAATATTTCAGACTAACGTTGTTTATTCCCTTCTTGGACTTTCTACTTCAAGAAATGAATGATAGATTCTTAACTCACAAAGGTGTATTAGAAAGCTTGTGCTGTTTACTACCAAAAAAACGTGCAGAACTTGATGATGACAGAATTAAATAATGCCGTGAAGTTGTTTCAAAACAATGGCCTAGTTATTTGTGCGATCCTTTCCAGCTTGAAGGCGAGATGAACAGCTTGAAGGCGAGATGAAAATGTGGAGGAGAAGTTGGATCAATTTTAAAAAGACTAACGCTGATTTAACTCAAGACTTTGTGTCATCCATGAATAAGTGTGATAAACGTATGTTTCCATCAATTTTTAAAGGATTGAAAACAGCGGCTACATTGCCAATTACAACAGCTACTGCCGAGAGATCATTTTCAACCCTTCGACACTTAAAATCATACCTACGCTGTACAACTTCTCAAAGTCGCCTTAATGGTTTGGCACACCTCTCAGTACATCGAGATATAGGAGTAAAACCTGAAAAAGTCTTGGACATAATGGCCAAAAAGCCCAGAAAACTTCAAATCAAACTTTAACAAAACATATTTTGTAACATTTTAATCTATTTAACCTGTTTTGCAAAGAATACATTAATTAGACCCACAGTATTGATCCCCCCCCGAAATAAATTCCTGGTTACGCCACTGGCAGCAGTTACAAACGTTCGCGGTAAATGTATAGAAGCGGCACTTCCGAAAAAAAGCGAAAAAAATAATTTTTGATGTGTAACATCTTTCCTCTCACTTTCTTGCAATTTGTGGGAGTGATTTCATTAAAAAGAATTATTGTTTGTTATGAAAAATCATTTCAAATAATACTTGACACAAATTCAAAATATTCATGAGCTCGAAAAAATTTCCGGATATTAATTTGACCTCGCGTGGTATTCGGTAAGAAAATTCCACACCGAATTGTGGTGGAAAATCAATTATTTTTAAAATTTATTTTTCGATTCTCAACAATGCAAATTATTTTCTTCATCAAGTCACCAGCGAAACATAAAATGTGCTGTCGACTTGATTGTTGAGTTGCCATGGTAACCAAGTGAGACCCTAACCTCGAAATTATTATTTTACTTTTGAAGCTGTCAAGTGGCACGAAGTAAAAAAATATTTCGCTTCGATCAAGAAAGCAGAAAAAATATTCGCCAGGAGATTGATCAGTTGACACCCGCGAAAATCGAATTCAAGCGTATGGAGGCAGTTTACAAACTTTTGCGCAGAAAAATCGTATAATTTCAATAGAGCGGATATACCTGTGGAAGAATTGGCGCTTATTCTCGAAGACTATAGGTTCAACATGCGGAAAAAAAACTCCGAAGACTACAAGAAGAGTGTTAATCAAAGTTTTATGGAATTCCACACCCAAGCAATTGCAGGAATATTTTTTTGAAAAGTATAATCGCAAATTTAATCCATTCTTTGACATACAATTTTTGTCCTGCATTTTCGCCATTAAGAAGAGAGGAGGTGTCCGAAGAATATAGAAAACATCTTAGCTTCGTAATTAAAATGTATCAAAACTAAATATTATGTGAACAAATAAAAACCAGTCCGTCAAAAATGGTCTGTTATTGTAAACGTCAAAAAATTTCCAGTATAATTCGCTGTTGGTTATCCCACGAGAAAAAAATTTCCATCAAAATAACTTATTTTGATTGGTTCAAAATTGCAAGTGTGAAATTTTCATCAAAATCGGTCTAGCTGTTTTTTTATGGAGAATAAAAAAAACAAAAAAAAAAGGTAAACTACCTGAAATTTGCAATTTATAAATTATAGTAATTTTAATACAGAATTTTATGATCTTTTGAATAACATGTTAGGAATATTTGTTTTAAAAATATGATGACAATATTTCATAAAAAGAGATAGTTTTAGAAAACAAAAATAGGAATTGGATAATTTTAAACTTGTGCAAGTATTGAGTGAATAGCATTGAAGACGCTATAACAGTGAAAAATTATTGTTATAAACAATTTGAAATCGTTTTTTATAATTTTAATAATAATAATAATTGTTATAACAACAAAACATATGGTATTTTTTCATTCTTTCCACTGGGAAGTTAGTCGTGTGGACCTCTCCTGTCGCACACAGACCACTGATATTTTATTATTAAGTTTATATACACAGAATCCAAGATTTATAACTGTTCATGCAGCAGACAATTTATAAACTGCTGCAGAAACAAACCTATCATCATATTTCATCAAATAAAAATAATAATGAACCAAACAAACCTTTGGAATACCCAGACATAACGCTATTAAAAGTATCCTTTTTCGTTCTCGTTTCTCTGGTCACTCTCGGCTTTACATAATTAGCTGCTTTAAGAAATGCTACCATGAAGGGCTGCTGCTCGTCTTCTCCTTTAATTGTAACCAATCCTGCATCTTCTGGTCGAACTTCATGGCCTGAAAAGAAATCGTTAATCCCTATATCACTTTCTATACTGAGAAATGAGTAACTATTTTTCTAGACACATAGTTAAAAAGCAAAACTTTCAAAATATTTATTGTGATTTATTGTAGAAATAATAATAAAATAACCAAACTTCCTTGGAAGGAAGTGCCATGACTAATATTTATCAAAACAATTAGTTATTTTACCTGCTTTATCTACGGGATGCACCGACAGGTAGAGGCCTTTGTTGGAATTAGGAAATGCCACCCATGCGGCTAGACACTGCGTCAAATTTAAACTCATCCATCCAGTGAAGCCGGCCGTTACATTTACTGCAGAAATATATTCCAATTCTTTCTCTCTGAAATTGTCAAAATATCATCATTAATTACTTGATATCTCAAACGATTTTTCCAACAACTGTGGCAAATATTTGTTAAATTCCATTACTGATTAATGACATTGTTTCGCTGATCTCTTGTTCATCATTTTAAATTTCATCAAATTGAAAATGAGCTAACATTTATGTTAGGCAGTGTCGTAACTTAGTGCCTATAGGTAAAGAAAGCACATGCCTGTTTGTTTATTTGTTTAATGTCAAAAAATGTTTTTTAATAAAGAATAAAAAAGTTGGTAAATATTTACGATCGCGGCTTTTGCGAAAAATGGCTCCAAATTTTTATGGCATGTTTTTTATCAATGACGAATGGTATTTTATGCAATATTAAGGAGGGGGAAGACTTTGGACCACTAAAAAATAATTAAAAACTACCCCCAAAGTAACTTTTTTGAAAATATTGCAATAACGTAAAAAGATGCAGAAAAAAATCTCAAACAAAAAATGTAGATATTAAAAATGTCTAAAAAATTGGTTTGTATCACTTTTGGCATATTTGCAATGGAAACCGAGATATTTGCAATAAACCAGGTAAATTTTTCAAATCACGGCTCCACCTCGAAAGAGCTCTCCAAATTTAGAAAAGACCCATACAACTGTAAACAATATCTAGTAGTATATTCTTCTACTCGCGTATAATGATAGCTATTATCTTCGAGAATAATAGATGTCATTATTCGCTCGTTGAAGAATATACTATTAAATATTGTTTACAGTTGTAGGGGTCTTTTCTAATACGTCCCCGCATTTTCAAAGTTCTTCACCAGGTACTGTTGGTATTAAGTTAGGACGTCATTTCTTGATATCCGGCTTGGGAAGTTGACTAGTCGTGTGGAGAGAGTCTTGGGAGTGGTGGTGAGAATTTCTGGGACGGTGTGATATTGGCAAGTGTGCAGAACCTCTACGGTTTTTCTTTCATATCTGGCTGTATTTGGCCATCTTAATTGGATTTTGAAGGAAAACCATTTAATTTTTAACTTGACCATTCTATCTTACCTTCGTTGTTGATATTTTGGATTTTGGTGTCGAGGTAAAATAACCGCATGCGGGATTTATTTGAGGGAAGCCATTGTTAATTAGCAGGTGCCGTTCCATAACCAAACCGGCCACAGGAGTAGTGCATTCGTATACCCAAAGGTTACAAGTGATTTATTTTCGAATATTTAACGACGTGACTTATTTTTGACACCACGATTAAGTTTTGTTTTAATTTATTAATATGGCACATTGTTGAAAACTATTAAGGTCTGTTACTCTCACTTTTGTTTTGGTTGTTTTATAAAGTTGTAAATTTTGAATTTTTGATTTATTGTTAGCTGTTGATTTTGACTATATTTGTTATAGTTTTATTATTGAACTGCGTACTTTGATTTATTGTTAGCTGTTGATTTTGACTATATTTGTTATAAGTTTATTATTGAACTGTGTACTTTGATTTATTGTTAGCTGTTAATTTTGACTATATTTGTTGTAATTTTATTATTGAGCTGTGTACTTTGATTTATTGTAGGAGTAAAGTATCCAATATATTTTAGCTATAATTTCATTTATTTAGTTCACCATAATTTCAGTTGTTTATCGTGTGGCTCTGCTGGTGCCTACAAGACCTAGGGGTTTCAGGCTTGTACCGTCTAAGTCGGTGGCGCGGCTCACTTTTATATTTTTTTTTCTTCTACCCTCTACGGCTGAGCTCGGGCATAACTTGCCAGTAGAGAGACCGCTGGCAGAGTACTCTATAGAAAACGAAAAAAAAAACGTGGCAAGGTGTAGTTTTTAATTTTTTTAGGGGTCCTAAGACTTCCCCCTCCTGAATATTACTTGGAATACTACGTAATAGTGATAAAAAACATGTCATAAAAATTTGGAGCCATTTTTCGCAAAAGCCGCGATTGTAAATATTTACCAAAAAGTTATACATATAAATGTTGTGTTTTTTAAAAAAATGTGAACTTTGCCAGCAGTAGAATGTTACCTAGTTACGGCCCTGATGTTAGGAAAACTTTCAGTACTCAAGCGTACGTCTGACGATGAATTTTAAAAGTCAGAACAGACTTTAATGAGACCAACTTTGTGGTAACTACCACTCTTTTTCCTTAAAATTTAATTATTATTTTCAAAAAAAAATTGGTTATCTGTAAAGTCGGTTTACGGACGATAATTTTACGTGATAACGTCATAAGAAAACATTGATGAAAAATTGTATACTTTTATGAATTGAATTAAGTTATTATCACTGAATTATCATTATTTTGTATAATACAAAGAACATACATAAAGTCACGCCTTTTTCCCATAGGGGTAGGCAGAGACCACTTCCTTCCACTTGCTACGGTTTATGTATGTATGTACAAAGAAGGAGTTAATTAAAAATTACAATTAATTTGCACTCGTTAATTCAAATATTTTCTGTCTCTCTTCTACTCGGACGCATGAAGAGAGAGATAGATGCGTCAGAAGCCGAACTCTTAGGCCGATCGTGCCTCTCTATCGCTTGTTCCGCGCTCTCGCTTGCACGCTCGGCTCAGGCGGAACGTGACAATGAGTCATGCTTTTTCGTACGTGCAGCCGGCGTTCATCGATTTATAAGACGTTATCACGTCAAAAACACGTTTAGTATTTTTGTTTTTCTTTTTACTACTGACTAAAATAAATGTAATTACCCATCGTCTGTCTTTGTGAGCTGGAATGCAGTGACAGTAAATATTTTATCAGGATTTTTATTGTTTTTTCCGCTACTTTTGTAAAATCTTAATTCGGCACCCACTACATCTTCTGCCACCGGAACGTCGCTGACATTGAACCACAATCTTTTTCCTCTTTCATGTCTCACACTTGGCACATGATCGTCTTAAAAGAAATGAACAAAATTTATTTTTTAGTGAAAGTTTGTATAACATTATCATAACAATATCATAATTAAAATTATCGTGAAAAGCTTAATGGGTATACCAATATTATCCAGGTAAAATTTGAATATTTTTTATTATAACATTCCTTTTTAATACACAGTACATCGAGAAAACTGTTAAAACTTTCGAATAATAGCAAGAAATATATTAAATAGTTGTTAAACAAATTCTTGAAATAAAATATCTTATCGAAAATGATAAATGCGAAATAAGAGCCAAGTTCAATATTATGATATACGCCTCGGTTGTTGTCTTCAACGACAAAAGAAGAGAGAACTAAATGGGTGCCAAGTTCAATGTCAGTCCTGAAATTTATTTATAACAGCATAAAATATTTTATACCAACTTAAAATATAATTTCTTCTAATAACTTGGGATAATATATTGAAGCCTAAGGTCTGACTTTGCTAGTTCTAATATACGAATTATATCATAGCCTTCGCAAGTTCTTGTTTTATTTTTCAGAAAATTAAGCTTGCTGGTAGAAACTAGCCATCGAACGTAGGGCTCTTCCATGACTGTTTTAGTAGGTACTTAATAATAATTCGTAAATTCGAACTAGCCAAGTAAGATATTAGGCTTCAATATATTATCCCAAGTTATTAGAAGAAATCATATTTTAAGTTGTTATAAAATATTTTATGTTGTTATAAATAAATTTCAGGAATGTCCATTGAACTTGGCACCCATTTAGATCTCACTTCTTTTGTCGTTGAAGACAACAACAAAGGCGTATATCATAATATTAAACTTGGCTCTTATTTCATATTATGCTTTTGATGGGATATCATTACTTTTTGTACAGAAATTATTAGTAGATCTTTTTTTTTATTTTTTTATATGTTCTGGTTCCCACGAAAAGGGATATCCTGTAATGTTCAGAGAACATCGTGGGAACCAAGGGAAAAAAGGTAGGAGTTGGTGTTCTTCTTAAATTTCTGGAGGTTGTATGCCTCGGGGAACACCTCCCTAGGCAATGAGTTCCAAAGCCTCGCAATTCGTTGGATGAATGAGTCTTTGGAAAGTGATGTTCTGCAGGTCTCCAAAGTGACCACGAAGGGGTGTGAAGACTGAACTTGACGGGTTAATCTCGAAGAGACTGCCAAAGGAGGAACGATTGTTGATATTTCAGAAGAGCATCGCCCATGAAAATATCTATAAAATAGAGACAAATCGCCAACTTTTCTACGGTGTTCCAGACAAGTGAGCGAGTTTGTAAGCGAGGCATCACCGACGAGACGAATTGCCCTTTTTTGGACAGAATCCAATAGTTTCAGGATATGTTTAGGTGCCGCACTCCAAATATGGGAACAGTATTCCAGTACAGGTCGGATTTGTGCCTTATAGATCATAAGCAGCTGACTGGAGGTAAAATAGCTCTTGGCACGAAACAAAAAACCAAGTTTTTGGGATGCACTTTTGGCAATGGACCTCACGAGATTTTCTCAGGAAAGGTTATTGCTGATAGTAATACCAAGCATCGATATGGATGACTTCAGTGGTATGGTTACTCCTGACAAAGTTATGTTAGGCACAGTGAGATCAGATTTTCTAGAGAAAAGACATGCTTGTGTTTTGTTTGCATTGAATTCTACCAAGTTATTGGATCCCCATTCGAGAATTGTTGCTAAGTCCATATTTATATTGTTAACATTTCTTCCTCGTTCATTTCTGGTTTCACGGGCTGATATAGGGGCCCTGGAAGAGAAAGCGGTATGGAGGGTACTATCATCGGCAAAGCTGTGTACGGGACATGAAGTTGCTTTCAACAGGTCGTTGATGTGAAGTAAAAATAGTGTTGGTGCTAGAATGGATCCTTGCGGAACACCAGCATTTATGAGTAGAGTGTCAGATGAAACTCCATCGACGACTACATGAAGAGACCTGTTTGAGAGAAAACTAGCAAGCAGAGAACACAGCTGAGGGAGCCAAATAGTTTTAGTTATCCTACTGTGTTTTCATACGTTTACGGAGTATAATTGGCTTTTTTTTGTTATATTCTATATTTTCTTGTACCTTTGAAATGTTCGAGTGAATTGCCCATTCAGTATCCGGAATTTTTTTACGCGTTTTCTGTTTATACTTAATTTGGCAAGTCGGGGCTTTTTAAGTCATCTGGAACTACATACATTATACACTTAGTCTTACAACTCGAAATTTTGCCCTGCAATCAAGAACTTTGTAAAAATGGCGGGAATGGGGCTGTAATCAATGTCAAACAATCGCATAGACGAATGAGCCCTCGCTTGGTCAAACAATTCATTGGGGAAAGATTTATAAAAAATAAATAAAAGATTATCCTTATTGCTTAGTTGTAATAAATAAATTTCACTTTTTAATTAAATAATAACAAGCTGTTAAAAAAAATGTCTACCTTATATCATAAAACGTTTCCAAGCAAAACGAGAAATTAGCATGGTAGATAAAAAGTACTTAAATAATTAAGTGTTATATCTTTCTTAAATGGATTGAAATGACAAGGAACCATCTTATAGCTTATAGTCACCGGCAAGATTATAATAATCATGTTATTGATTCGTGCTTTCAATAAATAATTGCAATTTTGTTTGTGATTATGACCTAGTAAAATATGACAACATTAAATCATTTGTGTTTGTGGTAGTATTTGTGATATTTTTATAGACCAACACAATAATTTTTATTTTTTTTTTAATTAAATTATTAATAACTATTAATTTGAAAATAAAATGTTTGAATTAATACTAAATTTAAAAAAAAATGATTTTAAATGCCTGCCCTGTTGCATTTTTAATGGGAACCTGCTCTGTACCTAATGAGAATCATCCAAATTAAATAAACAATTTTCTTGAAATTATAAACGAACTCGTCTTAAAATAGGTTTATTTTGTTTCTGTTAATAAGGAGCGTGAACATTTAGGTTTGCTAAAATTCTAAAAAATTTCAAATTATTTGAGTTTTTATGAAGTGTTTCAATATTTAATTACGTAACTTTTTTGTTTTCCAACATCTTACGAAAAGCTTAAATTACTTTTGAACGCCTAAAGGGTAGGAAAAAATTCCTGAACATTTTTACCAATTATGTTGTATGTAATTTTAAAAATAACAACAAAAATAGACAAATTTAATATATTAAACATTAAACATTATTCTTTAATTTTGCTTTTCATTCGATATTTACTGGTCGGTTAGAGATGTAAATTTGTTAAAATAGTTGAACTAACAAAAGGAATGCATGTACCAGCATGTATTAGAGATTAATATTTTGTGTCATTGAAATTATAAATTGAATGATATTTATTAGTTTAAAAATACATTTAACTCGCTACTTACTGACACTTTCAAAAGTCATGATCACATCACTTTCATCAATTTGATGCTGTTCTTCCCCACTGAGGTACACATCGGAACTTCTTTTCGATCTGTTGTTCTCGTCGTTATCGTGGTTCATCAGCGTTTTATAAATATCTAACAAAAATCTAGGTGCTGATCTTTTTAAAGGACTCTTGTTGATCTTCCTCGGCCTCTTGGGCAAACCCAAGAGATCCAAGATTTCCAGTTCCATTTCGTTCTTTTCATCTCTAGTCATGGATCTCTCGATAGCCGTCTGATCTAACCCATTATCTATGTAAATTCCCGATCGTGAACATGAAGAGAAATAACAGAATGTAACGAATAATAAACAGAAAACCAGCACAGACTGCATGTTATTTACTCACTTAACACGCCTTCCTACGCGTTACATACAACGAAAGAGAGATCGTGTGTTAAGCGACCCTCGCTAGATTCTACTGAGTGAAGCGTGCTTCAGCGAGTTGTGTGGGCAGGTATGTATTAAACAGGTTGTTAGCAACGGTGACTGTACAGGAGCGGAGTAGCTGCAACGGTGAAAAATATCAACATTTATAAATACGGAGAAATTCAGTAATTATTTCATTCTATATTACTAATAAAAATATTATCCTTTGCAAAACACTTTCTTTTTTTCAAATTAAGTTTAATAATAAAAAAAGCGTCCAGTCATAGAAGTCTAGTAAAACTCCAATTGACATTTAACTGTAACTAATTATTTACGTACATATAGTCGCGCCTTTGTCCCTTCCTTCCACTTGCTACGGTTCTTACACACATCTTTCGCTTTCCTTGATATAAGAGAACTATGATGTTTGAGCAGGTATCTTAAGAAATGTAAGAAAAGGAAATCATATTACTACCCCCAAATCATAATCAATACAAGAAGAAAAGATGAGCCTGTGACACCTCGTTGTAATAGAACTATAGGTCAACGTAATGCTTTCTATTTAGGACCGAATTTCATGAGGGATATCGACAACAAGAAAAAGAATACTGAAAACTGGCATATCACAATTTCATGACATTGTGAATCAAAATGTAGGTACAATATTGATGTTTTTAGTTGTCATGTTAAAATAGTTGTAAACCTATCGTGGATGTGTACTAAAAATTTGAAAATTTTATTCATTTATTCATTTTAGGTTTAATATGCTAATGAAATGTGATTCAACTTTACCTCACCTTAAAATATCTTAATCTGTATTACCTATTTCTTTATTTTTTACTATTAGCTAAAATCACGCACAAAACTTTTCATAACTGTTATATATTTCTGTGGCTTAATAAGTTTTATTGCTTATTTTTAAATAAAAAATTTCTTGTACATATTGTTTTGGAAGAAAATACACTTATTATTATTAACGAGTTTTTGACGACAATAAAATGATAATAAATGGAATGAATATTCCCTGGAATCAAACTATGTCCTTCGGATGCAATTTGATGAAGATATTTTAACTATAGAAGGAGACGTTCATGCTAGCATAAAAGATAAAAATCATATTGTCAATATTATAAGTTTTATCTTTCATGCCTCATATTACCTCAATATTATATCGAGGTAATTAAAACCTTTATTAATATGTACTAGTAAAGCAATAAAGCAAACAACATAATTGTTCTGTTAGTACCTTATTTATGAGTTATATCCAGGTTCTCCTTTCTTCTACCTTAGCAGCGAATTAAAAAGGCTTGCAAATATTTTTTTTACCATGTTAATCACATAAAAAACATATCCATTGTTGCAGATACTTTATACAACCGAAAACGAAACAGATTGCAGGAACCACGTCAACATTTTAGAAAAACGCTCAGACCCGTTGATTTTTGAATAAAGGGGGACACTCTTTTCCGGTATTTTTGACTCCACTACTTTCAACCCCAAGCGAGGGTAAAAATTACCCAAAAATTTTTAAATGGCATTTGTGGTAGAATAAGATGTCTTTTGAAAGCTCTGACAATTCTCTTTACAATAGTCTTTAAATTTTACGTTTCCTCCCAATACTTTGAAAAAAATTACATGTTAAAATTCCAATTATTTTAGTTGCTTACTTACTACTTGATTGATTAAATGTTTAAACTGATGACCGCCCGCTTCCATACAATAATAAATATTTTGTTCAAAACATTCACGCACATTCCGAAGAATTTCCGGAATAATTCGACGGCATGCGTCAACGATTCTTTGACGCAAATCTTCCTACGATGCTGGTTGTGTTTTAAAGATTATACTTTTCAGATGAACTTATAAAATATGGTGGGCCTACGTTGATGGAACAAATCACATTGCTATTCAACAAAATATATAAAAACAAGAAAATTCCAGTACAATGGAAAAAAAGCATTACAATACCATTGTTTAAGAGAGGTGTCAAAACAGATATGAACAACTATAGGGGAATAAGTCTGTTAAGTACAACATCGAAGCTACTGACAAAGATCATAGCCCAACAGGTGGCACAGACTGGAATTAATGAGGAGCAACAAGGGTTTCGACAAAATAGATCCACCATCGACGGGATTTTTATTCTTAGACAGATAGCTGAAAAAGCAATAGAATACAACAATGTTGCTTACATGTGTTTTATTGATCTAAAACAGGCTTTTGATAGTCAGACTGAAGGATGTGCTTGCACTGCTCGAGGAAAGAAATTTGGACTCTCATCTTATCGCATTAATTAAAGAATTGAATACCGGAAATTCTACGTTTATAAGAGTTGAACAGAAGCTAACAAAAAGGATAGACATATCAACAGGTATAAGACAAGGAGATAGCCTTAGCCCTATTTTGTTTAACATCGTCATGGATAAAATAATCGACGAAGTCAAAACGGCGGGAAAAGGATACAGGATGAGAGATCAGGAGTTTAAAATAATCTGTTATGCTGATGATGCGGTCATTATATCGCAAGACGAGGACAATTTACAGAGAATGCTATTTAAATTCGAGCAAACTGCACAACAGTATAACATGATCATCTCGCAAGAAAAAACACAATCTCTTACAATATCACGAGATCCCAAAAGATGTAAACTGGCATTATATAACAAGAGCGTGGCACAGGTTATGTCATTTAAATACTTGGGTGCTTAAATAACCAGTAACCGTGATCTTAAGTCGGAAGTCAAGTTGCAAACAATCAAAGCAGCAAGACTATCGGGATTCCTACGAGATGTGATATGAAGGAACAAGCACATGTCTATAGCAAGCAAAACAAGAATATATAAGACCTGCGTAAGACCGGTAATGACCTACGCTACTGAAACGAGGGCAGAAACAGCAGCAACAAAGATAATTTTAAGAGCAGCCGAAATGAGAACCCTAAGGACCATAACAGGACATACTTTACTCGACAGGCAGAGGAGCGAAGACATCAGAGCTACCTGCGGCATTCAAGATGTAGTAAGATGGTCCAGAGTCCGAAAGAGAGCTTGGAGGGATCATGCGGACAGAATGCCTGGAAACCGCCTCGTAAGAGCTGCTAAGTACAACAAGCCTGAAGGTAAAAGACCACCAGGACGACCGCCCAAGAGGTGGCACGAGAGCTGGACATCAGAATCCCAGTTGCGGCTGCTATGAGTGCTAATATATGAGGAAAAACAAGACAAATGTCTTAAGAAAAAGAAGATACTTTTCAGATGTCCCATCAAAAAGAAATCGAGTGGCGATAAATCTGGTGATCGTTGAGTCCATTCAATGCTGCCTCTTCTCCCAATCCAATGCCGTGGAAAACGTTGGTCTAAATACTGACGAACAATCGCCGCATAATGCGGAGGAGCACCGTCCTGTTAAAAATAAAAATGATCTTCGTCATACTGTGGATTATTTTCAAATACATATCAGTCAAAGCAGGGTCAATAGCGTCTTCCAGTAATTGCAAATACATTTCGCCAGTTAAATTGCCTGGTAGAAAAAAAGGACCCACCAGTCGGTCACCGCAAATGCCACCCCATACATTTAAGTTCTCCGGTTGCTGTGTATGCACCTGGTGAAAAACTCTTGGG
Organism: Agelastica alni; assembly: GCA_950111635.1. NCBI lineage: Eukaryota > Metazoa > Arthropoda > Insecta > Coleoptera > Chrysomelidae > Agelastica > Agelastica alni. Next base: position 28,327,913 of record OX467716.1, read on the forward strand.
TTTGAATCGGACCAATAGCGGCGATTTACCGTCCCGTGCAAGAAAAAACTAGGTACTAGGTCATAAATTTATACCATTGGCTTACTTAACTCGACTGAATGACACATTTACCGTTTGTGATTGTTTGCAGATAAGTTTCGCATTTAAAATCCAATTTCTCAATAATGGGCGGAATTTTAAAATTTAAAAACTGTTGTGCAGAGAATTGTAAGAGCTTTTGAAAGACATCTTAATTGACCCCCAATGCCATTTAAAAAATTTGGGCTTATTCTTACCCTCGCTTGGGATTGAAAGTAGTGGAGTCAAAAATACCGGAAAAGAGTGTCCCCCTTTAATCAAAAATCGACGGGTCTGAGCGTTTTCCTAAAATGTTGACGAGGTTCCTGCAAATGGCTCTGTTTCCGGCCACCCTGTATTTACTAAAAACACTAAAATAATCTGTCAAATACTTTCACTATTTATAATTTTTACCATTTATACTATTCATTTAAGCAGTTTTTAAATATTTAGTCTGCTCCTGTTTCGCATGTCCCATCTTGAGTTGTGACATGTTTTACATTAGGAGATTCACGAGTATAAACTAAACCCGATTAAAATGATTATGGTATAAAGAAACATCTACAGTACATAAATTGCAGGAGAGGAAGTTAAGTTACATTATATTTTACAAATAATCAAGGAAGGAGTCAAAAATACTCAATATTATAGCTCATTTTATCCTTTAGGTTAATTAAAAATTATTGTTTAACAAGTAAGATGTTCGGGCAACATACAGAACTTGGGCAAAAAACGAAATAAAATAAAAAAAATCCAATTTGTTTAACAAATATATTTTTATAAGAAAAACAAAGATTTTATTACCATAAGGTGGTGATATGACAAAAAATATTGTAAACCCAAAAAGTACCTACCCAATATTATTTTTTACAAACAATACAATCAAATAACTTCTGAAACCATGAATACATTAAATTTACCTTACTGTAAGGTAAACACAATTTTATAATTTTAAAAATCTGGTATAAATTTACAGTTATCTTATAACCGATTGTAAGTTTATTCTATTTTTAAACTGGTATTAGAAATATAATTTTCTACATTCAAATTTGATACAAAACCAATGTTATTTTACAATTTGTTTGAACACATACAGTTCATAAGTTTATAACAATAAATGGACTAAACTATTTATTTTACATATTTTTCCATAAATTTTTTATGAAATTCAGATCGCAACGAGTCATTTATAAACACATTTGCCTTCTTTTCTGGCTCAGATTTAGCACAATTTTTAAAAACTACATCATCATCCCACCTCCTTTTTACTTTGTGATCAGTCTTGTTGGAACCTGAGGAATAATGTGTTAACAGTGGGTTTCCACTTAATATATTTTCCATTCTTATTCTCTCCTCCTCTTGCCTTCTCTCTATTTCCTTTTTGGCTGTCTCCATTGCCCTTTCTTTTTTTATTTTGTTTAATTCAGCAAGTAGTGCCTCAGTATCATCATCATCATCACTAGAATCTGAATCTTCTCCATCTAGAGGATCATCTGCATCTAAACTGGCAGCTGGAACTTGATCCAATTTTAATCTTTTGCTATGCTCGGCTACTTTGGCACCAGATCTTTTTTCTCTTTCACGATCTTCAAGCTCTTTTCTGAAGTCTCTAGATCTGGTTTCATCAACTGTTCCTTGTCCATGTTCTCTGTAAATTCAGGACATGAAATAAATACGCATTCAACAAACAAAAATATAATAAGGCTTTAATTTAACTTTATGATTTAAAAGGCTAGGTTAGATTAAACATTTCTTTTCGGAGCCCCTTCAAATGTTGATCAAGGAAAAAAAAGCTATTTATTAATTTTAAAATGGGGCCAAATTTTATTATTAACAAGTAAAATCATAATTCGTGTTTGAAAATGTACACAATTTAAAATATTTTTAAGAACCCATTAACATACCTGTATTTTAATTTCGTATGACCTGGCAAGTCTCTGCTTGAATACTGCCTTGATATGGCACTAAGATCTTTTTCGTTTTTTCCTTGTCCACCCCTCGCAGGTTCGAACGTTGGACGAGCTGCTGTAGTCATTGTTTAACAAATATTAAATGTAATTGTACACAAAGACAACGAAAAACGTAGTTATATTTTCAAATGCTCGGAAAACGACTTCACTGACTAACTAATGATAAATAAAAGTACTGATGCACTACTCGTAGTTATTTTAACAAGAAAACTAACATAACTAACTGGGTTGAACTGGGATACTGGGAAAGTGACAGGTCTAGAAATGTCATTTTGTGATTACCGATCACTGATCAATGTGACAGTGACAGCCATTTCTATTCTTTAGTCTGAACAATCAAACAATTTTGACAGATTGGTGTTGCTTGAAAATAACAGGAACCAATAATAAACAACAGAGCAATAGTTTTATCCTTATCTACTTCACATAACACCAAAGTGAACTGATCTGTCAAAAATATTAAGAACAGATTTAAGTGTTCCAACGTGTGTTGTGATAAAAACAGTTCTACTATTTAGTATTTAAGTATTTACCAACCGATGCAACGCATTTTATTCAAGTCGTATCCTTTATACTATGTCTTTATTGTTTAAATATGTATCAAAAATATAGTGATTGTTATTAATTAAAAACAAATTCAGTGAAGCAATTTTGGTAAATAATTCTCAATATTATTACTAGCTCATAGAGTTCCATTAGGTTATTAGGTAACCTCAAATAACAACACGTGTTCCGGTTATTAAAAAACATGGAAGATACTGTGAAGACTAAAAAGAAAAAGTCAAAGATTCAAAATATAAGCCAACTACAAACCGAAAATGATTTTGCGCTCGAATCATCAGAAAAGGCAGCAAAGCTGGATGCCTCAAATTGGCCACTTTTGTTAAAAAATTTTGATCGTTTAAACGTACGAACTAACCATTATGTGCCGATACCAAATGGAGCATCTCCTTTAAAAAGAGATATTTCTGAATATGTAAAATCTGGTTTTATTAATCTTGATAAACCAAGTAATCCTAGCAGTCATGAGGTGGTGGCATGGATTAAAAGAATTTTGCGAGTAGAAAAAACTGGTCATTCTGGAACTTTGGATCCCAAAACTACAGGTACATTATATATATTATTAATAGGAGATTCCTATTGATACTAAATTTTTATTTGTAGACTATACAATCATCTCCTTTCTATAATCCTTCCCCCTTCTATTAGTCGCAGTATATTAGTCCGATGCCCACACGATAGGTTAACCCCTTTTGCGACTATTTTCAGTAAAAAAAATATGGTTTAACATTGTTTGTTTTACAGGTTGTTTAATCGTTTGCATTGAAAGGGCAACCCGCTTAGTCAAATCGCAACAAGCTGCTGGAAAGGAGTATGTATCAGTTTTTAAATTGCATTCTGCTGTTGAGTTCAAAAAAGTCGTTCAGTCTCTTGAAAAGCTCAAAGGTGCTCTATTTCAAAGGCCGCCATTAATTTCAGCTGTAAAGAGACAGTTAAGAGTAAGAACAGTTTATGATAGCAAGTTGTTAGATTTTGATGAGACAAGAAATATGGGTGTTTTCTGGGTAAAATGTGAAGCTGGATCCTATATTCGTACAATGTGTGTTCACCTTGGATTACTCTCAGGAGTAGGAGGTCAAATGTTAGAATTGAGACGTGTTAGATCAGGAATTCAGGTAAATAAATTACATATATAATATAAACATGTGTCACAACTAAAATTGATTATTAATTTGTAATTCATATGGAGTCAAACAATTTTTTTTATTTTGGAATTTTATATTGGAAGGGGTGTTAATTGCTGTCATGTAATGACTAATACATTCAATTTTTCTGATAGGGAGAAATGGATCAAACAGCTACTTTACATGATGTGTTAGACGCCCAATGGCTTTTTGATAATCACAAAGATGAAACTTACCTCAGGAGAGTTATTAAACCACTTGAAGGTTTACTTATTAAACATAAAAGGATAATAATGAAAGATAGTTCTGTGAATGCAGTTTGTTATGGAGCTAAAATTTTGATTCCCGGTATACTCAGGTATGAAGATGGAATTGAATTAAATGAAGAAATTGTCATAGTAACAACTAAAGGTGAAGCTATAGCATTGGGCATAGCGTTAATGACTACCTCAACAATTGCGAGTTGCAATCATGGGGTAGCTGCTAAAATAAAGAGAGTTATTATGGAAAGGGACTTATATCCCAGAAAATGGGGCTTGGGGCCAAGAGCAAGCCAAAAGAAAATTCTTATTGCTCAAGGACAGTTGGATAAACATGGAAAGCCCAACGAAAATACCCCTAAAGAATGGTTGAATAGTTATGTGGATTATTCTTTACCCAAAGAAGAAAATGATTCTGAAGAGAAAAAACGAAAATTAAGTATAGCTAACACGTCTGTGGACGAAGCCGAAGAAAACACAGAAAAAAAGAAAAAGAAAAAGAGGAAAGTAGACGCCGAGCAAGAAACGATAGAAGCAGAACCTGAAGCAGAAGTGGGAGGTGAAGAAACCGAAAAAAAGAAAAAGAAGAAGAAAAAGAAAGATAAAGATGTTGAAAAATCTGCAGACAGTTAAAATATATTTTTATGTATACTTTTTACATATTGGTCAAGAAACAAAGTTTGCTATTTTTTATAAAAAAATCTTTTTATTAGCTGGTCTTATGGCAATTTTTTATGTAATTCATTTCAAAGTAGTGATTTTAGGATTGAAACAAGAGTGCTCTTTATACAAATTACTTAAAACTATTTTAAAAATTCATTTACACCCAGCATTCTATATTATGGTCTTAAATGTTCTCGTTTGGAAAAAAAATAGAAATATTTTTTCAGATTGGCTTAAGTTTTAAATGATCTTTTACCAGATCGATCAATAGCATGTATATAATTTGTAAGACTTAAAAATGTTATTTTTTAATTTGTAAGAACCAACAACACAAGTATTTGTGAATAAAAAACTTAAAATTCCTAAACAATATTTATTTCTTAAATAATGAAATAAAATTATTAACATATTGGTAAATTTAACAGATTCACAAAAAGTAATGCAGAACTGCTTAATAAAATCCAAAAATATGTAGAAATTTTTAAATAACTAGTCCTTTTCACCGTTCTTGGCGTGTGCCTGAGATAATCCACTACATAGTTTTTGATATCTGTCTCTCTCTGTTACGCGTGTACATAACACTTGTACGAATCACGTTTGTTATGCTAAAGTGTGAAAGACTCTATTCATCAAGTGAAGAAAACACTCGTGTCTCGCAGTTTGATTGCATAGCTTTGACGTTTATATTTAAGTGCTTAGCTAACGACTATTAGCAGACAGTGAAGTGCCCCAGTTTGTTATAAATCTATTAAAAAAAAAATGATAGCAAATACTTTTAACAAATTGTTCATATTTGTCCGGCAATAAGGGTATTTTTCCTAGAAGAACCGTGGTAATATGAATATTTTAAGTTTTATTGCAGATGGCTTAGATCTGGGATAGAAGTTTTTTGTCAAATGTAGTCACATTAACAGGTCAAAAGATATCGTAAAACCATAATAGATCGAGAAAAAAAGTTTTCTATTCTAAAAGTAGAAATGGACAATAGAAGACGGTTTTACTTTGAGTAAACAAACGTCCTGTTGATCATTCAGTACCCTTACGTTTTACTGATTATTTTTCATAAACAACCACCAAGTTTGCACAGAGAATAGACCTTAACTAGGAAGGGATGCTTTAGTATGGTACACTGATGGATCCAAGGCGGATGAATGAGTTACAGGGCCGAATTTCAGGTTCTCAAAACCCCTTGGTAACACCCCAACCATGTATTAAGCAGAATTACATGATAAATATGTGCCCAGGAGTGCATTAAAAGGGACATCTGAAGAAAAGAAATCCAAATTTTATCAGATAGCCAAGCAGCACTAAAAGCTCTGAAGTCATACACTTGTGAGTCTAAGCTGACTGGGGCCTGTTAACAACCCCTGAGACAACTGGCAACAAACAACCAGGTCACTCTGATGTGGGTTCCATGTCACAAGGGAGTTAAGAGGCAACGAGGAAGCAGACTGCCTTTCCAAGGAGGGGGCAAATACACAATTTTCCAGCACAGAACCCTTCTGTGGACTCTTCCAAGGTGCACTTGAAAGAAAAGGTTCGACGCTGGGAAACAGATGAAATGAAATCTCGCTGGAATAAAGTGCTAGTAAGCCTTTCGCCAAGGAAAGCTAAACAGCTTCTCGAGTTGGACAAGGAAGACTTGAAACTGGTGATGGGAATCCTCGCTGGACACTACCTTTTGAGATATCACCTAAAAAAGATTGGCAAAGCAGAGAGTGATAGTTGCTGCTACTGCGAGAACTTCACTGAAACTGCATAACATTTGCTTTGCGAATGCCCAGCACTTTTCTGCAAGAGACTCAAGTTTCTGAATGGGGCCTTCTTAAAGCCGTCCAATGACAGGAACTTGAATTGATAAACTTTGTAGGAAGAAAAAGATCTGATAGGTTGAGGTGCTTGAGAGGGATACATAACCTTCACGACCCCCCCTATACAATCTACTGATTATTTTTAAAATTGACTATTACTTGTAACTTATGCCACCCCTCCCAGTTAGTTAATTATGAGTGGTAACGGTAGAGTTAAAATTAAAGTGTTAAAAAAAGAATTGAAAAACAAGAATTTCTATGGCGGTTCTGATACAATAATGTAGTTTTCCTGTTAATGGCATGGACTGAACTTTCTCATTTATTAGAATTCTGTGAAAATAAAACCATAAATATCAAAAAAGTCGCCCCACGTACGTAAACCACCAATTAGTTTTACTTTATAATTATTTCGTTGGTCAATACTAACGTTGTACATTTTGTTCCCCCACTGCAAGCGAGCTTGGACAAGGAGTCAAATCAATTTATTGCATGTGGTCATGGCGACACGCCAAGAACGGTGATAAAGACCATAAATAGTGTTTTGACTAATACTGTCAACCAAAGTAAAGAGCAGTCAATATTTATTGAGCTTGTGACTTGTTTAATATAACATTTTGGACAAAAAAAATTTAAAAGAAAAACCAAGACTAAGCAAAGTACTAATTAAATTAAAATTCTTTGATTATAGCGCTATATCTAATTTAAAGAGTAAGTTTCTTGAATTTAAAATTCCTCCTCACTGGGTATAACAATTACACCGAATTTAGGTTTTAATTTGGAACCATTATTTCATCGGACAAACAAATGAAAATACAAATTAAGGATCAAACGAACTGTAAAAAATAGATCAAGGTTAGTATACAATAGGACACCACAGAACAATTTTGTCTAATATGCGTACTTTTATTTTCATAGTAAATAAGATGAGTTAAAAGTTTGTCAACTCTTTATTTACTGTCTTTATTTATTATTTTAGAAAAACCCAGTGTAACTGCTATTAAATATTAATTTTTTTAGCGAGTTTTTAAATTTAATTAGTCTTTTAAAAAAGTTTTAACCTGATACTGCTTTCTTTGCTTTGGTGATAAATAACAAAAATAAATATAAACTAAAAGAATACTTCAACTTCCCCAACATTTATTTCTAATTGAGCTATCCATGCATCACTTGTTAAAACAACCCTTCCTAATTCTTAATTTATATCAGTAAATTTACTTTATTATGCTCTTAACAAGTTGAGCTCGTCTAAACACTTAAAAAACATTTATTTCTTCATTTTTGATATAATTATTGTAGCTACAAAGGCGGGTTAACGTTTTTGTGCTCACCAGTTGGCACCAGCGCCTCTAGGAATTCATAAACGATAGCCCTCATTGCTAATAGCATACATTAAAGGTTAGTCATGCCGACCAATCCAGTGCGGAACAATCTGCGCATGCTCCATGTTTGGTTTAGGTCCTGTTTCCAGCGTTTTGTTCAGTGATTGTCATGCTGTTAATGTCAATTACTTTTTTAAATTGCGATATTTTATTGTAATTTGGCGATTTAACCTTTTTTGTACTGCAAACATAAATATTAATTACTATTAATTTGTGGAGCAAACATGGTAAAATAAGTTCTTATCTTAAAAGAATGGAAAGTTTTTTTAACCTCAAATTTATCTAGAGATAAATTGGGGTCTTTTCTAATACGTCCCCGCATTTTCAAACGTCACCAGGTACTGACGGTATTAGGTTAGGCTATTTTTTTTACTTTTACTGTCTCAATTATTACCCATAGACATAGGAGACTAGACTGCGGGTCTATATACGAAAGTTGGCTCCCGATGGGAAAGAGACAGTCGATCGAGAGAGAGACTCGTGCTTTCTCTAATGGGCGGGGCTTATGCCCGATTCTCGAACCCGATCCCTCCACTCAGCTAGCCACATGCCTCTCGGGCGTAAGCACTGCCTATAGGAGAGAGCACGAAACAACCTCTCGATCGACTGTCTCTTTCCCATCGGGAGCCAACTCTCAGCACGGGGACCCGCAGCCTACTCTCCTATGTCTAGATTATTATTAGCCTACACCAACAGTACCTGGTGGAGAACTATAAAAATGCGGGGACGTATTAAAAAAGACCCATAAATTGGTTTGTCATGCATGTGAAAAAGAATTTAGCAGTGTATCGACTAAAAATTGACATTAAAAATATACACCACGAAAATGTCGAAGAAAACAGGAGCCAAACCAAACATGGAGCATGCGCAGATTGTTCCGCACTGGATTGGTCGGCGTGACTGTAACCATTAATGTACTTACTCTATTGCTAATAAATATCACTCAAAGGTTACTAGAATAGAATTAAGAAAGAAAGGCACATTTTAAACAACGTTACTTCTTCGCGACAGCAGCGCCACTTCCAGTGCATATTAAAACCGAATCGGGTACCAATGGCGTAACCTAAATATTTTGTAACGGTCATCGAATATTATTACCCGTCATAAATTCCGCGCTTAATTCATTGTAATCATCAAACATTGTTCGGCAAATGTGCTATTTTGTACCAATTGTTTGAATGGAAACACAAATTTATTATTTTCGTGTCCGTTTCCAACGATTAAATAGAGTAACAACAAAACATTTTTTTATGAAATTTACAAGAGAAAATTTGATTTTAAGAAAATTTCTTTACAGTAAATCTAAAACAAACTCCAATGCACGTCACTAATGACCATGCGCGCTGCACGTTTAATGGCTCCACGCGTCGAATGGCACCTTTTTCAGCGTGACGGTTGTTTCAAATTTTATCTGTTTGTGTGTGTTGGAAAATCTTGTGGGCACGATATCTTGAGACAGAGAGGCGGTAGGTCACTAAAACTTACAGGGTAGAAGTTTTGCCCGAAGGACAAGACCGAGTTCGAAGATGGGCCATAACGGTACATTCCTTCAGGTAGCTGTCGTACAAGGTAATACTCAAATTTACCGCATTTTGTACTTTTCTCACGATAACTTCAGAAGGAGAGATAGGGCGATGAAACTTTCAGGTATTTTTTTTTTTTACTTTTCTGACCCGAAGGGTAAACTAGAACTATATTAAATAGAAAAGAGCCCTCGGTTTGGAAAAGTTAGTTTTGCTAAGGAAATACTGTTTATTATTGTTAGGGACCACTTCTGGTTAAATCAGAATAGGACGAAACGTCAAAAAAACACGACAGTTCCGAATAACCCTGCTTTACCATAGACAAAGAAATACGCGAATATTTTTAGGCAGAAATATGTTATCATGTAGGAGAAGTAACAGTGTGGTTGAGTGGTACCCAATTCGGTTTAAATCGGCACTCGACATCCGCTTCGTTAGGAATAGTGACCTTTGACAGGTCTCTTTCTTTAATAAATTATCTCTGGATTGATATAATAGAAATGCGCTGATTCACATATTTATGAATACTACAGGAACAGAAAGGGTTTTTAAAATCGTGAATCTGGACTTTATCAATGCGTTAATTCATTAAGGAAAATGGTTAAATTACAAAAATAAACGTCAACTACAAACTGAATTTACAAAAATAATTGTACATATTTAAAAGAATATATATTTTGTCATGAAACAAACAAGAAAAATAACGAAAACATTTTTTTTTTGGCAAAATTATATAAGAACACTAACGGCCAGCTGCAGAAACATTAATTATAATTCATTCAACTTAATAATCGAGAGGAAAAGTTATAACTACTTTGAAAATAATTTCACCAGACAAAAAAGACACTGACTAGAGAGATATAAATTATTAATTTACCTAAAATATAATTAAAATGCGTTTTGTTGTTCATTCCAGTTATTTCATTTGACTAGATTTTTCAAATTCTTCAAGTCTATGTTTTAAACAAATATTTTCTTTAATTAAGAGAATTTTCAATTCCTGTGCACGTGGCACTTTAGTTTGACAACGGTAGAAAGAGTGACGTAACAGCTTGAAATTCTGTCAAAAAGTGGCCTTTGCTACAGGTAACATAAACCCTACTTTTTAACACTTACATGTAATTTGATGTATCACCTGCTCGTTACCCATCTCAAGCAGTGACGTGTTACGTGTACGTCACCCTTTCTACCGATGTCAGAAAGTGACCACGTGCTGCACGTCACCCACTGCAGGAACAATTTGGAAATTATCGTTGCAAAGCGATTTATTTTCATAGCAGTAACGTTTAAAAAAAATTGGCCAAAAGTTTAATTAATGTGTCTGCACTTGACAAAATAACTTAACACTAGGCTGACTATTATTAATTCATTTAATGATAGCTCACAGCCCACACAATAATAAAGACATTCACATTTTATTCTTGTAGAAAAATTGTGTACATAGTTTTTTTGTTTGGAAGAATTACGAGTTTGAATTTAAAATTAAGTTGAAAAAAACATCTTGTAGATGCTAAAATTCAAACCAAACGTATAATTCTAAAAATTCTAGTGGATAAGTAAAAATATTTAAAATAACTATTTACACGTTGTGCGCATAGGGAACATAAATTACACTAACTAAAAATATTTAAAAACGTGGTTTCGTCACAAATAAATAATCGATACTATCAAACTGTATTTAGTATACCAAAAATTAAAAGTAAATGTTTATGCCAGAAATTTAAATTTATTAGGGAGTCTAACATTCTTGCCGTGTGTTTAAACTATTTTTCTTGCTACCTAAGCTGAAAGTATAGTTAAATAATTAATATTAAAATACCGTACGATATTTCATTTGCTTTAGGCCACCACCTGGTCATCTCGCCAAGTATAGCGCGCTCCATTTTTAATCCATTAATTTTTTTTTCTATTTATAACATCGTTTTATTTTTCACTAACAACAATGTAGCTGTGAGAAAATTTTGATTTTATTACGTTTAGCCGAATGAATACACAAGCGCTGTAGACTGCTGTTGTACAAATCATGCAAAGTAGCTCACTCTGTACTTCAAACAGTCCGCGAAAGTTAGGCAGGTCACAACAGTTGTTCTTTCGGGATTGAAATACGGCCAGAAATCCCGTACTTTCGGCTTGGGAAGCAAGAACAAATCTTTACGCTTTTTTTCCAAACACTTGGTATACTAAAACATGGTTGAAACAAACAAATGAGCAGTAACACATCGAGAGTAAAAAACTGAGTTTAATAAATGCTTTCGAAAATATTTTAAAATACTGATTTTTAAATGAGTATTCAATAGTAGGTGTAAAATTTGTGAATCCTTAACTTTTGTGCGAACCATAAAAGGTCACATATTATTTAACAAAAACTAACACCAAAGGCTAATAGACATTATCATCTTATTCTAATTTACAAACAATATTTTTACGTGAGTTACTGTGTTTTGTTGCACGGCTATGAAATTAGTTGGACAGCTTTCTAGATTTCCTTAAGTCTTGAGTGGAATAATCGATAAAAGTGAGTAGATATTTTTAATATTACTCTAACTTTTAAGCTAATTTAAGAAATAATTCCTGTTCTCTAGTGAGTAGAGTGGCTTAAAAAATCCAGTACTAACCTTTTTTAGTCTTCATTAAAAACTATTCTTAAGAAATACTCAACAAATTCACGACTCATTAATTTTATACTATAAATTGGCTTTGAAATGAACTTAATTTTAAGAAATGTAATTTTTTTTATTTATGTTATTTATAATTCAAAATAAACCCATTACTAAATTACAACCACTTCAAAAAATAAACTAAAAACGCAATATTTGTTTTTTTTTTTAATTACGTTTTATGCTCTTGTGTGAGGCCACTAAGAAATAATTTATTTTATTTTTATATATTATGTAAATCTTATGAATATTTATTTTAAGCTAATTTTTATCAAATTTTCCTAATTTAGAACTTGACCATCATCAAAATATATAACATTTAAAACTAAAACAATATTTTGATCCATTAACAAGAAAAAAATGTATGTTACATTTCTTTTACTTCTCAAGCGCCTACTCTCAAACGAAATTGCACAGTTTTATTATTTACCCGCTTTAACTAAATACGGTAAAATTGTATTTTGGTCTAATTTGTTCTAATAGTGTATAATAATTATTTGATTTTTATGAGGCAATTTTTTGTGTAAATTACTACAAAACAATATCCAATGCACGTCATCAATGACGTAGATGTTTCAAAGCAGTGATACCACCTACTGAATTATTCAGTTTGGCCAACGTAAATCGGCACGCGCAAATTTTTTGTTTCAAGTTCCGTGGTCCGATGACACATTTCCCTGAGACTCAAAATGTACACAGTTGGCTGTCATATCAATCAAAATGCATCGTTGACGATTTAATTAGTATTTTTTAAGGTCGGTGTGTCTTTTGGTTTTGTTTACGTTAAATTTTTAGCTTTTGCATTAATAGGAGAAACATTTTTCCAAAAATATAGTTTCATATTTAAAGTAGGAAGTCTTAAATTTTCTACCATTTCTAAATACTGTAAATCTGACAATTTGGAAGCTGTGAGCTATCAAATTGTGTGACGTGCATCGAATTTTGTTTTGTATTAACTATAGAACGACTTAGGTTTATTTATAAATGCTGCTCGAAGAAAAATGTACCGGAATCATCTAGAAAGCTTTTACTACTAAAGAATCGCCTAGTTACTGTGAAATTAACAAGAATAGAAGACAAAAATAAAGGTAATAAAAATATTCAAGCCCTGTCACTGAATACACAACCTTGAGACTTTAAACATCGAAATAATTATGTATAGAAAAGATGCATGGTTCACTAAATACTACTGCTGAATATCACTTAATAAAATATGCTATACATTTTCTTTAGACTGTTCTTTGATATTTTAAATGGAGCGCTAAAGTATTGTCAATTAGTGACTAACAATTTGAAACTAAAACAACAACCAATAACAATTTAAAAAAAAAGCATTGTTTTTGACAACTGTCTTTCTTCAATTTATCGTTAAGATCTCATTTTTTAGTTGCTACAGCCAATATATTTTGGGTCGGACGGAAGACTGACGGTCACCACGCCAACAGCTGCTTTAACTTTTACTCGCGGTATTAGATTTTTCACATCGAAATTCTTTTTAATTTCACGCAAATACGCGATTCTTCTACCGCTAGATGCAATTCTATTGTAAAAATTACAAATCTAGCTTTGCCAGTCTTGAATAATTTTTTATAAAAGTATAAAAGTGTCACATACCATACATTAAGGCTTCGGTAATAATTAATTTGAGTTAACTGGAGAGTAATCGCTACAAATACCACAATGAGACACTTAATACGTAGTTAATTTAAATGCTATAAATCTACCTAGTTTACAACGAAAAGTAAAATGTCTAATCTGAAAATATTTCAAGTTTCAAAGAAATAAATAAATTTTAAATATAACATTCAGTTAATAACAGATTTCTAAAATATCAAAACAAAAATAGATTAAATCTAGTCAAGTTTTGAATGCACAAGTAAAACTTGCAAATTGACTACTACGTTAACAAAATCCATTAACATATAGAAAAAGTAATAGTACGTTTTTTAATTTTTTTGTGCATAAAAAAATTCAATACTGCATAGGTTAATAATTTTTTTAAATCATGCGAAAAGCTGTGGCTTCCATTTTAAGTGAATCCACCAATTGGGCAAACCACTACTTCAGAGTTAAAAGATTTTTTTGTCACAAATTAACAAAATTATTCCGAGAAATATTGACATCCATCTGACAGTTTCGAATGGTTCGCCATCATCCGTACATTAATAGGTTCTGTTAACTTACACACAATAATTTGAAGGCAAATTTGATTCACTTAGATTACGTATTTTTTTAATACTTTCAGGCTGTACTAGAATTTTGAGACGCGCCAGTCACGGCGCTAAACAGCGCCATACTGTTTCGTTTGAAGCTTCCCATCTCGTCGTGGGGCCACAGAGTTTCTCCGAACAAAGTTGACAACGAAGAACACAATTTTTTATAATTCAGACGTAGCACTTCTTGATACTCTACTTGCTCGGAGTTGATCAGTTTGCTATTTATTTGCAGAGCTGAATAGCATATCTTCAGGAACTCTCTGAAAACGAATTAAGATCACAGTGGGTTAGTTAATGGGTACGTGCACGTGACGTTTCAGCTTGACAACGGTAGAAAGGGTGACGTACATGTGACGTCGCAGCTTGAGATTCTATCTATCTGTCAAAAAGTGGCCTCGTCTACAGTTAACATAAACCCTACTTCTTAACACTTAAATATTAATGTTGTCTTTAAAAATCACAAATAACAGCACAATATTGTTCCTTTAACCTAAATAATTGTCAAATAGCTCACTCTAAATTCAAAAAAACCTAAAAAGTTTAGAAAACTTAAAAAGTTTAGAAAACCAAAATCGTTACTCAAACACAGATCTATTTTATAGATATGGAAAAATATTTAGCGAACATAGAAATTTCAATGCAAAACAGAGAACTGGACGGTATCCAGCCGACCAGCACAAAATATAATAAATATACGCGATAAATAATCAAGTAATTAACTGCGGTGTGTGAGTCTCTGATTTATCAGGAAAGAGACTACGACGGATGCGAGATCATATAATTTCTCTTTTAAAAATATGTTCACTTTTTCAGACAAGAAAAAAAAAATGTGCGATCGGGGGACCCCCGTAAGGAACGAAGTTTACCTTTTTTTCTTTAACTCCGAATGTAATTCGAAATGAAATCTTTCAATTTTTATTTTATATTATTTTTTCAAGACAAATAATTACATCAAAAAGAAAAATTATTTGATATCTTGCATACGTCGTAGTCCCTTTCCTAATAAGTCAGACGTCGCTAACAGCTTCATATTAATTAGTAACGTCGAAAACACATGTCGACGAAGTGAGGACAGTTCAAATTAGAGTGTTGTAGTAAACAACATAAGATACGCGGATGACACTGTAATACTCGCCCAGTCCATCGATGACCTACAGAGATTTATTAATAGGGTAACTGAAAAACTTTTTACCAGTCACGATATATCGATTGCCCTGGAAATGAGGATGATTAGAGCATATGTCTTTCCAGTTCTTTTGTATGGAGTTGAAAGCTGGGCACTAACAGAAGCCACGCTCAAACGTCTACAAGCTTTCGAGATGTGGTTGTACAGAAGAATGCTAAGAGTAAGCTGGGTGGAAAAGATCACAAACGAGGAGGTGCTTAGAAGAATGCATAAAGATACAGAAGTCGTCAATATTGTAAAACAACAAAAACTTGAATATTTCGGACATATCATGAGACACCCAGAAAAGTATGACATTCTACATCTTATAATACAGGGTAAGATTAATAGTAAGAGATGCCCCGGCAGACGAAGAACTTCCTGGCTCAAAACTCTCAGACAGTAGTTTGGTCTCACCACTATACAACTTTTCCGAGAGCCTACCAACAAAATAATGATTGCAAACATGATAGCCAGAATGATCGCCAAAGATCGTTAAACGGTCATGGCACCTAGAAGAAGAAGTAAATTACTTGATTATTTTTTGCGAATATTTATTATATTTTGTGCTGGCCGACTAGATGCCGTCCAGCTCTCTATTATGCATTAAAATTTTTATGTTCCACATATATTTTTCTGTATCTGTGTATAAAAATTAATAGCCGTGCGTTAGTCCCGTAAAAACTTGAAAATGGCTCGATCGATTTGAATAATAATAAACACACAAGATAATCAAAAAATCATTGTCACAAGAAATGTAATTATACTAATCATTACATACAACAATTTATACGAGAGCATCGTATTAATTACCTGAATATATCTTTAAGCTCCTCGACTTTCTCTTCTGGATACATATTGCTGAGCGCCGGATCCAAGAAGACGCTGGCATAAGTCAAGGGACCAGCATTGACTTGAACGCAGACACTCCCTTGCAGTCTCAATTGCAACTTTTTGGCATCTGTGGGTTGCGTGAAAACGACGTCTTCCAGTTCAGCAACGCGACTCTGCATCTCATCAATCGCCACTTCGATGGGAGTTAATTCCGTCTGTCTAACAGATTTTACGACTATCCTTTTCTTTACATATGGAAATGAGTAAGATGCTGAAACAAATGTTTTAGATACTTTTGAATCGTACCAGATCAAAATTACCTACTCGTTAGTATTGTTCTCCTTTTCCATTGCTCCTCGGGATTTCCCCTGGCTTTTCCTTCTTTCGTAAAAGGGGTTTCGAACATAAAACAGTGTATGTCGTGGTTGTGCTCGAACTCAGTTTGCCTTTCTTCGAGCTCGTGTTTTTCAAAATATGGAGTAACGTGGGTAACTTGAATGTACGCTAGCTTTGGATCCAACTCGGATTTGTTTACCTTGAAATAACCAATATAATTACGTTCTTTTTCATTTTCTTTATTTTTTAAATATGGGGCGAAGTAGTGTCTTTAGGACACTTGCCTTTAACTAGATGTCAAGTTTGAACTACTGTTTTGTAACAGGCACAACACCGTTCATTATTAAGATTTTTAGTTTTACTGGAGGGGACAGAGATACATTACTAATAAAACGCACACTTGCAACGTCCTCCACTTCATCACAACACCAGCGCCACTTCGAGTACCGATTTAATACGAACTAGTTACCAATGCTGTATCCTTTGCAACGGTTACCGAACATTTATATAGCAGAAAATGTGTTGGAATTAAAAAAAATTAAATGAATACTTTGGAGAATATTAAAGGTTGCTCTTTTTGCCAGTGACAAAATAAGAACAAGAATTATGCGACAGTCAAAAACTAATGGCATTAAAAGTGAAACTTTTCAGGGTGTACAAAAACTCTCAATGAGCGTATAAAAATATTACAAACCAAAAAAAGGGTACCAAAAATTTGATAGATATATCTAATTTTTAAAAAATTATAAGCATTTCAAAAAATTTCACTGTGGAAAATCTCTAACCTCCCCCGTAATATTAAAAAATAAGTAACATGATCTGCCAAGTTAATTATGCCCGGTGACTATTCTCGGCGTCTCCTCTTTGTGAGGATCTTCGCATACTTTTGCGGTCTCTCTCACGCTGTCGAGCAAAGAGCAATTAGAAAAGAGCAAAGAGCAATTAGAAAAGGGCAAGGAGCTTAACAGATTTTGTTAGCTCGACGAGTTTACTCTCTATCTCAGAACTAGTGTAGTGTCCCTTAAGAGAAGTTTTACTTCAAAAAATATTGTTACCAAATATTTTCTACAATAATTTCACAAATTCTATTTTTGTTTAACAAAAATTATCAGGATATTGTACGAGTTGGGTAAAAATATATTTAATATGTAAAATTGTTATTACTCAGTAAAAAAGGGGAATAAAGCAATTCCAGAGAATAGTAGTAAAAACATTTTTTTATTTCTCAACCCTTATTCTTTTAATTATCGTTTCGAATAGCGACCAACATCTTATGACAGGGACACACCTATCATGCACCCTTCCGATCCGACTCCGATGATACAGTCGGACGAGTGTATGAGAGGGAAATGGTACTGGACTCCAAACGCCACAGTTCATACCTTTCCGACACGTGTCCGATCCCACTCTACCCAACTCCGTTCCTGCATCCGATCGTTCAGTCTATTCGTCTTCCGACTGCGAGACGTGGCAATGGCACGAGGAGCCATGAGCAGCCTTATAAGAATATGGAAAGATCTTCACATTACAAAAAACACGAAGAGCATATTAGTCAAATCTCTCGTATTCTTAATCTTCCTGTACGGAGCGGAATCCTGGACGATGAAAACATCAGACATACGAAGAATAGAGGCGTTTGAAATGTGGTGATGGCGACGTATGTTGCGGATTTCATCAACAGAGAAACGCACCAACGCATCTATATTAAAGGAACTGAAGGTCAAAGACAGATTGTCCATAATATATCGCCGACGAGTTCTAAAATACTTTGGACACACTACAAGACGAGAGGAAGACAACCTAGAAAAACTGATAGTACAGGGAAAGGTGGAAGGTAAAAGACCGAGAGGCAGGTCACCTGTTAGATGGATAGACCAAGTAAAGAAAATCACAAATACATCACTACAAACCCTATTAAATGAAACAATGGACTGACAAACATGGAGAACTAGAGTAAATGGATGTACCTGATTTCATGAGATCACGATTTCACAGACACGAGAATAAAACTAAAAAGAAGATTTGAAATGTGGCTGCACCGCAGAGTACTAAAGATACCCTGGACAGACAAAGTTACAATAAAAAGAAGGAAGACAGCATGTGCAATCAAAAGTATCAACTACTACAACTAATAATAGTAGGCCAAATTGAAGGAAAAGGGGGAATAGAAAGAAATAAAATGTCTTGGTTGCGGAATGTTAGAGAATGGACTGGGATAGGAAATGCAGGAAAATTGATCCACACAGCAAGGAACCGAATAAAGATCGAACATGTGGTCACAAACATCAATTAATGGATGTAGGCACTGAAAAAGAAGAAGATGGTTGAGCGAGGATAGCAAAAACTCTCTCTCCATCCAAAACGAAACGCATAAATTCAATCCAAACGATCTCGAATACAGTACAAAAGCTGCAGGTTGAAACAAACTTTATAATGTTTAAACAAAAAACTTACTGGTGTCGAGTCCTGTATCATTTTGACGACATCGGATCCAAATTTATCACAATACTGCTTGTACAATCTCTCAGAAATTTCACTCAACGAGGTAACTTTCGGTTCTTTGTATATATACTCGCTACCGCTCTCCTCTTCGAAATAAGCCTGACCATAGAAACCTACCCTGTAATATCTACCCAAAAGTCTCCTGCCACTTCTGTTGGTTTGCATAACTTTTTCATAATTGTCCGCCAGAGCGCTGTAACATTTCCTCAACATCTGATAATCTCGATTTTTTTCATGAATAGGTATGATAAGCTTGTACAATTCTCCCATAACTTCGTACCGTTCTGCTTTGTCTAGATATTCGGCGCAATGTTCGAGCTGTTCTTGCAAGATAAATTCAGTATACTGAATGTCTTGTACGCCCGAATCCAGTTTCAAACCCTTCTCGTCTTTAGGAATGTTGGACGATATTAATTCGAATTTTTCGGCGCCCCATTTGTGGATGTTTTTCAGCTTTAAGTACTCCGCTATCAAAGCTGCGATGTGTAATTGGCAACAGGCAGCCTGAAAACAATACAACCTTCAATAAACTGAACTAATGGACTAATTACAATAAAAAAAAAATCATGCCTCCGAATAATTTCCATCCCTGACATGGTGTCTCGTCATAGTTTCCAGCCAAGTGTGCCGTAACTCTGGAGTGGAAGCATAAGAACTGGCTAAACTGTGCTGCAAATCGACGAGCATTTCGGGATCATGATGATGTTCCCGCATTTGTACGGTCGCCATCAGTACAGTTCTTACTCGTTTCGTCAAATCTTTTACTTCGACTGGAAAACCTAAAAAAAAAGAAACTATTTAATACAAATCTAAATGTTAAGTGGTTTTGAAAATCGATATGTTTCCAATTTTTATATTTTAAAGTGAAACTTCGGTAAATTTGTTGAATAACGGCTCCACCTCGAAAGAGCTCCAAATTTTTTTTTATCGTTCTTTACCACTAATATGTACCTAGTATCCCAAGTAAAATTAAGGAGGCGCATGGCTTTGGACCTCCATTTTCTTCAACGAGCATATTATGATAGCTATTATAATAATAGCTATCATTATACTCGAGTAGAAGACTTTTAATGCAATCTAAATATTGAGGTCTTCTCTAATACGTCCCCGCATTTTCAAAGTTCTTCATCAGGTACTGTTGGGGTTAGGACGTTAGGTTAGGTTAGGCTAATAATAAACGGTATTAATTGAGGCATTAAAAGTAAAAAAATTAGTCTAACCTAACCCATAGACTTTTGTTCTATTTTAATATATTCTTGGTTAAAAATGTATCCTGGGTGTTTCTTATTTTATTATCACTTAGTATATCAAACATATTCACCGCATGATAATTACAAGAAACTTCTCTTTAAGATTCACAAGTATGTAACGTGTTTCATCACGGGATGAAAAGGACTGAAGCACAACGAGACTTAGCAACAGAGACACCCTTCTTGGCTGAGAAAACACTTTAAACTCTCGTTTCATAGAGACAAACTTGTATGAATGAATGAATAGAAGTTGTGGAAGAGGTCTAATTTTTCCCTAGGCACTGCAGCATTGTCTGTTTTTTGTACCTTTTCAGCTCCTTAGTTTAGTCCCATTTCTTCAATTCTCCTGTTAAGAAGTAGAAGCTCATGTACTGCTATTGCCCCAGGTGGATCACTCCCTTGGTCTTGTATACACCCCATGTAGTGCCTCCACTGTGCAGTGACTTTGCATTCGAAGATAATGTGAGTGGCTGTTTCCTCTTCCTCATTACATAATCTGCATATAGGTTCTGTGTCAGACACGCCTATATTGTGCAGATTTTTCCTCAAAAACCAGTGTCCGGTACAAATCTCTAAAACTGTTTTAAGTTTTTCCCTACTTAGTGAGAGCAGCTTCCCTGTCTGCTTAGTTGAGGGTTCTTTCAGCATTAACTTGCTGTGCCTAGCTCCCTCTGGCTGTGCCCACTTCAGCTGATGCTGAGAGTGGACCCAGCCATTGATCGCTGTTTTAACGCTGGCCTTGGGTATACCTATTATTGGTTCTGGCCCAATAAATGGTGTTCCAGAGCCCCGCCTAGCTAGTTTGTCCGCTTCTTCGTTAAGACAAACTTGTAAATACCAGATTTGTGAAAAAGTAACTCATTATTGACAATGACAACTCCTAACATTACAACCCCAAGGAAGATCAAGGTGGGTGGCCATTTTGTTCTTGAAGTAAACTCTCTTTACATGGATTAATTATTGTTGTTTATTTTATTCTTTTACTCAAAATTACAGTCAAACTTTTATTACGCTTACGTCTTTTAGCCACACATAATATCCCTAATATTTATTAACACCATTTGTGCTCAAACATCCTCGGTGGCCCTCGATTGATAAAGTTTTAAGATCAAGATAAAATAAATAAATAAATCATTCGGAATAGGATGAAACGTCAAAAAAAACACGACGGTTGCCGAATAATCCTGCTTGACAATCTACAAAGAAGTTGTAATCATGTTGAAGAAGTAAAGGAGTGGTTGGGTGGTAACCAATTCAGTTTAAATCGGCACTCGACATAGTGGGAAATCATCTCTATTCTCAGTGATCAGTTCTAAAAACTTTAGCGTTAAAAAAGGTCAATGAAAAACTTTCCAAACTTACACATTTCCTGAACTTCTTCGTAACTTTTTAAAAGGTTTAATTATAGGTTGTTACTATCAAGAATATATTATTAAAAGGGCAGAATGATTCATTATAAGGTTTAATGACCAGCTTCACATACAAGGTTTAATTACAAGGCTTTGGAAAAAACTCATTTCATTGAAGGTTTGCAATTATAAAATGATCTAAATATGTTATTAAAATAATTCTTGTTCTGTGGGAATAGGGTGAAATTGTATTAAAAACTGGATAATAGACTTGGTTGATGTTTAAAGTATTTAAAAATGAATAAAAATATGTTGTACCTGTTCCCTTCATGGCTTTATCGCTTGTGGCGTAGCTGTTGATTAAAGATAAGCTCTCCTGGAACCTGGCGTTGTTTAATCCGACGATGTTGCCCAACATCTGCGAAACTGAGATGATAACTTGCAAATGGACTCTGGTGAGACCTTTACGACCGGTGAATTCAAAATTACTTCTCATCAGTAAGTATAATATGGCACAAGATTCTTGTCTTATTGAAGCTAAACGACTATTACAACATTTAAGTAGTTCGTAACAGAGTCTACCGCATAGCACGGCATTTCCTGAAAAAAATATAACTATAAATTCCAGTCCGATTACAATTGGAATTCGCAACAATTACGTAGAAACTTCATATTTGTTATTCCTAAAATTACTGATGATTCAATTGCTCGTTTTGAGTGTCTTTCGGTACAATCATTAAAATTTGAAGAAAAAAAATTGCTTCAGTGAAACAAATAATTCAGTTCTATTATTTGATTATTTTAAAATAAATTCTTAACTCTCATTTTTTCTATTGTACTTGCCTTGAAACAAAATGACCGAGTAATTGTTGATGAAAGCTCGCAGAGCAGCAAAAACGTGTTTCAGCAAATTTTCGCTTTGTCCGATTTGAATAAAACTTAAGTAGATATCGAAAATTTTCTTCAAAACTTCGTTATCGCCGTCAGAATTTAGCAACTTTTTTCGAAAATGCATGCAGTAAAGACCCATGCAGTCCAACGTAATGAGACCAATTTCGCTTGCGAGATGTTGTTCCAAAATGGCTTGTTGCTGTCTATGTACTTCGTTTTCTACAAAAGAAAATTGTTTAAACATCACGTTGGGAAGGTTACTTTATAAAAATTAAAAAGTAGGGAGGGAGGGAAGAATTGAGCAGTTGGGAGGTTCGGGTATTCTTTATAACTTAAACTGTATTTCAGGATTTTTAAAATTTATACTATGGTAGTTTAGTTTAGTCACTGGCAAAACCGCTTAACCAAAATTAACCTGTATTTCCGTAAGTTGTCAAATACATGAACAGTTGACGTTTTTGCGCGTGCCAAAGTGAATATTTTGATGGGATTTTGAAGTGATTATCAAAGCAGACTACAAAAAAGTGTAAGTTTCCAAATCTACAATAGTTTATACCTACTTGGAAAAAAAAAGTTGACCATAATAATTCCTAAAACTATCTCCTTTCTAGACGTTTTAAGAAAGAATAGGCAATTATCAGTAGTAATAACCCAAGGACATTGATAATTGTAGGAACAATTTTATAACAGATTTCGAAAGCTTGTTGCTTGTAAGCAACAAGCTTGAGATAGATGTTATAACATTTTTGAGCATTCATCAATGTTCGAGGGTTATTCGGATAGAAATTTTTTTGCTGATTATGAAAATAAATACAGAGCAGAAATAATCCTTTAAAATCGACGCCAATTCTTCCACCGTCCGATTTCCATCTAATTCATATTTTCTTGCATCACAAAAGTCCATGAACGCTTTCCACACAAAATTTTTATTGTGAACAGTATTCTTTGGTATATTCGATGCTATAATTTCATCAATATTATCTTGAGTATCACAACCAAATCGTGACATATTGAAATATTTGAATTGTCAAAATCGAATTGAAAGGAAATGTAGGTATGTATCCATAGCAACATGACATGATTTAGTGAAAAGAACCCATGCGCTCTTTTCAGTATAATTTTGTTTTGATTGGTTGTGTTCGATCAGATGACTACAAATTGACTGATTTTATTGGATATCAACTTGAGCAAAAAAATTTCATACAAGGAAGAGACATAGTTACAACGTCAGTCAATTCAATGCAATTTAAAAACAAACTGCTTGATGGTTACAAAGGAGTGCGTGCCTAAATTTTAGCGGGTAGGTGTAATAATGTATAGGTTAAAATTTAGTGCGTTTGTGTAGGTGTTTTTTGCTGCTCTTGTATTTCTTTAATCAAAATACAAAACTAAAATAAGCAAATCGAACGGTAAGAACTAATCTGTGGAAAAGAAAGAGCTAATTGCTAATGTAACTAAATTTATTTCACCACCATACGTTGAAAATCCTACCTGAGTCCACCAAATTCTCTCTTGGCGTGTGAATCACCAGCGTTCCTGTAGTCTCATGATTTATTTCCGATGGATTCATCCTGGCTGGTAACGTGTGAGCTTTTTTCGGTTTGGGTTTAATAACTTCGGATTCGACAACCTTGACGACATTAACGTTCCTCTTGCCCACATATCTAAAGCAGTACAAACACAGCTCCATAACAGTAAAAAAATTGACCACGTCATGGTCGGAATAACTCTCCCACCAAATGGTAAGCTGATCTTCGTTGATATATTTTACGACGAACAAGAATATCAATAGTACATCTTTTATTTCATGCGATTGCAGTTTGTCGTACCGCAAAATGTGCGAAGTGGTTCGTGTGTGAGTCTTTACTTCGCCATTTCGGAGATGTTCGTCTCTGACTATAGTTGTATCTTGAGAAACGGTCGACTGCGCATCTCCCGACATCGCAGAAATGTCAGAGTCAACGCTTAGAGAGTTGCCATTAACAAACGCTAAAAAACAAGCAAAAATACCATTAGATAACACATTTAAATTATACAGGGTGGGCCATAAGTCAGTTGTTAAAAATACAAATTTACTATCAACACACAAATACTAGTACAGTTCATGAACCTACAAAGTTGGAAGTAAAGTAGGCCTACATGGTCTCAATTGCAGATTTTTCTGAATACTTCGTAGGCTTGTTCTTGCTATTCCATACTCGTTGAACGCTTTTATTTAATATTTAGTCGATGATTGCACAAAATATTGTTTTAATATTAAGATTCTTTTCATCACTGTTTGCAAAACAAATACACACCTGTTCTGTAGTTGAATTTTTATTGATTGTCCTCAGATAACAACAAGCAACATCACCTCAGTACTACATACTAGTCAAGTTTTCAGCTGATTATCACTACGTTAAGCAAAATAGAGTAACAACTGGTAACAACTGATTATGGCCTATCCTGTATACAAAATGTATGCTTTTTGCATAAAATATACAAAAAAATATACTGCATAAATATTTGCCCTAAGTGGCTAATAAGACTTTCTAGGATTTTTGTACTTTTAAAATCTTGTTCTCATCTTTACACTTCTGTGCAGATGATAAACTTTAATCCAATTCATGACGTGCAGCACGTAGCCATTTTTTGTCATCGATAGAAAAGATGATGTACACGTGACGTCACTGCTTGAAAACGGTAATGTGCACGTGATAAAACAAATGACATATCTTTCATAAGGTTATGTGTGTTTGGTTAACAATTTTGGTTTTTTTTTCGTCAAAGTGAAACAACTAGTGTCTGGTGCTCTCTTTCTTCCTAGCGATTAACTCTGCTCTGCGCATGCGAAAATTGGCAAATGCAAGCGCAGCACAGATTTACCTTGGAAGAGAGAGGGAGAAAAAATATAGTCGGCACCGTATTGTTGGAACGTTTTTTCCTTTCCCGACTGGCTATGTAGGAGTATTACATATATGAATATCACTGCATTAAAGTTACAAAATGGGAGCGAGTAAAATGATCGACTAGCGCCATCTATGAAAAAATTGGGAAATTGTATTTGGCCTACTGTGGACATAAAATGTTGGTAAATATGTACACTTATCTTGATATATAACTTACATTGACCGGCGATAGCATGAAAAAACGCAGAATTCCTAATATGCATGGGGCTGTCCTTATCGATGTGAAGGGTAAACCTGTGACTCCTCGACGTGCATTCGCTCGCAGAACTCTTTCCAAACAAAAAAGAACTGCTGGACGACATTCTATTCATTATGCTGTTATTACCGTCTTCGTCGGTTTCCCCTTTTACGTCTAGTCTGCTCAAATTCTCCAATACAACAGTCAACCAAGGTAGGTAAATTAACGATATCCTACTCATCTGTCTTTTATTTTTATACCGTTCGTCTAATTCGTGTTTAGCTATTAGATTCTTCAAAGTGTTGAGGGCGATTTTTCTTATCTGCGTTACTTCGTTAAGGGATGTTTTTATTTCTTGCAAGAGCAGACCGACTAGGAAATGGTGTTTGCAAAACTCTTCCGATAAAGTAAATTCTTGTATGTTATCGGGGGATCTATTCCTGGGACTCAATTTTGTATACTGTATTGGCAAATTAAAGGATATGTAGTGCTCGTGATTTGATATTATTTCTAGGAAATTGAATTTGTATTCTTGAAGAACTCTAGGATCCCCCGGATTGAATTTATCGATATAGGATTTTATTATTTTGAATATAAAACCTCTATCCACCAACGAAAGGCATTTCTGAAATAACATACGAACAAAAATTAGCTTTTCACGTTGGAACAAATTACATGGTACAAGCATTCAGAATTTTAATTTATTTCTGATGGTTAACAAAATTGTAATAATTATGTGTTTAATATTTTTTAGTATACTATTAACCAGCAATATGTAAAAATAACTGGAAATTTTATTAATTATAAACTGTTTAATCCCAAGTTGAAAGAAACTACATTTAAACCATTGTGAATTTAAATTTATTCCTAATAACTGACCAAACTGTAATAATTATGTGTTTTAATATTTTCTTGATCACTATTAACCAGCAATCTGTAAAAATAACTGAAACTTTTATTGATTATGAACTGTTTTGTTCATATTTTATATCTTAAATGTTTAAAACATTGTGCTGAATTGTGAATTTTAATTTATTACTGATAAAATTGTCCAAATTGTAATAATTATGCATTTCATATTTTTTTTAATACCAAGCAATCTGTAAAAATAAATAAAACTTTTACTAATTATGAACTTCTGTGTTCATATTTTACTTTTTAAGAACATATCGATATTTAAATTTGATCAAAGTTAATTTTTTTTACAATTTTGTACAAACTGTTTGGAATATCGTCCTCACCTTCAAAAAATTTGCCATGTTTTTATTTAACTCCTTCGTTTCCAAAGGCATCTCGTTATATTTATTGAGAATGTAGGGTATTAATACTTCCATTAAATGTTCCACTCTGTTAAGAAACTCCGAAGAGAATCTTTCATGGCGATGCATCTACAAAATTGAAATATGAAGCATGGACAATTCAAACGGTAGTTGAAACATTCGCCCTCTGTGTGCTTAATATTTGTTTGAAAGAAAAATCGAACGTTAATAAAAAACACCTACTTTCTTAGATTTTTGTCGACGACAAATTGAATTCTAAATAATAGTAAAATTAAGCACAAAAAGCTCATTTTAACAATCACTCACCGAACATAGTTTGTACCCACCTTTATTCTTCCCGAATTGAGAAGATGTTGGGCCATACTTTTGTTTATAATTTCAAAAAAGAAGTCGGAATGATGCATAAATTTATTCACCACCAAAAAATCGGTGTTATTCGGATGAAGTATAATCGGCAGGTGGCGACACATCTCCTCGTGTACAGTTACGTGTTTCTTGCTCTCGGCAGACACAAAAACGTATTTAACGTAAGCTTGCAATACCTCCTTACGTTTAACTTCGTATATCATAGTAACTAAATTTATCAAAACTCTAATAATGTTTATTCCTATTTCTTCGCTATTCGTTACGACTAACAGTGTAAAAAGTTGGTTAAAAAGAGTCGGTAAAAATGTTATGAGCGTTGTTAGGTGAATTGCATGCAGAGCTTTTAAAATCTTGCACGTTTCTCCTTCGGAAGGCAAAGACGTGGGTTTTGGATCAAGCAACCGTTCGGCGTGATTAAAGAGATTATACAAATGTTGGTCTTTCGTGTTGATCGTCGATACTAGATTGAAGCCAATGGTAAAAATTGTTTTTTGGCCATCGATCCAGTTTATTTCTGGACCAGCATTCTGAAAAAAAATTTGTATATTACCAAATATTACTGCAAACAAATCCGAATGGATTATACAATAACATGTGTCACATCGGACATCTAAGTGTAAGTGACCATAAAGTCAGTTTAGTTACAATAAATAGAAAAGCCCCATCAGGTATAAACTAATGGTTAACGAACACATAATAAACCAAGTAATGAATTTCAACTACCTCGGAATACATGTATCATACTGCTGACATACCACGGAGGAAGTAAAGACACAAGCCAACAAAGCGGTCAGAACATCGGGCTACCTGAGGAATATAATATGGAGAAACAAATACATGAGCGTGGAAAGTAGGATACGAAAATATAAGACATGTGTAAGGCCAGTGCTGACATACGCAGCCGAAACAAGGGCAGAGACATGACATACGAAAAGACTAATGAGAACAACAGAAATGATGGTGCTGAGAACTTTAAGGGGAATCTCACTCAGAGATAGAATAAGGAATGAGGACACACCGAGAGAAACGGGAATTCAGGATGTGGTAAGATGGACACGAGCATGACGTCGAGGATGGAGGGACCATGTCGATAGAATAGACACAGGAAGGATAGCGAAATGGGCAAAAAACAGAAACCCAATACAAAGAGACCACCAGGAAGACCACCGAAAAGATGGCACGACAGCTGGACGTCCACATCACAGGAGTTAGCATGACAAATCAAACAGGACCATGTCCTACAGCAAGAAGAAGAAAAGAATATTATTAAAATTCCATGAAGTGGCATTACAGAACCATTAAAGAAGAACCTGCTTTACAAATAAGTATGTGCCTAAATTTTAGCAGGTAGGTGTATGGGTAGCGTGTACATGACTTTTCAGCTTGACAATGGTAGAAGAGTGATGTACATGTCGATAGAACCAAAAAGTGGACTTGGCTACAGGTAACATAAACCCTCCTTTTTAAAAAATTGAATATTAATGTTTGGTCTTTAAAAATCACTAATAACAACACACTACTGTTCCTTAAACCTAAATAATTATCAAAAAGCTCAGAAAACGAAAATGGTTAACCAAACACACAGAACCTTATGAAAGATATGTCATTTGTTGTACAACGTGCCAGTACATCACCTTTTCTACCAATGTCAAAAAGTGGCTATGTGCTACACGTCAGCCATAGGTTAAAATTTAGTGTGGTTGTGTGGGTGTTTTTTGCTGCTCTTGTATTTTATTCAAAATACAAATTTAAAATAAATTCCCCGTGGTCTTCACTAGGCAATGACGATATAAAATGTTAATAATTAAGAGAGACAATAAATGTTTCTACTTTCATTCTGTGAAATCGTTACATACATTTATTTACCAAGTAATAATTATGTTATCCGATTATTTTGTGAATAATTATATAAAACTAGAATTTGTGAAATTATTTTGTAGCATATTTGGCCTCAGATACTATTAATGGAAATTTTTTATATTGTACAAGTTGAATAAAATACTTATTAAAGTGTAGGTGTGTAAATTTTTAGTGTGGTTGAGTTGGTATTTTTTTATGCGCTTGTACTTCTTTATTCAAATGGACAGACACACTCCGTGATCATCGCTGGGTAGTGACGATATGAAATGTTAATTTTTGCTCCTTTACCAACCCCTTTAGTCGAGTTGATGCCGAATAAAGTTTGCGAAAAAATATCGGAGAAAAAAACAGTCAAAAAAATAATGTGCATGTTATTTTGATATTAATGTAAACGAAGGAATGTAGATGGCGCTGAAGTAAAAAAAACAAAATAAATCATTGACGGACATTTTATATTAGCTTGCCTTGCATCTATCTATTATGTAACGGAATCTTTGGACACAATTTTCACCCACTAAAAAACATCGGATCGACTTGAAACTTTGTATACTTTTAAAGGACCGATGACAATACAATAATTTTATAAATTTTGATGGCCAGGATCATCAGGATATTAAAAAAAAAACCCGAACTATAAAATGAAAAATAAATAATATTTTAAAAAAACTAAGACAAGCACGCTTTATAGGAAAACCGAGCTGAAAAATAATAATTAATAAAAAATAATTTCACAATTAAAAGCGTGGAGTGCGCTATATCAATTAATATATTTGATAAAAAGAGATATTGGTAAAAGTAAAGCTTCCAAGAAGGAAACGTAAAAATCATAAAAAGCCCACACTTTTGATTGTAAAAATATTTTTTATTAATTATTATTTTTTAGTTCGCTTTTCTTATAAAGCGTATTGTCTTAGTTTTTTTAAACTATTATTTATATATATTATAGAAGGAAATGCACTCACCCCTTTTCCTAATCCAAATGGATGTATAGACAAATACCCTGGCAGTAAATGGGACGCTACAGGAATTATTTGAGTGTCCACGTTTAACCGCCCTTTTTGTAATAACGGTAACCAAGCGTATCCTACACAATTTTCTATACCGTTTTCTCGTTTCTTGGTAATATCACAGGAAATATGGTAAAATGTAAATAACAAATGATGAGAAAATAGTATATTTGTTGGAAGCCTAATTTTGACCTCTTCATACCACGTAGGGAAAGTGTTGTGATGTAGAACTGCACAAGATGTTTGCGAGACTAATAATGGCTGACCAGGTCGTCCGTATATGCACTAAAACCAATCAACATAATTACTTATGTATTATTTTAACCACGTAAAACCCCATTTCGTTCAATTGATTATCGTTTCTCACCTGTAAGCCTTTCGCTTCCTCGTTGTCGGAATCTCTGAGTTCAATTACACACGCGATATTTCGAGCTCTTGCAAAAGTTTTCTGCATATCAAAATTAAGACTCTGGGGATACACGTAAAGATGGTTAATAAACGTCGTGTAAGGATTAATATCTTTATCTGATAATCCCTCTAATTCAACTATTTCTATGGTGGCTTCAGTGGTCGGAGGTAATGGAAATGGTTTCAAAGGTGCTAAAGAAGTAGATAAGGTATCTGAAAAAAAAAAATAAAAAAACATTTTTGTACGATTTAAGCTTTATATTAACAGATGAATATTTTGCATCCCCGTGTTTACTAACACCCTACAAATTTTATAACTATTCATTTTTTTTTAATGACAATCTGCTTATTTACAATCTACATTAATTCAGAGTATTAAGTAAATGTTATATATGTTTTCGACGTGAAAGGGAAACATCCACTGACGCTTCTCTTTATGTGAAATTGTTTGTTAGGTTATTGCACCAGATCTTCATGGCACTTCCCAAGTAGACTTCTAATGACAGGACCATTTCACTTGTGATGAAAGGTATTCGTTAATAAACAATATTAACAATAATTACAATCTATACATATAAATAAAATCCATGTTTCTAAGCTCGCACGTTACTAAAACATAAACACGCATTTTTTAAGTTCTGTCTGTGTGTTTGTCCAGGCACATCTCTGAAATTACTGAACAGATTTTTGAGGTTTTTACGGATAGATAAAACTTGGCAAGAAGCAGCCTAAAAAGATACAAGGCAAAAAATAATTGCTATCGACGAAGTCCTATAGGCGTCATTACACGAACGAACAAAAGAAAAACGATAAAAAAAGAAACTCAAAATAAATCCACTTGGATTTTATTAAATGTTATAGTATAGTTCCTAAAATATCAATAGGTGACGCTGTTTATTTTTAGAACACGCTATGGACATTTTTACAACAATCCACCAATTTAGTTTCTCAAAAATTTATTAGATGTCAGGTTTCATTTTTAAAATGCATAAGGTAGTCTATAAAGAAATTCTTTAATGTTAAATCGGATATTAAGAAAAAAATTTATTCTCATTTAAAGATATTAAGAAAAACTAAACTTCACACGGAAAAAGTTGCGGGAAACAACAAGTAAACAATAAACAATTTTTAATCTAACAATTTTAAATTTTCCTTTATGGAGAATTATGTTTCGGTTAGAATGTAGCACATGTAGAGCTGCCAAAACGTAACAGATTTGAAAAATTTTAATTAAGAATTGAGATGAAGTGATGAATAAACAAACACTTTTATTTTTACACTGTTAGTTTGATTATTTTGATAACAAAAAAATCATTTTAACAGTTTACTCGTAAACCAAAAATAGAAAAGATTAAATGAAATGTGTCATGTGTTATTAAAAAAAACTGAATTTTTGTTTAAACTATGTTGGGAATTAAGAAATACTATGATTTTAAAGTAACGAAAGAGACTGACTAACAATTACCTACAGGAACTTATTCTAACTAACTCTACTATAAAAATATTAAGCATGGCTTGCAGCTGTTGTAAAGGATTTTAATTAATCCTTTACCATTGGAAAAACTACGTTTTATTACTCCATCAAAAATTTTAAAAGGAAATTTCCTGGACAATTTTAATACTCTTCTGGTTTGGATCAAGTGAAGTGTTTAAACATCTTTAGCCCACATAATGTATAAAGTATAATTTTTGTGGACACGATCTTTATTAAAAGTAAAACTAGAAGACACAAACTAAAAAAAATCAATATAGGAACTTATCCTAACTAATTGTATAATTAATTGTTTGAGTATAATTATATAATTGTTCGTTGATATTTGTCTTTTGTAAGTGTAGTGTAGTAAGTTTAGAAGAAAACATTATACAACAGAAAAATGATGAATTGTTTGTAAGTTGGTTTGCAGAAACAATACGTCGTTAAAAAGGACAAGTGCTACACCACGTGCATGTGTTAATTTATGATGATCTTGACCAGACATCTTAAACACTTGCCGTTAAAACGTCAACAAAGTCATTTCTTAGTCGCCTTGAATGTTCGTAATTAGTAGTAATACATAGTTGGCGTTGAATGACAAATGCAAATAAAGTGTCAGGCAAAAGTTTATTGTATGACATTATTGTGTGCCAATTAGCATCAGCGCATCAGTTCGTGTATGCTAAATATTAATTTTTTTCCATTGAGGTGAGCGTGATTTTATAAAAATGGACAAAATTGAGATAAGAGGTGCGATAAAGCACATCTGTAAAAGGAGTTATCACCGCAAGAACTTTATAAGGACATGGTAAAAGTATTGGGTGACTTAGCCCCTTTGTACCAGGTAATCAAGAACTGGTCACGAGAGTTTAAACTGGGAAGAGAGTCCTGTCAACATGCACCAGGTGCAGGAGCCTCCACAACTGTGGTGACCAAAGAAAATTTAGTCCTTGACATGGTATTAAATGATAGAAGAATTACAGTCAAGGCTATAGCAGAGACATGTAGGTTTTCTGTTGGAAGCGTTGCAAAAATTTTACAAGGATTGGGTCTCAAAAAACTCTCAGCAATTTGGGTTCCACGAACGCTAATGGCAAATCAGAAGCGTGTTCGCCAGGTTGCAGAGGAGACAAATTTGGAGATCATTAACAGGAATTCCGATGAATTTAAGCGAACATTTCTTACAGTCGCTGAAACATGGGTTCCCTTCCTCCTCAAAAATTTCTTGTTGTCCCATCAGCTGGTACGATCATGGCTAGTTTTTTGAGATTTTGCACGGGTTATATTCTTGTATTATTTTACCGCAAGGGCGCACAATAACAGGTGAATATACGAATTTAATACCAAAAGTACGCGAAGCGATCAGAGAAGAGAGAAGAGGAAAATTAAGTCGAGGTGTGATCTTCCACCAATGAATTTATTTTTGTTTATTAAACATAAATAAAAATTCCAATACATCGTTTTCGGAAGCTTTTCGAAATTCGAAAGTTATCGTAATCAATTAATTTGAAAAAATTACACATTAATTTTTGTTCGATAAATTATTTTTTTAAATGTTGCTTTAAACACAAATCATTCAAGCCAATGTTGCTTTGTTATTAACCACATAAATAATTCGACCAATCTATTTTATCAGCAGCAAATATTTATGCAGATAACAGAACTGTGGTTTTTTTAAACAGGAAGAAATTTTTTTGTCAAATTCCTCTATAAAACCTTTTATATTTTAAAACTCTTTCAAAAAAATCATACAAATTTTATCACTGTTAAGAAATAATTATAATGTAAAATAAAATTTTAATGTAAAATAAACATTTCATGCAAAAAAATTAGAATTAAACCAACTTACTTGGTGGAAGATCATTTACGGTAGACAATTTAATTTCCAACGATCCTGGAATCACAGTAAATTTGTTAAACTTATCTGGCTTTCTATAATCTGATAGTAATTTTAATAATTCTTCATCAGTTACTTTATTTGGCTCTTGTCTATAAATAGCATGAAAGTCAGAAGTAGTATCCAGTTCATTACTATATAACCTGAAAATACAGTATAATTAAATATAAATTATTAATTTTTATTTTCAATCAACTACAATAGAATTATTACTGAAAGGCACACCACATGACTAAATCCGATAGTGAGGGATCACAAAACACGACGATTACCTAATAACATGATTGACTGTTACGCGCCTAAATTTTAGCGGGTTGGTGTAATATATCGGTTAAAATTTAGTGTGTTTAGGCTTATAATCATGACTGCGCACTCAAAAGGGGCAAGAAAGAGATACAAAGATATCGGGAGCAGTAGACTTTCTCTCTCTTTCACTGGGCACGAGTGAAGGGTACCTTTTTTTCAACGAATTGTATGTGGGTGTGTTAGCCCACTGACCCCCTACAGAAGGAGGATACTCTTAGAAGTAACACGTTGTTAAAAAGGGCAAGAAGTTCTACTACGTTCATGTGTTAATTTATGCTAAATTTTACCAGATAAATAGCTTAATAATGTGTTTTGAGTTAAAACAAGCCGATCACAAAACGCGTTGACTACCGAAGAACCTGCTAGACTGTTACTCGCCTAAATTTTAGCGGGTTGGCGTAATAATTTATAGGTTATAATTTAGTGTCTTTAAACTTTATCAATCATTGACTGCGCGCTCAAATGGGTCAAGAGACAGATATTGAGAGCACTAGGATTTCTCTTTCTTTCACTGGCCCAAGTAGAGGTAATCTCGTTCAACAACAACCTTCACTCAAAAAAGTGTTCATTGCTTCTCTCCCAACAACAAGCCAAAATAAAAAGACAGCAAGCCACATGATGTTGCTATCTCTCTCTTGTAGTCCTATTCGACAAGAGACGCGCGTAGTCTTATCTAAAAGTATTCAGGTGTGCCTTTCAATATAACAGTGTTACTGAAAAAGAGGCAGTTCCTTTTTTTTAATATAATAAAGGGATAAAACCTATACATATAAATAAAATTTAAGTGTCTGTGATTTTAAAATAAATCCATTTTTCTAAGCTCTTATGATTCTTCGCACGTTACTAAAACATAAACATGCATTTTTTAATTTTCTGTCTGTCTGTTTGTCTGGGCACATCTCTGAAATTACTGAGCGGATTTTAATGAGGTTTTTACGGGTAAATAAAGCTTGGCTAGGAGCAGAATAAAAGCTTTATTTCATTTAAATCGGATGATAAAAAAACACTAACCTAACCTATTCTCATTTAAAAACCTTTCTAGCCCAAGACAAATAATAATTGCTATCCTATATACGTCATAACACGAAGAAACAACAACATTCAAAAGAAAAAAAACACAAAATACCTTCGATTAGGGTTTATTTAGAATTATAGTTCAGTTCCTAAAAAAATCAATAAGTGGCGTTATTTCTTTTAGAAAGCTATAGAAGTTTTTACAATCGACCTGACCGGCATCATTTCAAAATTGAGTTCCACAAAAATTCATTAGATGTCAGGGTTCATTTTAAAAACGCATATGGTGGTCTATAAAGAAATTCTTTGATGTTAAATCGGATGTCAAGAAAAAAAGTTATTTTCATTTAAAGATATTAAAATAAAACTCAATTTAAAGCATACAAATTATTGCAATTGCTAGAAACCTACATTTTTGCTCTATTTTGAATGCCATATTTTTAGTACACCGATAATTCTTACCTGAAAAGAGGTCTGACAGCCCAGGCAAACGGCATCCTGTACTTCCCAAGGCGTTGACAACACATCGCGATATTTTTATAAACCTTCTGACTAACTCTGGGATCTTTATTGGCTTTAACGTACGATTCTGAAGTCTGTCCGATTCCTCCTTGTAGAACCTTCTCAATCCTAACGACTAGAAATATATCTGGATGGGGATTTGTTATGCTGAGCAGGGCTTGTCTGGGGTAAAACAGCCAGTCGGAATGCAAGTTCACGGGAAGTCCCAAGTTTATGTTATTCGAATCATTGGTAACGCCATTGCTGAAGGTATTTCTAATGCTACTGTTGTTCACGTCGAAATGAAAGTTTTCAGTCAATTTTCTACTGGTTTTGGCGTCGAATAGGCACAAAGTTGTATGGTATGGCTCTACCTGACAAAGATTTTCTTTATCATCGACTACTTGTAATTTTAACCTAGAAATAATCAAGATTGATGTGCAAAAATTTCTTTAAAATAATGGTTACATGCAAGTTGTGCTATTTCTTAAATTAAATTTGGTGTTTTTAATGATTAAAATTAAACTTTTAATGAAAATAAATATAAATATTTCACCTGCTACTGACCTAATGTTTTCACATTTGAGCAATACCCTAAATCCGAATACTTCTCTATATGGTTCTATTTGTTCCTGACTAGAATTCTGGGATTTGATATTCATTGCCAAATTGGGATGAAGTTCAAATAGTTTATGGCGATTTTCTCTCCGTAAATTTGCAATGCTATGATCAGTCTCTCTTGCATATTTCATTAATTGAGGATTCATACTTTGTTCGAGACCTTTTAAAGTTCCAAACGGTTGAATTTGCGGTGATGTTGGAGGGGTACTACGTTCTAAAAAGTAATGGTAGTGCAATAATTTATTTAACTGTTTTGTTACATATAAAAATAATTCTTAAAAACTCAGGTTATTGAATAAAAGCAACCAAAATTTACAAAAAAAACCATGAGGAATCAATAAAGGAACAGGTAAAAAGTTATAGGTAATTGAATTCCCCACGTCAAGCCTATGGGAAAAAATGTTTCCTCTTACTTTTACCTAGCCTAAACTGGAACTTAAACAATGTTTTCATTTATTTTTATTTACATACATTATTTATTTATTTATTTTATTTAGTTGGATATATAACTTTTATTAATTGCATTTAACAGAGATCTAAGTTATTACGTTTTACATATTTGCGATACTGAAGCCTCATACAATTTGTTTTCAAAGTTCTCTCGTCTGTGACCGGTTTTAACTTGTCACTTCACTTTGATTTTCTAAGTTCTTCTTCTCACTTTAATTCACTGTGAAGTGTTGGAACTCATAAGGCTATTGAACGCTGATGTCCAGCGGTCTGTGTATAAGTTCCTTTCTCAACTTGTTTTATTATCAGGTATAATCTGCTTCATCTATCTGCACAACTATATCATCTTAGATAATCTTAACCAGCAAGAAGAAATTCATATTAGTGCAGAGGGAGGAGCTCTGCCTTTAGGTCTTTAGAAAAAAAACGAGCGAGCCTTACAGTAGTCGCATAGGATGTGTAACATTTGACATCTCACCTTAGTAATAAGCAATTTTAAAATTATATTCTGAAAAAAATGGGTCAGGTATTATTTGAAACGATTTTTCATAACAAACAACAATTCTTTTTAATGAAAATTGTATTTTATTTAATTGACACTAGGAGTGACAGAAATCAACCTCAAAATTTAAAAAGGCTAAATACTGAAATATTTTATTCAAATACTTATTTATTATTAGTTACTTAAATTTTTTATCAATGATCTGCACTTTATTGAGACTTATTATTAACAGTAAATATTTTATATAACTTTATACACAACACAGTAACTTAAGTGCACAGCTGATGGCTGATAGTACCGACCTCTCGGAAAATTGGTTGACGGCTACCTGACGGCCAACTCTACCACTGCGCGCTCATTCGTCAAATCAAATAGCGCGCGCTTCCGCGACTTCCTGTTACACTGTTACACACTTACGACCCATTTCACGAAATCACTCCCACAAATTGCGAGAAAGTGAGAGCAAAGATGTTACACATCAAAAAATCGGAATGAATTTTGTCTGTAGCAGGATTCGAACCACTGTCAAAAAACAGATGCCTTACCACTGAGCTATAGAGGGGAATATATTTTTTAGGGTTAATAATGGCTATGAACGTGCCTATAACTTTGAAAGGGGGCGTTTCAGAGACAAACCATGTATGAACTCCTTAATCATGATTCCATAGGGAGCGTCTCATAATTTTGGTGGGCAAATACGAAATTGTAGCCTAATCCATTGAATTTAATTTAACATTTAAAAAGACATTGAGATGGTAAATAATTCAAAAGCTAAGTGTGAGAGAAAACGTCCAAAACAGTATTCAATTATTGGTACTTCTCCTGCGATAAAAAACTAACATGGTGTTCAGGTATATTAATTTTTTGTTAAAATTAAATTTTAATTTTATTACAATATAACATTAAATAACGTTAATAACAACTGTAAAGTTAGTTCATTATAAAAAAATTTGAACTTAACACATTTCTTTTACATTTCTTACCTCGTTCCAAAGATGCAGCTCGTTTTTCTTCTTGTATTTTATTTTGTTGCAATACTGAACTTAGTTTATTTAGCCAATCTTTAAAATCCGTCTCATTTTCTGACGCTAACAAATACGATTTATGACCGGATGTCATTCGCAACTCAAAACAGAATCGTCCTCTTTTTAAATTCTACAAAAATATTCATAGTTACAAATAAAAATAATAATCATGAGACAGATAAAAGAAAATCTAATCAAGTTGTTAAAAGAAAATTTATTATCATACATTAATAGGGCAGAGGATTGCAAAAAGTGGTAGGAAATTTTTTCGGTTACTACCTTAACAACGTCTGTACAAAAATCCATCACTATCGTCACTTTAGCTTCGCCTTTTTTTTCGTCTTTGTACATTTCCAATATATAAGTGCCATCTACCTCTTGCCGCAAATAACAATATCTTCTTTTAAAACTTTTTGAACCAATGTTAACGAAAGATCGCTCAGATCCTATTTCTGGTCCCTTTAATAAAAACCCCTCTTTAGTGATGTTATCTATTCTGGGCTTTAAATCGTCTATGGCGTCAGTATCAATATCTACTTCATAAATTTCTTCCTGAAAATCATTCTCATGAGGTTTTATGGGAAGGTCTGCATAACTTCCTGAATAGGCGCTATATTTATAGTGGATTAAGTTCCAATTGCAAGAATAATTCTTAATACATTGTTTTGTAAGTAAATTGCAATTTTCTGTTTCTTCTGCTGGTGGAAATGTTTGAGAAAGTGTTCGAAACCTCCTTGGCAACACAACTTGCTAAAAAAAGATTTTAATTTTGCAATTGATAAAACACAAAAGCTTCCATAAAAAATTTATACAATAGAAAAGCAAAAAAACTTTACTAGCAGTAAAAAAAAATTCATCAACTTACTGATATATCATCTGGAGGATAGAGTAAAAGTTCCCTCTCAGGATCATTTTGAAGAACTGTTTTATTTTTAAGAACAAATTTTTCAAAATCAAGAGGTTCAACTCTATGTGGTTTGTTCTGAAAAAAGTTGGGGGTAATTTTATTGAAATACTCAAAAAGACAAAAACAAAAATCAATATCAATTTATCACCCTAAAAGTAAATTGATAAAAATAAATTGTTCTTTAACACTTATTTTGAAACTGTGACTAGTAAAATAAAAACTGTTAATTTGTATCAGTATCCTAAATGAATAAATACAAGGAATGAAGTGTTTTTCTTGGTAATTTAAAATGTACAATCAATATTTTTTAATTTCATAAGAAAAAACATACATACAACAAAATGTATATCCTGAAGCTTGAAGGATACATGGAAACTTTTATTTAAATTCTCAATACTCATTTTTTAATTAGTAAACTTAACTGCTATGTTAATAACTGCACAACTAATTATTCTGTAAACTTGTAAAAAGTAACTATGCAGTTTAGTTAATAAATTCCAACACAAATTCATATGCACACTGATAATAAATTCATGACAATTAAAGATTAAAAGGCAATTATTGATAAATAACATTTGTCATGACTATTAAAAATTGCCATTAATCTTTTTCAGTAAAATCCACTGAAATATTTTGAACATAATGTATTTCTAGACACAAAATTTTTAAAGCTTTCTAAAAACTTAATTCACTTTTTTTTTATTAATAAAAATAATCATTTAATATTTCTCTATACAGTAAATATAAATATGATGATAAATGTTTAAAGAAACAACAATTAAAAAAATAAATTTAACAATGCTTTAAAATTACAAAAAAATAATTAAATGTTTATTTCATTTTCAGTACATAAATACATGATTTAAAAACATACTTAATTATTAACTGGTTTTGAAATATACTCAAGTGATTAGACACATTTTTAAAAATTTATTTAATTTATATTTGGTAATTAATTTAAAATTAAAAAATAATTCTTAAATGGAAAAAACCTAATTGGAAACGTTGAAATAAATATTATCAAAAATTGCTACTGCAATTTCATAAGCCTCTAAAAAATAAATTAGAGCAGCTGCCAACAAAATTATTGTGATTTTGAAATATAGATCACAAATAAAATACAAACTAAAAAGTATTTTTATCTTTAACCAGTCTACTGTTTTATTAACTAGAACATTTATACTAGTGCACCAATAAAAGTGGGTGTAATGTTTAAGGAATAAAAATAATTATTTAAAAATAGAACGTAGAAGTTGAAATTAAATATTAACCTATATGGCTTTCGTCAATTTAAAATGTACGTATTTATATAGATTTTAAAGTAAGAATTGTATGAAGCTTTTACTTACTTGCACGGCGTTTTCCCTAACCACTTGCGAAACAGTCTCCCTTAGTTGAGCCGCAGTTCCAGGTTTTGTTAATCCTCGGGTAAATTTCCTTTCACTCATATTTGACACTAACAAATTCTTTTATAAACAAATATGTATTTGACATTATTTACACCCATTTCGCTTAAATTTCACACAATCGACCGAACATGAAAAAGACATTGCAGTACTAAAATAAAAGTAACAAAAAAATTGTTTATATGTCGAACTTTAAAAATATTAACTACAGCATGTATTGTTTGCATAAGTACTTTTACTCTATGACAAAAAGAAGATGTTTATAACATTCGTTAAAATAATTAATAGTATTTTCAAGGTTACAATATTTACAAAATACAACAAATCCTTTTCATAATTTTTAACGAGCCGTTCACGTAACGTCATTTGTCATCTACAACAAATGTGTCGATTCATTACAAGATACCAACCCCGTTTTCTAAAAACGTTCTTAATATATTTATTTTCATCAAAATGAAAACAATTATGTAAAAAAGATATGTATCTAATAATACCGATAATAAATGATGTAACTAAAAGTCTGAAGTCATTGTCACTGTTTTCATTAAAAGTTTTAAGGTAACTAATGATATGTTGTAATGAACCTATAATCCCAACTCCAACCAAAACAAACAAACACACAAAGAATTTTTTGTTTATCTTGGATAGAGCAAAATTACTTTTACTCTTATGACAATCTTGATTTCGAATCGATCCTAACATTTCGATTGATTAACAGTGGTTTCAAAGATTTTAAGAATTTAAAATAAAATGTTCCTAAAATTGTTCATCTAAAAGAAAACAAACTGCAGACAGTGAAGCCATAATATAAAGAAGGTAATATTAAAATACTAAATTATAAATAAATTTTAACATCATACAATATTACATTTAAAAGTAGAAATATTTAATATTAAACAATAAAAAATTGATTACTGAAGTAAAAGTCAAGGTTATTATGTAGTCCATTCAAATTGCTAGTGTCGTATGCTTGTTAAAAATTGATTTTGCGAATATATAACTAATTCTAGTTTGTTGTGGCTAATTTTAGAGTCACTGACGAAAATGAAATGCCGTCCTAATTAACTTCGACCTGTGTTACAAAATATCCCAAAGATTTGTAAGATGGAAGACGAACTAGATGACAAAATATTTTATCAAACATATGTTTCTCATATGAAAATCATATCACGATTAGTATGGAGTATCCCTTTAAAACTATCCCATATAACATTTTCTTCCCACATTTGGAGACTTTTGAAAATATATGTATTGAAACCTGAATTTTTCGTTTTTGGAGCTTTGATTTTGTTTGTATTTATTTATATCCAAGCTGTAGATGAATGGAGTCGTAATTTATTAGGGAGGTTCCAATACAGCATCAACAGATCAGGGACAGCATCCAGATCAAAGATAGATAGACTTAGCTTCTTTAGCAACACTGAAGTGGAAAAGTCTAGCTGGCAAATGAAAGTAGGTGCTATAGCTGCTTATGCTGTACAAGGAAGAAGACCTAAAATGGAAGATAGGTTTGTTATAAATGATAACATAAACAATACAGGTGTAGCAATGTTTGCTGTATTTGATGGACATGGAGGAGAATTTGCCGCTAATTATGCAAAAGAAAAACTTACTCAAAATTTGCTGAATAAAGTTATAGAAATAAAAAGTTTAATAACTGGAGAATCAACCAAAAATGTTGTAAAAGAAAAGGAAGAAGAAAAAAAGGATCCTGAAAAACCAGTTACTCCTTCTGGACGCAAGAAAAGTTTTCACAGAACTAGTTCAACCACTGATGAATGTGTGAAGGGAGGTAAAGAAATAACTGATTTACAATTGTTATCAAAGTTAGATAGTATGCAACCGATTTCAAAAAGTTCTAGACCATTAAAAACCACTCCGAGCTTTAAGAAAGTACCTGTTACAAATTATTTTGACAAGTTTGGTATTGTTAACTATGAAAAACTTTTAACAGATGAAGTCTTAGCTGCAGATGAAACTTTATTAGAAATTGCAAAAAAGAGCTTTGACGTTGCTGGTACTACTGCCCTAATAGCTATTATGGAAGGTAACAAATTAATAGTTGCAAATGTAGGAGACTCAA
The DNA here is from genome assembly GCA_950111635.1 of Agelastica alni. NCBI lineage: Eukaryota > Metazoa > Arthropoda > Insecta > Coleoptera > Chrysomelidae > Agelastica > Agelastica alni. Next base: position 28,370,694 of record OX467716.1, read on the forward strand.
GAGGAGTAATGTGTGATTATAAAGGCAACGCGATTCCCTTATCATTTGACCACAAACCACAACAAATGAGGGAGCATAAAAGAATTAAAGCTGCTGGAGGATTCGTTACTTTTAATGGGGTTTGGCGTGTCGCTGGAATTTTAGCAACATCTAGAGCATTAGGTGATTACCCACTTAAAGATAAAAAATTTGTGATTGCAGATCCAGATATTTTAACTTTTGATTTAGAAGATCACAAACCGTCTTTTCTTATACTGGCATCCGATGGGTTGTGGGATACATTCTCTAATGAGGAAGCAGTAAACTTTATTAAAGAGAGATTACATGAGCCTGATTACGGTGCTAAAAGTTTAACATTACAATCATATTACAGGGGCTCATTGGATAATATAACGGTCATAATTATTAATTTTAAGGACAATGCATTCAGCAAATACACTGCTAATGCTACATAAATATAAAGAAAAAAACGCGCAAAGAATCTCTATAATGCAGCAAATATTTAATTCAAAACTGTTAATATCAAAATTTAAATTTAAGACTCTGTGATTTAAATTGTTCATTTGATAAAATATTCTGATTAATGAATAGCTTCATTGAATAGTTAAGTTATTAAAAAAAATAATACATAACAGTAATATTTTGTAATAAAATTAAAATTGAATAATAAGTAAAACTTTCGTTCAAAAACTACTTGTGCACTCTTTGTAATTTAAAGAAATTAGGGATACCTAACTTTACCTATTGATGTTTTAACATATTTTTATATTCTTTAGTGCAGTGCAACAGAAGTAGCTTGGCTACTAGCGACTAGCCTCTAAAATAACAAATATTCGGCTGAATATACTTCATATTTGTAAACTTCTTCCTCCCATTGTACTTGAGACTCACGATTACTGAAAATTTCGTCGTCGCCGATCGGATCGTTATTCGAATGTTTTCGTTGTGCGCAGATTTTGTGATCTCTCGCCCGCCAAGCTACTTATGTTGCACTGTACAATTCGCTAATTTGACAAACAAATGATGACTTCCGATAAACTTTTTAAATTATGTGATAAAATATTTAATGCTCTTTATTCTTAAAGTATAAAATAGGAAACACTTCCGAATTTGCCCTCCATTATATAGAGATGAAGGTCCCCATGGGAATTGTTTAGACGTGGCTTGGTATAAGGATTGATTGTCTCGAAAAGGTACAGGTCAAAAGTTGTAGGTATCTGAATTCCCCATGTCTATGGAAAATATTTTTCCTCACATTTTTACCCAACCCAATGCTTAAAGAAGTATTTTATTGATGGGCAATTGTGTTATACATTTTAACTCGACCTAACCCGGAACTCCAATAAAATTTCATTTATTCTCTTTTACATACATTGGATACATCACTTAAATTTCATTTAACAGAGTGTATTTGAAATGTAAGTTATTGCGTCTGTGATATTGAGCCTCGTCTGTGACTAGCTTTATTAATTTGCAACTTCAATCATGTTACCGGATCTACAGTTTTCACTGTTAAGTGCGGGAATGTACATTGGTTCGTCACTTCTGAATGGACCAAACTTACCATGGTTGACAACATCAATTGCTCTTCTATTACTTGGGCAGCTTTCATAGTGAGCTTTTCTTAAGAGGACTTATTCATTTGACTGCGGCATTTTGTCTCCAGCGGGATTTAAACCATGGTTCCACCAGTCCAAGAGCAGATAACTTCACCACTAAGTTATAGAGGAGAATGCGTGTAATGGGGTTTGAAATATCATTTAATAATAAAACAATGTGTGTGTGTGTGTGTGCACTTCACACGCATTAGAAGTAAAACTTGAAAAAACTAAACTTCCGAGAGAATGAGATGAATACAGGGTATCGGGAGTAGGATAATTATTGTAAGGTTTATTTATTATAATATTGTTACCAAGCACATATAGTCATGCCTGACAGAGACCACTTCTTTCCACTTGCTACGGTTCTTTCACACATCTTTTGTTTCCTATACTTTCATCAGTGCTCACATACATGCTCGACGGTTGTTGGTGCTCTTGACCTGGCCTTTCTTCAAAACAATGTTGATCCGATTGAGATATGAAATAACAATACACGTTTGTAATGTCATATTTATTTAAACAAGACTGAGAATGCACGAAGTACTGTACAAAGAGGAGACCGAAAAGTACGAAATGCTGTATTCTATCTCATTCTCTCGCAGGCCTAATCCTACAGATTTTTCGTTTCATCAAGTTTAAAATCACGATTCTAAAGAAGTGCCTACAACTTTGAAAGGGGCGTCTTATAATTTTGGTAGGCAAATATAAGTGTATCCTTAAAACTGCACTATTTACAATTTTCATAAATAAAAATTGAAACTTTTTTAAGATATTATTACTAATAATCTGATATAAAAGCATCTTATTCAACCTTTCACAAATGTGACTGATTTGCTATTTTAAAATCTTCAGTGGCAATTGTGATGTCAATGAGCCTTTTACATGGTTAGGTATAATGCATTTTTTGTGATATTGTCTACAACATAATAATTTTCATAGTTACTTTGTTTGAAGAACATCTCGAAGGAGACAATTGTGATCCAAAAGCAGGTGTTTGGGAATGTGTTTGGCGGCAAAATGTTCTTTCAAATTATTTTTTCTATAAAGAGTGAGGAATAATTTTTTTCTCGTAAAAATTATGTTTATAAATAAATGTTAATATTGACAAAGTAATTTTTACCAGGCACGTTTTTAATTTAATAATGGAATGGATTTTGTTTCGTTTTTATGTTCATTTGAACTTTTTTATGAGTACTTTTAGTGGAATTTTAAAAAAACTGCTGAGTTTAGACTGGGATAAGTTTTTGATGAGAATTTTCTTTGCAAAAGGTTATTTTTTTAATCTTTTCGATAGATGAAGAATACAGGGAAAAATATTTTTTATTTGCGCCACCCTGTAGAACTAAAAATACTAGACGAATAGTGTAAACATTTCTAATGAAAAACTGCAAAGAACTTCTTTAAAAAAATTATAAAATATTTTTTGAGAAAAAATTTAAAAATGGATTAAAAATTTATTCTTTTGACCCTCCAAATGTTTTTCTTACATTTTATTTTTTAATTAGAAATTGGTCATGAAACTAATTATTTAAAAAATCATTAATGAATTGTAGAGAGATTATTCAAAAAATTTTAACGAAAAATCTTTTAACAAATTCTAGGATGTTCTCTTTAAGCCAATGACCAGATTAATTATTTCGGAATGCATTAATTCTTACTTAAGTCGATTGACGGTAAACATTTTCGGTTTTTGTTTTAAGGAAACGATTCAGGAAGTAAACACAAAATACAATCCCAAAGACAAGACTGCAATGTTGTTTAAATAGGCACGTTCTATTATTAAACTCGATGATGGGTCATGTTATTTTTAAAAATTACCGGGTTATAGAATAATAGAATATGCCTCATACTAGTAATGCTCAGTGCCAGTCAGCCAGTCTCTTTATGTTATTGTTGTTTTTTATGTAGCTGTACAAATCGAGATTGTGTGTAGTGCCAACCAATAATTGTGATTTTAATGTTTTATGTTTCTTTGAAAATAGTTGTAAAATAAATGTTGTAATTGCAATATTGTTTTATTAAATTTGAACTTGTAACAAAAAAAATTACTTTTAGTATAAATAAAAAACCAATTCGTATATAATTAACATATAAAATTATTAACAATTGATATCCATTGTAGTATGTACAATATAAGTAAATGCATATTAAAGTCTTTTAATAAGCACGTTTGTGTCGGAGTCTGTTTAAAACAGTACATGTAATCATTTACTTTATCGAGATTAATTTACAATTAATGCGACGTACGAAACATTAAAGGATCTCAAATTCGTGATCCGAGTCGAAAAATTTACTGCTGGATCCTTGGAAATCTAAAAATAAACAAAATCATCAAATTACTTCTAAGGAAAAGTTTTTTCTAAAAAAAAAATTAGGAAATACTGTGAAGGGTACCTGCAAAAGATGCAGCTCCCGCTTCAACTGCATTTTCCAACATAGGTGACCATTCTTTTGGTTTATTGATACTAATTTCAAACATTGGCTCTTTTTCTGGATCTATCAGTTCCATTTTCACCCTCTGACAAAAATCGTTGAAGTCTGATTCTGTTTTGCAAAAGAAACACTAAAAACATAATTTGATAATATACAAATATACTTTAGTGCCATGCACAACAGACCACATGTATTAAAGTGGATAAGAAATGTAACATCGGCAGCAGCGCACAACAGTCAAAGACAATATTTTTAATAAGGATAGTGCATATGTATGGAACAGTGTTGCCACCAGGCCCGTTTTAAGGTTCTTGGTCCGTTATGCATTTTTAAAAATATTTAATGCATAACTTGACTTTTTTTTTAAAGAGAAGTAAACTTGACAAACTGTGAAGTTCTGATTAAAAGAGAAAGAGTGGAACAAGTAAATGAATTTGTGTACTTGAGTTTACACAGTATACGAGAGATGGAAAGTATGACAGTGACATTAAGCGAAGGGTGCTGGCAGGTAAACAAATGAATGGGGCACTGCATAGCTTTATTAACACCCAGAAAGTGTCAAAAAATGCATGTCTGGCTGTGCATAAATGTGTGTTGGTTCCTACACTTATGTATGGTAGTGAATGTTGGGTTTGGCAGAAGCAAGAAAATAGGATTAATGCTGCGGAGATGAGTAGTCTTAGAAGTATAGCCAGAGTGACTCGGTTGGATAAAGTAAAAAATAGTGAGATAGCAGAACGCTGTGATGTAAAAGAAGATGTGGTCACAAAGATAGATAAAGAAATGCTTAGATGGTTTGGACACGTAGAATGGATGGATAAAGGAAGATTGACGAAACAAATTTATAAGGCGAGTGTGAATTTACAAGTCGGTAGAGGTTGACCTCGGCGAACATGTCTCGATCAGATCAACATTGTTTTGAAGAAAGGCCAGGTCAAGAGTACCAACAACCGTCGAGCATGTATGAGAGTACTGATGAAAGTAGAGGAAGCAAGAGATGTTTGTAAGAACCGTAGCAAGTGGAAGGAAGTGATCTCTGCCTACCCCGTTTTATAAATTATGACGTCACTGATAAAGTCATTATCGTATTCTCCTATTACCGTTCTGACGCGAAAATGCAGCGGGAACCACAGAAATATATTAAATACTAGAATGCCAATAGATATATCCGATATTGAGTTGAAATGACCCCACATATCGAACCAATCACCAACCACTTGCACATGCGCAGAACATCTTTTCTTGCCACATAGTTGCCAAGTTATTTTTTTCTTGGTATTTTTCAGATGAAGTTAGAAAAAATAGAATATGTGCTACTAGGGCAAGTAATTAGTAATTAGGAAAAATCGTAGTAGATATCTGTTTTCCTGTTTGCTTTCGGAAAATCGCTTGCATTAGTGCTCCGTTTTTTGTGTTTGCTCGTTGTTTATATAAATATTGTGTATTTCTTACATTCCTGCCAAGTCCTGCCCCGGTGACACGTTTGAATATCCCGCTCAATATACCATTTATTGCGTAAACTCAGAGATAGGACAATCGCCCTATGCGGAGCCAAATCATACACCACTGATTGGCGTTCTAGTATTTACTATATTTCTGTGGCAGGAACTGACGTTCAGTTCCAGGCAGATCAACGGGATCTCGCGAAAAATTGCCATAAATATAGATCGTGAGTGGGTAAAGTATAGATCGGACATAGTATCAACTGTAATGTGAAACGCTAAAAATTGGAACACAATAAAACAAAACAAAGGAAGGTTGACTAATGGAGTGCAATGCGCATGAGTTTATTACTTTCATGCCAGCTGATGTCTCATAACATTTAGGTGGGTGTGGCTTGAATAATATTATATTATTTATTTTTAAAGATATTTACAACCAGAATTTAGTGATTTAGGTGTCATTTTGTTTAAAATTTAGTATTTTTTTAAAGAAGTATAAAATAAAATAGTATATGCACTTTCTCCATTCTCTCTGATCACATCCACTACAAAATAGCGCTGTTGCCGGTACTATAGTAGTGACGTTAAATCTCAAGATAAATACAGCACAACACAAAAGTTTAGAGTTTGCAAGTGCAAAATAGAGAATAATAGATTTAAACAAAACTACCATTGATGTGAATTATAAAGAATATAATTACCATTGCTACGGATGGATCCATTTTGAGTATGTTTATTCTAGATGCAAATTTACAGTGATAAGTCAAATCAGCTTCCACCTGTTCAGCCGTTTCTTTATTTTCAACAAAACAAGTTTTTTGTGTGTGATGCGGATCTAAATATATCACTTCTTTGCCAACACAACCAATAAAATACAGGGCAACATTCGGTTTGCCTCCGATAACACCTAAGCTTTGCTTGAATTGAAAACATTTCTACCAAGAAATATATTATAGTTATTGGCGAATAAATAACAATTATGAGTCATTATATTTTTTACCTGCAAACCACTAATGTAAATCGGATTAATTTCGGTGAGTCCTAACCGTAAAGGCACAATAAGTAATAAAGGTTTCCACTCAGAATTTATTGTACCATGAAGTTTTGATTTTGATAAACATAATTCCTCTAAAAATAAAATTTAGTTATGTTAGTTTAAACAATTTTTAAATTCAGTGATAACCTATTTGGAATTATCTATCTACTCGAGACATAATTTGACTGTTGTTAAATTATGGTCATTATATACTAGTAATCATAATTAACAATAAAAGTTATTTGTTAACAATGAAGAAAACAAACAAGAAAAAGGAGCTAATCAAGCTCATTCTAAAGTTCAAAATAATTCTTATGTAGATAATAGATAAATATTAGTTGTTAAAATACTTGTATAAATGGAACAATGGATAATACAAGGGGAACTAGGAAAGTCACGTCTCGTTAGGTAGTATGGCGTATTCGTTATAACAAGCCCTCAAAAGTTCCTCATCACTGAAAAACCGTCTCCCTTTCAGCTTCATTTTCACTTGTGGGAAACAGTGCAGAGTCGCAGAATACAAGGTCTGCACTGAAATGAGAGTGCTCAAGTAGTTTTAGTCCTGCAGTGGTCAAATATTTGACGCAAGCTTTCGCGCTGTGAGCAGGAGCATTGTCATGATGAAATGACTGTTAGGTGTACCACTTAGCTGTGTTTTATTTTACAGCAATCAGAAGAGCTATACTGTTAGCTAAGAGACTGGTTAGTTAGTCCCGCTATTGTCTTGTAGAGGCTTTCTCCATTGAGAAGGCCTCTTCTTCACCTTATTTTAGGTCTGCTGGCCAGCTTCATCATCTGTGATTTCTCTCTTGTACTAGTGGTTGCATTAGGTGATTGGTGTGTTTCCAATCTCTCATGATGCTTCTGGCTTTTCTTTTGTATTGTCTCTTGGATTGTTGCGATTTGGAGGTCCAGATGTAGAGTTTGGTTGGATACATACCATGTAGCGTTGGTTAATGCTCTTAGCATTTTTGATTGTGTTTGCTGTATAAAAGCTATGCTTGACTTGCTGGCGCAGCCCCACAATTCGATACCATGGGTCTATATTGTAATAATTACTGCCTTATAAAGTATTATTTTGTTCTCTAATGACATTTGTGATTTTTTTCCAAGCAATCAGTACATTTCTTTCATTTAGATGTCTATTTGTTTTCGTTTTTTGCTTATGTGTTCCCTCTAATTAAGCTTAGTATCTAGGTGGATTCTCAAGTATTTGGCACAGGAGGTTGTTGGGTTTTCTGTATTATTAACGTACACCGGTGACTGTCTTTTGTGTGTCCTACAGGACAAGCACAGCAATTCCACTTAATTTGAAAAATACAGCTAAAATTTTTTTCTTTACTGAACGGGATTTTCTGACTGCTACGGGTGTATCCTCGTCATGAAAGACCCAAATTTTATTTTAAGACTTGGTCGGCACATCATAATAGTACAGCCAAGTCTTGTCACCTGTCATGATGTTCACATACCGAGATTGTCCCTTATTAAACATGTTCGGTGACTCCCGGCATCATTTCATACGTTGTGTCATCGGGTCTTCAGTCACACTATGCAGCACCAAGAGAGAACAAACTTTCGTCACATGCAAATGATCGTTCATAATCGAACGAGTTGCTCGTGCATTAAGGCTTAACGCTTTCTTAATCTAATGGTAATTCACTCGCCTGGTTTTGTCAAGCATTTTCTGCACAACAGTAATGTCTTCCTCCATAACAGACATTGGTGGCCTCCTCCTTCACCAGACTGAAATTTACCCTTTAGAATTCTCTGTACCACCTGAATATAGTCATCTGATGTGGACAATCATCACCTAGTGCAAGAGTCATTTCTTCTAAGCACTGTTTAAACCATGAGCGAAGTTACGAGTATAAAGCAAAATCACCTGAATATAATATTGTGACCAAGATGCCATAGCACGCACTTTAAACTATCACTGCTGACAAATAACTGAGCCCACCGGCTTTGTGCAGCAGATAGTGTGCATGTATGAACATATCTCAACATGCACCAACACTCAGTTTGCTCCATGTGGTTATGTCATATTGCAAAACTTTCCTAGTTCTCTTTGTATAAATCTTTTAAATATTAAGTACTTCCAATGAAGCAAACATCAATTAGGCAATGTTTTTAAATTAATAAGAATGTATAATGAGAAACAAAGTGTTCATTACATAAATTTTGATAAGGATGATTGAATATATCACAAAAAAAATTTTTATAATTTTTAAAGACACAGAGTAAACTTAGTGTGTGAGAAATTATCTATATAAAATACTGGTTATTACTTACTTATATCTGATATTACAACAGTATTATCTAGAGCTACATGAATTGCTAACTTGCTCCAATCATCATACTTAACCAATTTCCTAAAATGAAATTTAAATCGATAATTTAAATGCAATTAAAATAAAAAATAACAATCTTTACTTTAAAACTTGTGCTACCGTGTTGGGTCCAAACCACTGCCCCACTTGTTTTCCTAAAGAGGCTCCCATTAAGGCTATTTGGTGGATAGAATATGGTGCTTGTCTCCTTTCTTGGAATTTTTGGAGAATTTTTAAATAAGTTGGATCTTTTGATTGTGGATCCCACAGCCAATCTCTTCCTAAATGAAGGGATACTAAAGCCTGTGCTAGAACCATTTGGCCACATCTTAACATACAACCCCATCCTTTATCTGAAGTCAGACCTTCATTACCTCCAATTGGAATAAAGTTTTTCCGGTAAGTTATCCACAATTTTGAAACAATATCTTGTCTTATTTTATTGATATCTGTAACATATTATTAAATTGCACTTATAACTTTTGACAGGCTTTTAGAGACTATTCTTACTGCTTCTACATAAAAAATTATTCAATGAGGTGATAAAAGTTTTTTAGTTAATTATCTCCTTTATTTAATATGGTTTTATCTAGAATATTTTTTGAAAATGTTAATTTTTACTTAAAAAATAAAAAAACAAAATTGAAATTAAGTGATTCGTTTGAAGAGATTAACAAAAAAATTAATTACCTTGAATAGCATTATATTTCTTTCCGAGGACCCAAACTGGCTCTAAAGTTTTGGGAATATCATCTGGTTCCAGAGTTGCCTCTAAACATGCTTCAAACATACAATCCATTATATCTCTAGTAGCCACACACATTTATTAACAATGTATATGTCTTTTCTGACTAAAAAACCTGCTTATGATACATTTAAAAGTTTGCATTGTTTTTATTTTTTGACCATAAGATATACGCCATTTTAAACTTGACAAGTTTGATTTTTGGTTTGACAGAACACAGCTGACCTAAAGTTCATTTAACTTTTAGGCATTTTTCGTCGAAGTCATCACAATCTAGCGGTGAATTTATATATATTTTTAATAGGTATTTTTTAAAACTAGGAGTGAGGATTTGTCGGAATTTTACAACTCCTTGAAAATGTCTAATATTTCTTTAATTAGTAATTAGTTTTGGTCGAGAAAGTCCACAGTATTCATTCAAAAAATTTATTAAAAATTGTTTCTAATAACAGGGATCAATTAAATCATGTTCTCAACTACTATTGTTATAATTTACGGTCTTAAAATTAGATTTTAAATAAGATTTTTTTTAATTTTAAATATATCAAATAAAACCCACTTTAAAGTTTTCTTCGTTCATTTAATTATTGTAAAAATTTGTGATTTCTCATGTAGGTACCTAACATTCAAATTTTATGAGATAAATGGCTATACTTGTTAAAGTTTTTCATAAATAAAAATCGAATCCACCCAAAATGATAAGATTTATGATAAAAATATTTTAAAGTTCAAACATACCTGGCCTAAATACTCGCTTATTTGAATTCTTTTTCGTTAAATAATTGCCGATTTGTCGAACAAATTTTTTTTGGGTTTTTTTATTATCTAGTAGACTCATATTTGTCTTGATCGATATCTTAAACGATAATTTTAGAAATAGATTATACACATCAAAAATACAAGTATGTAATAACCCAAATGCACTCGTACGGAAGCGTCGAATGAGTAATATCACCATTTGTAATTTCCACATAAAGTGTTTACTAAACAAAAACCAAGCGTTAATTTGTTTAATCAATTTACAATTCAAGCTTCGCCTATATGTATATAATCACAACAAAAAATGCTAATAAACTTTATGTGACCTGTAAATACGCACGTAAAAAAGATTGTCTTATCATCAGTACCGGTTTCAGTAAAATATGTAACCACTATTTTAGAATCACTTTTAAATGTTAGCCAATATTATTAATCATCTTATATATAATTTTTTTATCGCGGTAATAGGGAATTTAATTAGTACCCCTACTGGATCAAATTTAAACGTGTGAAAAGCGTAAAAAATCAAATATGTTTATCCTATCACTTACTTAATCATTTGGTAGAGTGTTGTTAATTACATTAATTTTAATAATGTTTAATGCAAATTAAGTCACGTTGATGAAATTTGCAATGAAGGTGAAATTACTACGACAGAAATTGTGGAAGTGTTGAACAGTATGAAATTGGGTAAAGCTGCTGGGTATGACAGGATAACAGTTGAAATGCTGAAGGCTGGACAAAACGTGCTAGCTAGTTTATTGTACCGCCTTTTTAACATTTGTTGGAGGAGTGCTAGCGTACCAAATAACTGGTGTAAGGCCGTTATCGTGCCGCTTTACAAATGGAAGGGAAGGATCCCACTGCTTGTGTCAGGATAAAGGGAGCTTGCACGGACTGGTTTAAAATCGAAAAAGGTGTGAGACAAGGATGTGTGGCTTCGCCTTGGCTGTTTAACTTATACATAGACGATTGTTTAAAAGATTTGAAAGAGAGTGCGTATGGATTGAAAATGAATGATTTGATCGTCAAATGCCTTCTTTACGCCGATGATCAAGTCATATTAGCGTCATCTGAAGAGGAGTTGCAGGCGATGGTTAATGTTATGCATGATGCCCTGAAAATCAAAGGGATGAAAGTAAATGTAAGCAAAACGAAAGTAATGGTTTTTGAAAGAGAAGAAAGCATGACAAACTGTGAAGTTTCGATTAAGGGAGAAAGAGTAGAACCAGTAAATGAATTTGTGTATTTGGGTTCAAAGTTTACGAGAGATGGAAAGTATGGCAGTGACATTGAGCGAAGGGTGTTGGCAGGAAAAAGATGAATGGGGCACTGCGTAGCTTTATAAACAGCCAGAATGTGTCAAAAAAGGCACGTCTGGCTGTGCATAGATGTGTTGGTTTCTACACTTATGTATGGTAGTGAATGTTGGGTTTGGCAGAAAATAGAATGAATGCTGCGGAGATAAGTAGTTTGAGAAGTATAGCCGGAGTGACTCGGTTGGATAAAGTAAAAAATAGTAAGATAAGAGAACGCTGTGGTGTAAAAGATGATGTGGTTACAAAGATAGACAAAGGAATGCTTAGATGGTTTGGACACGTAAAAAGGATGGATGGATGGATGAAAGGCGAGTGTGAATGGATAAGTCGGTAGAGGTCGATATCAGCGAACATATCTCGATCCGATCAACATTGTTTTGAAGAAAGGCCAGGTCAAGAGTACCAACAACCGGCGAGCATGCATGAGAGCCCTGATGAAAGTAGAGGAAGCAAAGGATCTGTGTAGGAACCGTAGCAAGTGGAAGGAAGTGGTCTCTGCCTACCACTACGGGAAAAAGGCGTGACTATATGTATGTATGTATGATGAAATTATTTTTTTTTTTACAAAAATTAGAATGTTTTATATGGAAATTTGACATCATGCAAACATAAGAATGTTTAACAAACAAAAAATACAATAAACTAGAATAATGAAACTCACTCAGCAGTAAACTAAGAATCTACCTAACCAATAATTAAGATATTATAGTGGCAGTTTTTCTTCACCCCAAACTTCTGTAAGATAATGTGTATTATAGTATTTTATAATTTAAATTTATAATTTAAAACAATCTAATATTATTATAAGTATTTGCAAAACTCAACAAAAAATAAAGTTGGTACAATATAATCCCTTTTATTTGCAATTTGTCTACTTGGGAATTTAAATAGTATCCGAGAATTACAAACCAACGAGAAACGATAAAAGCCTGTTGTGAGCGAACGTTCTCTGAAAGCGCATGACAAAAAATACGGGGTACGTTCCGCTTAACGCCCGCAACGATTGTAACACACTCTGTATCGTCGCGAGTGATCGCTCAACGTCACAGATGACGTCTCAGTTCGCGACCGCGTCGCCCATACGAATTTGATTGGTCAGATTGGGCTTTCACCAAAACGTAGCGAAAATTTGGAAGAACAACGATGGCGCTCTGAGGTGCGTTCCACCCAAACTTTCGCCTACAACGCCCGCGGCCTTTTTACGTCAGTAAAACGGGAATTTTAGCAGTCGTGGTTGAGAGCGTTGAGTGGAACGTACCCATAAGTGTCCACAGAAAGTCAGCCTACCGCAAAGAATGGGTAACGTGCACTTTTTGATACTTGAATATAATTTTTAGCCCTTAAAAATCACTAATAACACCATAATATTGTTCCTTAAACCTAAATAATTGTCAAATAGCTCACTCTAAACTAAATAAGCAGTGCTGCAGGATGGTATAATTAGATATAAAAATGTGTGTGTGTGTGTGTGTACAGTTCACACTCAGTAAAAGTGAAACTTCAGAAAACTTCGAGAGAATGAGATGAATATACACACTCATTATACGACGCTAGCTCTCTCGGTTTGGTTTGTCCATATACAGGTGCAAACATATTCACAATGCTTGGTAGACAAGAGTAGGAAGGCTACGAAGCAGCGCACAAAGAGGAGACCAAGTAGTATTAAACGCTGTATAATGTATTCTATCTCATTCGTTTGCAGGCTTAATCCTATAGATTTGTTTGTCTCTTTTTGGTGTCGCTTTTTCGTTTTATCGAGTTTTAAATTACAAAGTTTCTAAAGAAGTTTCACTTAAAAAAAAACCAAAATCGTTAACCAAACACACAACCTTATGAAAGACATGTCATTTGTCGTACCACGTGCACGTTACCAATCTCAGTGATTTTGCGATGCGCCACTGGAATGTACGTAAGCAAGCTGGGCGGTATAGTGACGTCTCAGCCAATAACAAGAATGTTCCAGTACCTTCCCGACCAATCTAGTATTTTCAATAGAACAGTTTAGATATGGCTAGAAGATTCTCGTCTTTTCCCGATTCAACGTTAAGTATATAAATTGGTCTCTGTTCGCGGAGGGGAGTTGGTCAGTTTTCTAAAGTTTATGATTGTGTTCGCTAGTTAATATAAATTGTAAAGTTATAAATAAATGTGTAAATAAATTCGAAACCCGAGTGTTATTAAAGTAAAAAAACGTTGCAATATTATAAATTGGACCTTTTACTATTAAATTATTAGTAGTTCAGCAGTGTATTAATTAGCACGTTGCACTAGGACCCGATTCCGACGCTCACATTTTTTGTCATGCATTGTATGTATTTAACGTGTACAAAGGTCACCGAAAATCGGCCCTCGAACATCAAACGTTCCGACAAATCTACCGCTTCTCCTTAGTTTATTATTCTCTGATTGTATGTTGTAATAACATTTTTTTATTAAACAGTAATATTTAAAATACATTTAATACTTGGATACGATTATTATTTATAAATATACTTTGTAATTTTAAAAAAACATTTCTGGAAATCCAGGTGATAAATAAAAAACTTGATTTTTAATCTTACCATACCAGACAATTATAACATTCAAAAACTGCTTACTTATCAAAAAATATAAATTACTATCCATGATGAAACATTAAATCTAATCACCCAAACTCTGAGGTTTCAGTTGAAGCCTATCAATAACCTCTTGTGGCATACAAAAAGTGGGATTAATCTTTTTCACAAAATCATGTCCTAAAAGCGATAATGCAGCAAGTCCGAAAATCGTATGAAAAGGGTCTGGAACATCTCCAGGTCTATCTGCAAATCCTCCAGTTTCTATATCTTGGCAAGCCAAAATAAAATTTTTCAATGCATTTGCGTCAATCCAGTGAAGTCTTCCCAAAATTGTTAATGAAGATAACACCCACCAGGAGTAACAAACATCTGGTAATTTCTCTGGTCTACCATTAAGTCCTCCTGATGGTAGTTGTCTTTCACATAGCCACCAGGCAAGCTCATCTCTATCAACGATATCTAATCTGCAAATTATTTTATAAAAATAATATTTTACCTTTACATTTCTACAAATTAAAAAAAATAGAAGCAACATGCTTTTATGTTAGAATACTTAAATAAAATATTAATTAAACCTAACCTATTTGTAATAGATAAAAAACCAATGCAGCAGTAAATGAGGCCTGCATGACTTTCTGAAAGTGGCCTAGATCCAAAACCCCCATCAAAGTTTTTGCAAGATATAACAAACTCTACTGCCTTGTTAATATCAACAGCACCCATTCTATTTAATAGTGATAAGGTTGCAACTGCACAGAATGAGAATCTGGTATCAACTTCACCCCATTTATCTCCTGTGAAGCTGCCATCAGGCAATTGTAGATTTTGTATATATTTAACTACTCCATCTACATCTATAGCGTTTACATTGTTATAAATACAAAGAATTTGTATTGCACTTAGTGTGTGTAAAATATGTGGATCATGGTTGAGGCAAGCACTTATTCCACCACTATCTGGGTCTTGACAACTCTTTATATAATCTGAAATCTACAAATGAAAACTAAATATGTGAATATTTCAATTAGATCAAATCAAAATTGGTGTAACCTAGTGTAAAATTCGGGAATGTAGTAGCCAAAGGAATGTTCATAAAATTTTAACAGCTCATTAAAAAACACGATTAAATTACTATACTAATAAAAATTTTAGCCCAAAACTTTTTTTTAAAAAAATGTGTGGTAAAACAGAAGTATTTGGTAAGTATTTAATATAGTGGCCACTTTAAGAGGATTTTGTATAACAAATTCTAATCTCAATCAAACACTTAAATTAAAATTCCTTGTACTTTTTTGCAGCACAATTTACCCATAGTAATTCACCTATTTCACACATTTTTTTGCAATTATTATTCCTTAAATACTACATTCTCAAATTTTTCCTAACCTAGTAACACAAGGGGTTGAACTTTTTACACCTCTTTTTTAATTTAAATAACTAATTACTTATTAATTACAGCAACACAGGAAGGCATTTAATGAATTGAAGCAGATCACCGTTTTAGTTATGAATAAATAAAAGTTATACCAACCTCATCTATGCTATGAGGGGGAGTCGCACTCATTAATTCTAAAGCTGTGAGCCCCCAATACATTCCCGAGACTCTTAAATAATCAGTCATACCATATTCAAAGCTATTTTCTTTTTGACCATATTCTTTTATAAAATCAATATGTTTTTCAAAAAGAATGTGAGTTGGAATGTTTTCTTGAAGTGTCACATCTTTTATTAAAGTTGCCATTATATTGGGAAGTTTTAATTATTCAACTCTCAAAAGGTTTGTTGACATATAACCTCACATTATATTTAACAAACTAGTGGTTGTGACTCGTGACAGTGACATTTACATGTCAATGTTGACTTCTTTTAATTCTAAAAGTTAAATAAGTAATTTATATATTATAGTAAATATCACTTCAAAATATAATAGTTAAATCATTCTATTAACATATATTTAAATAATTGGTAATTATTATAAACAAGTAAATAGCAAAAACCACAAATAGCAAAATTTTAGATTAAAGACATTTTCAAAGAAAGAGAAGAACGTCAACGTTTACGTTTGACGTTTACAATTTATAAATGGTGGTACTTCTATAACAATTCTAATTTGTTTAAAATGGCTAGTGTCGGATTTAGATGGCTGGATATTTTGGAAAAAGAATTTGATAAGGCCTTTGTAGACTTAGATTTAAATATCAGTAAGTATATTTCCTAATTATATACATTTTAATTCACTTACATTGGGACAAAAATTATTGAATACATTTAGTTAGTTATCTTCAAATTACCTCAATAAGCAATTCTTATTAATTAAATGTTACTTATTTTTAGGTGAATTGGAATCAGAAGAACCCAGTTTAGTGTGTAACGTCCGTCAAAAGTTGTGCACACTAAGTTCTTGCTTTGCACAACTTACACATAAGGCACAAACAGTTTTCCAGAACAGCGCAAAAATTGAGGTAAGTTTTGTTTGAGTAATATACAATAATATAAATGTGTTAAGATATCGATTTATGAAATTTAATTTTCGAATTGAACCGAACTATATGTTTTATGAAACATTTTATGTGAAATATTTTGACTTGTTTTTTCAGTAGATTGCTATTAAAACAATTTTTGAGGTAACTCATCATTTTCATAGTTGACATATGCATATTTTGTTGTATAATTGGGTGAACAGTTTTATTTGGTAGGTATTAAATATTTCTTTTGACACTTTGCTATTTGTATTGTTTTTTGGTAATATTTTTTTATTAAAGTTATGTTTTTGTAAGACCTACGTTCAAAAAGAAATAAATTCCAAAAATTTATATTATTAAAATTATTCCATTGCTAAAGAATATTTTGCATTATAACAAGCATTAGTAAACTCCTAATTTATCATTTCAAAACATGAAAATAAATAGTCTTTTAGTAATTTTTTAATGGGTTTATGAAAAGTATAAAGGTTGTCAGTATAAAATTTAAATAAATATTGTGTTAAATCATACTTTTTGATTATAAGAAAATAAATATGGTGTGAATAACTTTTTGCAAAGAAAATCATAACTGTAAGTGAAATAATACAATGGCTTACAATAATTAAGTATTATTTATATTTTTATTAAAAAGTGACATTTTTCAAAATATTGCTATTATAGTAGCATATATTATTTGGGAATTGACAATGGATCTTGCTGTGCACAGAAATATAACAGATTGAAAAAAAATTGCATAATACTCTTTAATAACATGGCTGTTAGTACAAAAATAAACAAAACTTTACTGGTATTTACACTTTCACAACTAGAGAAGTATAGAATACAATAATATAACATAAAAACTAGTTATCATTTTTTAGGTAATAATTATAGGCATATTTAAGTGCTCTTGATCTATAAAATTATAAAGTTTTATGGTATGAAATATTTTATAATATGCCTGATAATATAGTTGAAGATAAGATTTCCTCTGTTGAAGTAGATGTAACTTCATCAGTTGTACTTGTTGTATCTTCATAATCATTATCTGAATTCAGATCACTTCTTATATCTATATCATATTTCATTTTTCTTCTTTTTGGTTTTTTTGTAGGATTGTGTGTAGTTTCTACACAATCCACATCAGCTCTTATATCTATTAAATTTCTATAATTTTGTTTACATTTTCTTTTCGGTTTTTGATTATTTTGCTTTTGATTATCACCAAATACTCTTGCAACTAATTCTCTGATTGTTTCATTTTTCTTGGGATCTGATAAAGGAATTTGTACTTCTGGAGATGAGTTACATTTTTCCATAACTTTCTTGATTACATTTGCCATATTTTGTGAAGTTTCACTTAGGTGTGAAGAGCAATTCATTGAAGAATTTTGTGCATTTTCAATCATTGTAGTGATTAATTTTGACAATTTTTGAATCTCTTTGTATACTTGAAAATGAGAAATATTTTCAGGTTTTTTATTGTAAAGAATGTATTGCATATCCTGGGTGGATTTTTCTATTAGGATTAACTTATCTATCATCACCTTAAAAAAAATTATAGTAAAATTTAATTCATTAATCATTTATTACTTAAGGGTCAATCCATATCAGGTGATCAAATCCCAATTACCTCACCATTTTTTATGGGTTGATATTTTTACATTATATACATCTATGCAAAAGAAACTTAAATATGAACAAAAATAAGTTTTATCTTTTCTAGTTTTTTCAAATTCTTATTTCAGAGTTTTTAAAAAAATGTGTTTTTGCGCTTATATGAATTTACGTTTTATTTAATATCTCAGGCTAGAATCATAATAGAGAGGTAAAATAAAAACCATCATACTTAAAAGTTTGATTGTATAACAACTTTTAAGATAGATGTAATAATAGTAGTTTTATTTATTTTCTTACTTTTTCTTGAAAGCTGCTAGTATTAAAACAAAAAAATATTTTACACTTACAAGCAAACATAAAATGTAAAATTATTTAAACATAATTTTATTCATAAAACAATATTGTCATTATAATATTATGACTGCATTTTTTGCTTTTAATAGCATCAAACAATCAAAAATAATACACCTACTAAATAATATAAAAAATAAAAATGAAAAATCCCATTTATTTGATGTATGTTGATTGCAGTGAATTTGTGACTTTCATTATTTTTATGTAAATTATCAAATTATTTTGGTTGCTATAAAATACCTGGTCTCCAAAACAAGATTATAAAATATACCTGTTGACATTGACCTTGCAATTTTTTAAATACATTGAAACTGGAACAAGAGGGTCATTTTAATAAATTACTACTACTTTTCTCTTTATTTTATGTAAATGAGAATAATTTTTAAGAAGTAACGAGTTTGATGTGTAATTGGAAGTATTTTGTCTTACTTTCTTTCTATAAAAAGAAACTTTAAAAAGTAGATTTTATGGTTTTAACTGAGCAGAATCTAAATTTCCATATGCTCAGGTTGGTGTATAAATGATCTAAATGGGATTTTTATTATCTGTTTTCAAAAAAATGTGTTTTTGAAATATTGGGTTTTTTCATTTTAAAAAATTTAATGTTGATCATAATAAACTAGAACAGAAAAATTTGAGGCACTATCCAATGCAAATGTTTTTTTTTTCATACAAATATAACTTATCTTTAAATGTAATCTGCGTTAGTTTTAGTATATAATTAGAGTGTTTGTAACAAACATTGTTTTTAGAAAAAACCTTGTTAAATTTATTACCGTGTTTTTCATTGTTACTTCTGCCAAGCAAGTTTATATAAGATGAAGACAAAAAAACTAGAATGAGCTTGATCATATTGATGTGGTGGATAATTAGAGATTTGAAATTGTAGGATTTGTATATTGAATTTAGTTCTTACCTTACTTGTTGCAACAGAGGTTGATGCTGATCCATCATTAATGGTACTTCGAATAAATGTAAATAGGGCATTTATATCTGTACCAATTTTTCTTATTTCATTAGTAATAGTTTGAGTATTTATGGTAGTTTTCTCAAACAAAGATATTAAATTTTGATTTGCTTGCAATAGGTTCCTGTTAATTCTATTGTCGTGATTTTTTAGATTTTTTTCAAAACTCTTTATGTCCTTAGTTTCTGTAGATAGTCTAAAAATAAATAAATCCATTTATTGGTTTCTTAAATATTTGATGTATTATATTTTTAATTATCAAAAATATTTGTTTCTTCCACTTGCTACAGTTCTTACACATATCTTTTGCTTCATCTACTTTAATTAGTGCTCTCATACATGCTCGTCGGTTTTTTTACTTTCTACTTGTCCAAACCATACAATAATTCTTTTATATTATCTTCTTTTACACCCTTATCTCACTATTCTTCACTTTATCCAACCGGGTCATTCCGGCTATACTTCTCAAACTACTCATCTCCACGGCATTAATCTTATTTTTATGTTTCTTCTGCCAAATCTAACTTTCACTACCATACGTAAGTGTAGGAACCAGCACTCCTCTATGCACAGCCAGACGTTCCTTTTTTGACACGTTCTGGCTGTTCATAAAATTATGCAATGCCCCATTTATTTGTTTTCCTGCCAACACCCTTTGCTTAATGTCACTGTCATACTTTGCTTATCTCGTAAATTACAAACTCATTTACTTGTTCCACCCTTTCTTCCTTAATCAGCACCTTGCAGTTTGTCATGCTTTCTTCTTTTTCAAAAACCATTACTTTTGTTTGGTTATATTTATTTTCATCACTTTGATTTTCAGGGCCTCATGCATAACATTAACCATCGCCTGCAACTCCTCTTAATATGACGCTAATATGACTTGATCATCGGCTTAAAGAAGGCATTTGACGATCGAATCATTCATTTTCAATCCATATGCACTCTCTTTTAAATCTTTTAAACAATCGCCTATGTATAAGTCAAACATTCATGGCGAAGCTACACATCCCCTTCTAACTTTTTTTTAATGTTAAACCAGTCCGTGTGAGTTCTGTTTATCCTGACACAAACAGTGGAATCCTTGTAAAGTGATTTCAGTGCTTGTATTAAACTACCACTCACCCCATACATAGACAATGTCGACCACAATTTACTCCTCACCGCCTTTTCCAAGTCTACGATAGCACAGTAGACCTTTTGACTTCTAGCCAAGAATTTTTCAACCATGCCTCGTAATAAAAAAACCTGATCCATGCATATCCTTCCTCTTCTAAATCCTGCTTGCACATCCCATATTATCTTCTCAGTTTCATTCGTCACTCTTTTAATCAATATCTTTGCATACAGTTTGCTGATGATTAGTAAACTAATACCTCGGTAGCAGCTTTACCCAATTTCATACTGTTCAACGCTTCCACAATTTCTTTCGTACTAATTTCTCTTTCATAGAAACTTTCACCCATGTCTCCGAATGGGGCCTATCAAAAAAAATTTAAAAAAATAATCCATGAAGTTGTGACTACCCTAACACATTGTAAACTGTGTTTATTTTTTACAAAGTTAATTTACGAAAAGATTGTATACTTTTTTTCTAACATATCGATGAGTTTATTTAGCATAACACTGATCTCTGATTCTATTTGTGATTCGTCCATCTGTAGTCGGTGACAACTCTCCAAAAATACATCCTGGTTCGTTAATATTTTCTCGAAATTTGTTGTCAATGCTTTCTCTAAATCTTTGTAATCTGCACCTTAAAAAAGAATGACATATTTAATAAAATGTTTTAAGTATTTTTCGTTTAAAAGGTGAAACGTATTATTTATTTTTTCCACGACCATACTGTAAATATACTCATTATAAAATTATTTTTAATAACATAATGACAACATTCACACTTAGAGTTTGAATATTCATTCAGAGTTTGCATGTATTTTCATTCCATCAAAAAATCTTTAAAGTAAATCAGTCAGTTTCAAATTAAATTGGCTAAGCGTCGTTCTTGAATCAGATTTAGAATTTGAAAATGCTCCTCCTGAGATTACAAATTACGCTGATAACATAACAGAAAACCTACTTCCTCAAAATTCAACCTCCAATTCTTCCTGTTACAAGAACGTTACATCTGCCTCATCCAATCAATCTGTTTTAAAAAACTTTACAGAAAATATTTTAAATTCATTTAATTTTAATAACTGTACCTATACAATAAATATTAATATTAATACCAATTAATACATATCTGTTTCAATAAATAGATTAAGTTCTTTAAAGTATTTTTTATTAAAACTCTTTGGTCGTGGAGAAAATATCGTCTGTTATACGGTTAGAATGAAAAAATTCGATACTCGTAGTTCCTCGTGCTCGCTATCGCTCGCGCTCGTATAGAATTTTTCATTCTAACCTACTGACAGAATCTACTATTATAATTAAGTTACAAAATAGGGCATGTTTGAGGTATTTCAATGTTGTCAGTTGCTATGATTATATATATATATATATATATATATATATATATATATATATATATATATATATATATATATATATATATATATATTAAAAAATCAGCTAGTTCTGCTGTATGTCACCTATATTATAGATTCATTTGGGTCGATTATGTATCGCGGCTATATGCCGCGACAGGTATTGAATTAAATCTGATACATAATCGTGTATAATACCCCATTTCGGGTAACAATATGCAGATGCTTGTTAAGTAAGAGTAGAAACTATTAGATTTATCGACCCAAATGAACCTATAATATAGGTGACATACAGCAGAATTAGCTGATTTAAAAAAAATCAGTTATACATTTTTCCCATCTATTGACGCTGTCGAAAAATGTTTATAGTATACTATAATAATATAGTTTTCTATAAATTTTGCAGATTACAATACTTCTTCGCAGAAGCTATTCACCGGGTGGTGCTTGTTAAAAAGTACAGATGTCGTGACTGGCGCTTTTCGCGTAGCACTTCATGTATACTTGGTAGGAGTCGAAGCTGTTGATGTGTTCAGTCGAGGTAGACCTGCCCTATGCTGATGAGGGGCAATACACCCCGAAACCGGTCCATAGGTGGTTACTTCGGATGAATAAATCTAATAGTTCCTTCTCTTACTTAACAAGCATCTGCATATTGTTACCCGAAATGGGATATTATACACGATTATGTATCAGATGTAATTCAATGCCTGTCGCGGCATATATCCATCGAAATAATTGTTTTTTGATACATAATTGACCCACTTGAACCTAATTGAAGGAACATATGTGTAAGATATTAATTTGTGTGTGCTTGTGTGTGTACACAAACAGCTTATTTAATAACTACTATTTTTGTTAGACAACAAAAAATACTTGACTAAATTTAGGTATTTAGGTAACAGATAAAGTAGTGCCTATGCATGCCGAGATCCAGAAAAAAAATTATCAGCTAAAAATACTTAAGCAGCTACTGAAATACTTTGTTTCTGCAAGCATAAACAAATAAATATAGTTATTCCAAAAAATTAACTTAACCGGCTTCCGCCCGACAGAAAATGCATCTAGGCATAATACTCGACGTTTCGACGAAATTGCAAACGTCTCCTTCGGTCGATTTTCGCCTCTGGCGTAGTCGGATAGGATAATCGTTTTTTAAATTTGCTTCGCACCATTTATTTAATCGTACCTGTGCCGAGTTCGTTGGTTTTGGGATATACTTTTCCCACTTGTATCATCAGAGATCGTATGCCATTTTGTAATTCAGTTCTTGTGCTGTTTACTATTAGTCCTATATTTTTTAAATCGTCCTCGGTGGTATCGGTACTCTTCCATATATCGGAGTTCATGTCTGCTACCTACGTAAACGTCTTAACAAATTAATGGAATATACTTAAAAAAA
Source organism: Agelastica alni (assembly GCA_950111635.1). NCBI lineage: Eukaryota > Metazoa > Arthropoda > Insecta > Coleoptera > Chrysomelidae > Agelastica > Agelastica alni. The sequence continues at coordinate 28,394,208 of OX467716.1, forward strand.
TAAACAAGAAAAAAAATCTATAGTGCATTCGCTCTGGAAATAACCTTCAACGTACGTAATTTATTTTTCATGACTAGTATCAAATAGTATCAAATTGTTTACACTCGCACTTGAAGACGTGTTCAAGAACATCGGCTGGACTGACAAAGGAATAAATATTAATGGAAGAACAATGAGCCATCTGCGGTACGCTGACGACATAATTATTATCGTTATAAGTTTCGAATAATTGCAGACCATAATTACTCAACTATTGAGAGCATCGGAAGAAGTAGGTCTCAAGATGAAATGAATAATGACGAATACACAGGACTTCAGACAGATAACACTTAATGAGAAAAATTTGGAAACAGTAAGCGAATACATATACCTAGGACAAATAATGAAAGTAAACAAGGAAAATCAAACTGCGGAAATTACAAGACGAATAAGGCTGGCTTGGGTAGGTTTTGGAAAGCTGAGCTAGATACTGAAAAGTAGTAAAATATAACAATATCTGAAAACAAGAGTTTGTGATCAATGTATCCTTCCTATACTCACTTATGGCTCACAAACTTGAACTCTTACCAAGGCCAATATGGATAAAATTACAAAGACACAAAGTGTGATGGAAGGATCAATGTTGGGAGAGAAACATAGTGATAAAAAAACAAACGAATGGATTAAAAGCAAAACGATAGTGAAAGACGCAGGAGAACATGCCGCCCGACTAAAATGGAGTTTCGCAGGACATCGTCTGAAAGAGATGATAAATTTGAAGTCAAATTTGAAAAAAAATTGCCTAATAAACTTTTGCCGTTTTTGACAATAAAATAAAAAACATTGAGTGCTTTGGAAACATTTTTAAATAAAAATGCGCATTTTACAGTGGTGTGTTCCTATTGGGATTATGGATAAAAGTGACGGTGTATTATTTTAGAATGAATGAAGATTTTATTTATTGAAATACAGTTTTCGGAAGTGTGTCTTAACACCATCAAGGATCGGAGAAAATTAACTGCTTGCAACTTTATTACTACATTACTAAATAATAAAATAAAACCTTTTTCAAGGGTTCACCAAATGTTACTTAAAAAAGAAAACTTTTACTTTCAGAATAAAACATTTAAAATATAATATCTTAAAAAGAATGATATTTGTATAGACGAACTCAATATTTTAACAGTTCCAATTCAAATGAGAGCTTCCAGTGAGAAATAACCCCAAGATCGTTCCTATATTGTAGTATCAAGAGTAATATTGTTTTATTTGCTTACTTTATTGGCGTAATTGTTAAAATCGTCTTTCAAGTCAATTTTCATCTGCTTTAAAAAGGTGTTGGTGTCGTCGGATATTTTCATATGTTGACTGGTTTTGTTGTCGATATACTGAAGGTTACCTATTATGTTGTCGTGAAGTTTGTTCATGGATTTTCTATTTTCCACGTTGTACTTTGATAATAATCCGAAGGTATGTTTGGATACCTGAAAATTAAAAAAATAACCACTTTTTACATTACTAGACCACTGATATTGGTCAGTTGTTGAACGCTCAAATTAAACAAAACCCAAGAGTGATATAAGACGCTGCTATATTGCATACTGATGATCGACAACATTTTTCTTCGCTGTAAAACAACGGCAGACATTTCTGTTACTTTCACGGACTATCTATTCTTCGATAAACTGCCATCTATAGACACTTTTCCTAATTAGGACAACAAAAGATTCAACCGTATCTCCAGTTGATGGAAAATCTTATGGACTTTAAGCTTACAACGCTGTGCGCATCTAATTAATCGGCAACGTTGCAAAATTTGACACTGAAAACATCGAAAGTAAAATAAGTACTAATAGTCCAGAAAAATAATTCATGTTTGCGAAATTAATACGAGGGCGGTTTGATAAGTCAGTGACTTTTTGAATAAAACAATTTTTTTCCGCAAATAAACATTTTATTTTTCTACATAATTACCTTTTAGCTCGATACATTTAGTCCAGCGTTTTTCTAATTTTTTTATTCCCTCCAAATAATAGGTTTTTTCAAAGCACTCAAAATACGGGTTTGTTTCGGTAATGACTTCTTCATTCGACTCAAATCTCTTACCGCTCAGCCATTTCTTTAGGTTTGGAAACAGAAAATAATCGCAGGGGGCTAAATCTGGAGAATTTGCTGGATGGGGTAGCAGTTCGTATCACAATTCGTGGATTTTGGCCATCGTGACTAGACAAGTGTGCACACGTGCATTGTCTTAATGGAACAGCACTTTCTTCTTCTTAGCCAAATGCGGCCGTTTTTGCTTCAAATCAACGTCGAATCTGTTCAAAAGCTTTGAATAATATTCGCCGGTGATCGTTTTACCTTTCTTGAGGTAATCGATGTGAATGACACCGCGTACATCCCAAAAAACTGTGGCCATGACCTTGTTGGCTGACAGACTCTGTTTCGCCTTCTTTGGTCCACGTTCACCCCGAGCAACCCACTGTTTCGATTGTTCCTTGGTCTCTGGCGTGTTGTGATGGATCCATGTTTCATCCACAGTAACAAAACGGCGCAAAAATTCGTCCGGATTACGGCTGAACATCGCTAAACACTCTTTTGAAGTGGTCACACGATTGCGCTTATGGTCGAGTGTGAGCAATCGCGGCACCCATCTCGCAGAGAGTTTTTTCATGTCCAAATATTCGTGTAAAATATGATGTACCCGTTCAGTTAAAATACCTACAGCATGAGCCAACTCACGCACTTTCATTCTCCGATCATCCAATATCATTTCATGGATATTATCGACGATTTCCGGCGTGATCACTTTTTTTGGGTGACCTGGACGTTCGGCGTCACTAGTGCTGGTACGACCACAACGGAACTCTGTAAACCACTTCTTAACCATTGAAATTGATGGTGCCGAGTCCCCGTAGTATTTATTAAGTCTTTCCTTAGTTTCAGTGATGGATTTTTTTACGTAAAAAGTAATGCTTAATCAGCACATGAAATTCACTTTTTTCCATTTTCGTAAAAATTCACGAGGTTATATGCTTTGAAGGGCTATCAAACACCAACTGCATGACGTAGCTTGCTCAAAATTAGAAAGTTGCCCACTAATAGATTATAGTTGACGGCAGCACTGTTGCATTTGGAGTAACTGCGCGGGAAATTCAAAAAGTCATTGACTTATCAAACTGCCCTCATATTGCAATTATAAGTTAATGTTAGAAACATTTTTAGCATTTTAGTTATTAAAGTAATGTTAATGTATCTAACTAGTACAATATAACATTAGACGTCAACTATAAATAAAAAGTTCTGCCAACATTCAAATGTTTGCACTGTTGTCACATTTACATCATATACGAGATGAAAAATAATATTATAATGAATTTTTTGGAATGTTTTTATTAAAAACCTTTTAAATATTTTTTTTTACATAAATGTTTTTAACCATGCTCATGGTCTATGTTAAAGCATAGAGTACCCCCTCTACATGAAATCTCACCGGAATAAAGTGCCAGGACAAAGACAGGCGAAAAGGCTAGTGAGCCTTTCGCCAAGGATAGCTAAACAGCTTCTCGAGTTGTTCAAGAAAGACTTGAAACTGGTGATTGGACACTGCCCTCTGAGATATCACCTGAAAAAGATGGGCAAAACATAGAGTGATAGTTGTCGCTACAGCGAGAACTTCGCTGAAACTGCAGAACATTTGCTTTGCGAATGCCCAGCGCTGGAAGTTCCTGGAAGGGGCCTTCTCACAGCATCCGATGTCAGGAACTTAGCTCCCAGGAAACTGAAGAACTTTTTACGCGAAGTCATGGAATCCCGGGCCTCGAATAGATTAACGGTTATGCACAAAAGATCTGATAGGTCGAGGTTCTTGAGAGGCTGTATAGCCTTCACGACCCCTCCCCCCCCCTACAATCTACAATCCTACCCCCCTCTACCATTAACACTGTTGAACATTCTTAAAGTTACTACCAGGGAATTTTTATTGCAACTCTTTTAACGACATCTACCGTACTGATACGAACTCCATAAGCTTCATCTACTCAATCGCACATATTATTCAGAGGGATTGTAAAAACCCACTGAATACTTAAAATACTTAAAATACTTTCACAAATAATAATATTCAACTAACTACTTTAATAAAAGTAACTTAAACTAAATGAAAAGGAAAATTTACTGACAATATTACAGTTTGTAGAACACACAAAAAAAACATAACTTCACTGTACTATGATCAAACCTCGGAACAGATTTCACGATGTTTTTTAGACTCAGTTAACGAAATCGACTCTAAATGTGTAATTTTTGTTGCGGCGTCGGCTTTGTTGCACAGTCCGTTCGTAGAATTTCCTACACTTAAAAAAAAAGTTACTTACATTTAAATTGTCTTCGGTAAGGTTTAATATTTTCTTTTCCATGTTTTTGTACGTTGTAGCGAGATCCTTAATGCGTAAAATCGTGGCGGACAGCTCAATTTCCAAGTTCGCGTCTCGTTTAATGGCATCTTTCTCTATTTTATCTAAATGTGAAAACGCAGCTTCTATCCTTTCCTAAATGAATATTAAAAATAATCGTTCAAAAGAATACGGTAAATTTAAAAGTATAGTAACATCCATAATTAACCTTTCAAGTCGTGCGAGCTACTTCTTAATCTTTTTTTTATCTGGCTCCGTTTCAAATTCTCGAGTCCCCTTACATATTTGGCCTATAATGCTCCTATTTTTCATCTCCAGATATACATTTGGGATAAAAACCGCTTATTACCTGATTCGATAAGATTTCCGTTTGATCGAGAACGTAAAAGAATATACACGAGCCGCCTAGTAAAGCGAGATGAGAATATCTAACTATCTAAGAGACGACAGAAAGATTAGACACGGGCATGCGTCACAAAGTAGTTAAATACATAATTAATTTATAGTTTAATAAACTTTACATTATTAACTCCCTTCCTCGAGCCAAATAAGCCAAATACCTATCTAGACAATTGCCTCACGTAGAAAACACAAAGCGCAAAGCACTGGGCATTCAAAAATGTACTGGCTTTCCAACAGAAAATCACAGCTGGAAAATAAACTGCTCCTGTACAAACGCATCCTAAAACCTGTTTGGACTTAAGGGATCCAGCTCCTAGCGACCCTTTCCAATTTAAATATTAAAATTCTGCTGAGGTTTCAGTCAAAGATGCTTGGAATTATCACGAATGCTCCTTGGAACAGGTCACCGATCGGTAACTGTCTTAGTTGCTCAGGCTCAAGAAAAGCTGAGCCCGGCAAGGTCAGCCTAGTCATTGGCTGAGAATATGGAGGCTGGTTTTCTCCTCTCCACAAAATCCACAATTTGGGGTGTTGGCCAGCCCCGGATTGTGCATGTGGTATTTATCCAAGGGTATCGTGATCTGTCAGTATGTGTACTGCTCGTCTAGCATACCTCTTACGCAGTGACACAATGCTTCTAGTTAAGTTCTCTTTGCCGAGCACCATAAAGAGGATAAAAACGAAGTACTTTGGGCACATAATTAAAGGACCAGCTACTACGCCTCATAATACAGGAAAAAGTGGAAGGCAAAAGGTGGATAGTGCTACGCAATATCAGACAATGGTGTGATTTTACAGCTGGAGAACTATTTCACGTAGCAGCCAATAAAGAGAGATCTCAAGAAATTATATATACATGATGATAGCCAACATCTGAAGACAGACAAGGCACCTGAAAAAGAAGAAGGTTCTCTTGGAAAAATCTCCTATAAGGACGCTTCCCTGTCTGCGCTTGTCTCTGGTATCTGATTTCCAATACATTAGGTTTCTGTGTCATTCCAGGATTGCCCTTCTGTCTAGACTGAAGGGCAACCGAACTTAATTTTTCGATCTAGCTTTCGCTAACTCATTATCCTTTTCGTTGTTTTTAATTTCTGAGTTACCAGCAATCCAGACAAAAGTGACCTTGTAGTTTTTCGCCAATGCCACAATCGTAGTTTTTCATTTTGGGAATCAAAACGTTATGTTTCGATTGGGCAAAAGTTTATTTACGAAATGTTAAATCGTTGAGAGCATTGAAATTATTTGAAGAAGCTGTTCGTTATCTTCTTTCGTGATAAATCGGACGATTAAATAACCTCAAAATGACACCCATTGTCGCCAAAAACTCCCCAGACATCCATCGTAAGCTATTTTTGGTAAATTTTTCCGAAATGTGCGTATGTTTGTAATGAAAGTAAAAAGTTTACCTGAAATTTTACAGAATTCGTATCTAACTTTCTCTCGATATAATTTAATCGATGTGTTATTCCTTCGTAAATGGAATCTAATTTTCTCAAAATGTCCGTCTTCACTAAATCGTCCTTAAAATTTTTGGTACTAATATTTTCCGATATTTTACCTAAATTTAACATCACCATCCCTTCCAATCTTGTAATTTTGCTATCGAGATTTTCCAATTTCCCGTTGTATATGTCCAATTTCGTTTCCAAAGTTTGTGACAATTGCATGGAATAGATATTGTCCAGATTCCGAAGCCTCTCTTCGATAGAACTAAGTATTGATATTGTATTCTGAAAATAAACTCTGAATTAATATTGCGCCAGCGCAGATTTTATGGTTTTAGATTAAAAGATTGGCTAACGCGAGCAAATTGCTATAGAATATAGCAGAAATTATTTCAAGTACTTTAAAACACATCGTGCTTGTGTAATCACCTACTAAATCTCAATGAAAAGCGTCCAAGGAGTATGAAATAGCAAGAACAATCAATCCTACGAATGATTCAGAAAGGACTGCAAATAAGACCATTTAGAACTTTACTTTAAGGCCTAAATAAAGATGATATGGATTCTTCTTCTTATGGTGCCGTCTCTACACGAAGGTTGGCTATCATTATGGCTATTTTTACTTTCGACGCTGCGACTCTGAAAAGCTGGAGGGATGTGCATCCAAACCATTCTCTTAAATTTCTTAGCCAGGATATACGTCTTCTTCCCACTGATCTCTTTCCTGCAATTTTTTTCTCCATTATTAGTCGTAGTATACTGTATCTCTCTCCACGCATAATGTTCCAGTTTTCTGGCTTTATTCAAGTTCTCCAATTCTCTTTCTCTTTCTGCTCGGCGTAGAATCTCCTCATTGGTAATCTTTTTTATCCGCGATATTCTCAGTACACTCCGGAAGATCCACATTTCAAATGCCTGTAGCTTTGTTGATCGTCCATGATTCTAGTCCATATACAAGCACTGAGGTTACATAACATTTAACCATTCTCGGACGCCTTTTTGATTCTGAATTTGATTTCTTGAGTCTGATCATGCCTATCGTTGATCCACGTGCCAAGATACTGATATTGCTTTACTCTCTCGACCAACACTTACTACATTGATATTAGGTTGGTTTAATGGGGTTACGATGTTAAACCAGTCCGTGCAAGCTCCGTTTATCCTGACACAAGCAGTGGAATCCTCGTAAAGTGATTTCAGTGCTCGTAGTAAACTACCGCTCACCCCATACATAGACAATGTCGACCATAATTAACTCCTCACCATTCTGTCATAGGCCTTTTCCAAGTCTAAGCGCAATAGACCTTCTGACTTCTAGCCAAGAATTTTTTTTTAATGAAAAGACCTGATCCATACTGATCTCCTTCCTCTTCTAAATCCTGCTTGCACATCCCATATCATCTTCTCAGTTTCATTTGTTACTCTTTTAATCAATATCTTTGCATACAGTTTGCCGACAATGTTGAGTAAACTAATACCTCGGTAGTTTTTACAGTCCTGCTGCGAACCTTTTCCCTTGTAAAGCGGCACGATGACGGCCTTGCACCAATCGTCTGGTACGCTACCACTCCTCCAACAGAGGTTAGAAAAGCGGTACAGCAGACTAGTTACCACGCTTTGTCCAGCCTAATACTATATGATTTAATGAACTCATTTTTGGGTTGTAGAGTTGCAATCCTGACAGCTTATACACTGCGTAAATGGGCGCGTTCTGGACCGGAACCGGTTTTTGGAGTCACCACAAGTGCCGCCAAAACAATTATTTCGGACTGGGCGGAGAGGAAAATACTCACGTACTGGTCTGACTTACCAGGGCTAACCCACTCGAAGGCGTTTTTACCGTTACAACCCTCGTGAAACACAACTAAGCAGATCCTAGAATGGAGCAGAAATGACCTGTGTATTCTAACAGGACTGCTTACGGGACACTGTCGTCTGAGATACCACCTCAGAAAGATAGATCTGAACCAACAAACGGACTGTCGGTTCTGCTGCGTGGAAGACGAAACTGCTGAACATATACTATGTTCATGCCCCTGCTTGGGAAGAATAAGGTATTAACGTATTTGATTATACCAACCTAGAACCTACCGATTTCAAAAAAATCTCACCCTATACAACCATAAACTTCGTAAGAAGGGCTGGCTGGATTGTGCGGTGAACTGTAGCCTCTAGGGGTGAGCCACAATAGACCTACTAAGGGTCGCGGTGGAGGGGCGACCACGCCCCACTCACATAAAACCTAACCTAACCTAAATGGGCGCGTTCCCTTTGCCCCGCACTACTCGAGCGACAATCCTTAACTAAAACACAATTTACACTTCTAATTATAAAGACTATAAATTCCCCGGTTGTTAGATTTATATTTTATATAGGATTACATTTTACGACATCATCTATTTGATTAATGTATGTTGTCAAAAAAAAAAATACATCTTTGAAGGGCCGGAACGAAGTTGATGCATCGTGTTTGTCGTTTATATCCCTATCAAAACAACGTTAACATTTTTTTTCTGTGATAAATCAAGTTTACATTAAGATACAGAGTTGTGTTTGGAATATTCGGATAAAGATAAAATATATTTGAGAACCTTTACAATATTTACGAATTTCGTTTATTATTTAATTGTTTGAATCATCATTCAAATGATAAATCGGTTCCGATTTAAAACTATTAAAGTTTTTTTTTATCGGGTGTTATTGTTATCTTGATAATAATATATAATTTTTGTGTCGGTACAATTTAGTCATTTCATTGAATTTTAATGATTTAAGTCTTTTAATGAAGCAGGAAATCATATACAGTGCGCACCAAAATTAGGCTTATACAAATAATACACATAAACATAAACGATGAAAAAAATACTAAAAAAATTAATCCTTATAAATCTTTATTTAAAATAATACAAAAGAAAGTAATTATAAAAAAAAAATTTAAAAATCAGTCAACTAATCAATTCTGATATTAATAAACAATTATTGAATTTTTAGTATTTTTTCATTTATATTAATGTTTAGAGTTAAGTTTTTTAATAGGAAAGCACTTACAGTGAGCACCAAAATTGAGACTTAGTAACAAATAAGCAGGATCCTTTAGATTTAAAAATGTAGCCACTACTTTAGGTATATTTCCAATTATGTTATTGCCCGCATTTTTGGTCTCTATAATTAAAAAAACAACGTGTTTCGGTAGTTGGCGGTCTTATATTGGCATATTTCTTATATATGCTATAAAAGCTAAGGTATAAAGGCTAAGCAGACGCTTGGCCACGTCTCACTAAGGGCGCACCTCTTTAAACTTAAGCTGGCGGCTGAGAAAAACTGCCGACTATGTGACGAAGAGGAAGAGAGGCATACATATTCTTGTTGCCTAAAAATTTTAGCTTTTTTCGGTTTATATCCGTCACTTTTCCTCTTTAAAAACGGCTTAAGTTTACTATATTTGGAGATATCTACATAGCGGTGAATGGAAAAAGTGTTACGCAACATAGAATATCGAGTCCATAATGTTAACCATTATATTCTATTGGAAAGTTTACTCATCTATGGAAGCAAAACGTTTTTAGAAAATTAAACTTCTTATTTCCATATTTTTGTATTTTGGTCACATCTTAAGGAATGACAAAAGTATCGACTTTCAAAGCTTATTTTAGAAGGGAAGATCGAAGGACGAAGAGGCCCGGGTAGAAGAGAGATATCCTGGCTAAAAAACTTAAGACAATGGTATGGAGTGAGCACTACCACATTGTTCCGCCGAGCTGTAGACAAGGTTCAGTTAGTGCTGATGATTGCCAACGTCCGAGGAGGACAGGGCACCTAAAGAAGAAGAAGATTTCCATATTTCTTCGCCACGAAAAGAATTGATCCTAAGCGTATTCGTATATCTTCTTTTGGACTTTTTAGGCAGTAAATTTAGTGAAGTTAATTTTGCGACATCCTTAATTTCAGATGGAGTACATTGATCATCACTGTTAATCTCTGTATCCATGTTTTATGGAATTTTAGATACTATTTTCACGGTTTTGTATATGATACGAATGATGCATATGCAAAACTGACACTTCCTAAAGTTTATCTGACGTTTTCCCAATATTAATTTCGAAGCACACTTTAATTCCATTACGCAATACAGATAGCTATACAGACACACGGTAGCGTGTCAAGCCAAGTTCAAGCTAACAGAATGGCGAGCGGTACCGTGTGTAATATTACACGAACCTTTCTGAGCCACTTTTGACCCCCTCATAATAACCTACTAATAATTTCTGTACAAAAAGTAATGATATATCCTATCAAAAACATAAATGTGAAATAAGAGCCAAGTTACTACGCCTTGATTGTTGTCTTCAACGACAAAAGAAGTGAGATCTAAATGAGTGCCAAGTTCAATGGTTAGTCCTAAAATTTATTTATAACAACATTAAATATTTTATAAGAACTTAAAATATCATTTCTTGTTGATTCATTTTTGTTAGATTTCTAGATAAGTAATTAGTAATCCTGGGTTATCATTTTAGTGAGGGTACCGACATTAAAATCGCATAGTGCCGATTACAATTTCAAGTAATGTATGTTTACCTAATAGACCGCGAAAATGCCGTGACGTGTTTCAAATGTAGATGCATTAATATTGAATGTACACGCTTATTTTACTGCGGAAAAGAACAATGGAGGTCCGTTGCTACCAGTTTAATCTATACGTTAGCGTGTGTGTGATGCGATGGGTATTGGTAAAACATAATTAATCTCAGTTTTAAAAAGTGTGAAAGATGAAAATAGCGAACAAAAAGTTGAAAAATATAAACCCCGCCGACATTCAAAAAACTGTTGACTTTCCCGAAGCTTACAAATTTGAATTTCGCGACATTGTGTACAAAATGCATGAAAAAAAAAAGAACATGTCTCTTCAGATTAAATATTAGAAAAAGTAAAAGAAAAAGATGTATTTACAATTTCTAGAACGAGTCTTTGAAGAATTTTGAACCAATAAGGGGTTAAGTTTAAAAATAAAGACAACCGAAAGGCTTTGTGTGAAAAAGCTAGAGTCGTGCACAAAAGAATTGAATTTTTAAGAAATTATACTCACTGTAAACAAAAAAAGCTTTTCATTTGTTTATCTGGACGAAACTTGGATTTTTGCTAAAGGTGGAACAAAAAGAATTTGGCAGATGGATAACATAAAGTCTATAAAACACACCGACGGTGAAGGAAAAAGACACATTATAGTGCATGCAGGTGAAAAGCATGATTTTGTTGATGGGGCGGATCTTTTATTTTCGACCGTAAGAACTATATGATTAAACAAATTTACTAAATTTGTACCGATAATTTATTTTTGTTACATTCCCTTTTAACATAATTAAATGCGTGCCTATTTCTAACCAAAAAACTCATCGAGAGCTACATCAACGATTTCTGTTCGCAATAAAGCAAAAAATAAAAATAAAACCTCTCAACCAAAGCATAATAATAAATAAATATTTTTTGGGGTTTAAATCTTAGGGGAATTTACTAATGTACCTCTCAATACAGTGAGCTATAAACTTTTTAATAAAGTAGAAAAGCAAATATAATGTGTACCAAAAATTAGGCTCGTTTAAAAAAAAATTATTTAAATTAAAATTAAAAAAAAAAAAATGCCTACAAAAATTAATCTAAATTAGTCAAATGATCGCTCACCTGTTGCTGCAAAGAACTTTGAAATTTTTCGACCGCCACGTTATCGAAACTCGAACTTTCGGTAGTGGCAGTCGAACAGTATATCACCGTCAGTTCCTTTAAATATAAAACACACAAAACCCATCCCGAAATTTTTCTCCTCTTCATATTGCTATCCAACCACCCCCCGCGATGAAGTAAAAAGCACAAAAACGAAAAAAACAAAGTTGCGATGCTTCAAATGTTTCGGTTAAAAAAACGGGCGCGATTCCTGCCTGTCCGCGTGTGTAACGTACCATTCGCGAGAAGAACTCTCCGCGATTTGATAGTCGATTACCGATTGTGGTAGGTTCGGATGTCAAATGTTGTTGATGATAAAGCGATGACGCTCGAATTCGTCGGAACTTTTCTCGCATCGCGTCTAAAGAAGAAGGGAATTTCTTAAGAGTTTGTTCTTACGAAGAATCCCGAACAAGGTACCGATAGTTTCCAAAATTGCCGTAAAAGCGCATGTCTGATTTCAAGACGAATGTATTTTTATAATTCGCGAAAAAGTACATTCCTTAGGGGGTTTGAAGTTCGAAGTATTCTTCTTCCTTCTTTAATCTAGGCGGATCGCCTGTTTCTTTTCATCGTCCCTCTGCCTATTGCACTGCCAAGTTGTCGCTCCTTCGTTTTCGGGGGCGTCCTAAACTCCTGCGACCCATTGGTGATTTTTCGCGTGCTGTTCTGACTATTCTTTCGTTGTCCATTCTACTGATGTGCTCATTCCACTCACTCTTTCTGCCGAGAACCCACTCATTGATGTTTTCTACCTTGCATGTCCTTCTTATATTCTCGCTTCTTTCTCTGTCCAAGATCGTCTTTCCAGTTATTCTACGAAGTACTCTCATTTCGTTTGTCTCTAGGACGTGTTTTCTGTATGCCTGGAAACATCCATTTCCTGATAGTAGTTGTGTGAAGTGCTAAGTCACTTCACCATGTCTTCGTCCTGTCCATATTTCTAGGTTTGGTATCAGCCTGTATGTCCAGCGTCCTTTATCAATGTCTTTCTGCCACTCTTGTTGCCACCTTTGTAGTGTCTGTACGGGCGGTAAAGTAAGAAATGTCTCAGAACACATGTATGATGACCTCGACTATTTTTCTTCCTACTGTAGGCGGAAAGCGGCAACTTCGTTTTGCGTAGCGGGCCGAAAGTGACGCTTTCTGCACGGTAGGGAGAAAACTTCTTTATTGAGCAAAATTTTGTAGGGGGCAAACATGGTTTCGCGTCACCTGACATCAGCGAAAGATGACTTCTTATTCTATCTGTGCGTCAAAAAGTGGCGTCACGCTGACAGTCCATTATTATTAGCTTATTCAGTGCCGGATTTAGAGGTCTGGAGGCCTCGGGGCGACAAAGGAGTGGAGGCACCGTGGTTCCAAATTATTTTCCAAATAAAATAAACAATTTTTTTTCAGTCGAGTTTTTTAATGAATAATTTTTTGTGAAACCAAGTAGATTCTTTTAGCATTTAACAAACATATACAAATATAAACGAAAACAGAAATTATCCGAGGCTGCGGGCAAGTACCTCCCCACTCATCCATTGACCCATTGGGATATTCGCTCGAGATGGGTAGAGCAAGTGTTTATTAGGACCATTTGAGATTTTGGTATTTTACCGATTGCCTGATTGGAGTGAACAAATATAGATGAATCATTTCTGTTAATATTTAAGAAAAATATAATCATGTTTGTACAAAGTACTGTAGGTACAGGTAAAAAAGCGAAAAAAAAATATCAAAGGAAAAATTGTTTACTAGCCGGAATTTGAAAGATTTTTTTCCGAAGTCTCTGCTGTCCGCTGTCCTTTTTATATTTCTCAATCATAATTCTCGACCATTTTTCGAACGATCCATCGAACCGTCTGGAAATCTGTAGGCGCGGCGAGAGTCCATTAGACGGAGGCGGAAGCCAAGAAACTTGAGGCATTTGAAATGTGGCTGTACCGGAGAATTCAAAAAATACCTTGGACAGACCGGGTTACCAATGCAAAAGTGCTGAGAAGGATGGGCAAGGAAAGGGAAGTCCTCGATACGGTTAAGGCACGAAAGTTACAATATCTAGGACATGTAATGCGTAATGAGAGCCGATACAAGCTTTTGCAAAATATTCTACAAGGCAAAGTGTATGGAACTTGCCACGTCTTGTTCGTTCTCTATAGAGTACTCTGCCAGCGGTCTCTCTACTGGCAAATTATGCCCGAGCTCAGCCGTAGAGGGTAGAAGAAAAAAAAAAAAAAAAAAATATATATATATATATATATATATATATATATATATATATATATATATATATATATATATATATATATATAAAAGTGAGCCGCGCCACCGACTTAGACGGTTCAAACCGGGAACCCCTAGGTCTTATAGGCACTAGCAGAGCCACACGATAAACAACTGAGATTATGGTGAACTAAATAAATGAAAATAGCTAAAATATATTAGATACTTTACTCCTTCACTAAATCAAAGTACACAGTTTTCAATAATAAAATTATAACAAATATAGTCAAATTAACAGCTATGGTAAATTTTTTTTCGCTAAAACAAACCAAAAATTTAAAATTTACAATTTTATAAAATAACCAAAACAAAAGTAAGAGTAACAGACTAAAAACGTATATAAGTCAACTCTTTAATAATACTAAATCAAACGTTCACATAAGGCTGCTAATTTACTCATGTTTTTACCATTTACATAAAGATTTACACTGTTAAAACAATCGAGTTTATTTAAAATATATTTACAATGGTTGTCTTTTAAAATATCAATATTGTAGGATATTTACAAATAAGTATGAAGAAAATATTTTTACTTGGACATAAAGAATTATCGAGAATATTATTTTAATCAAAGTTTACTTTTGGCATATTATCTAATGCAATAAATAGTTTTTAATAATGTATTATATTAATAAATTAAAACAAAACTTAATTGTGGTGTCAAAAATAAGTCACGTCGTTAAATATTCAAAAATAAATCACTTGTAACCTTTGGGTAAACGCATATTGTAGATCAAATATAAAAAAAAATAACTTCAATCTTGAACACCTCAATACGGAGTTCCTGCTAAAAAAAACACCAAGCAAGCCTTTATAACACTGCAATTTATCGTCGATATGGATGATACGAATGCACTACTCCTGTGGTCGGTTTGGTTATGGAACGACACCTGCTAATTAACAATGGCTTCCCTCAAATAAATCCCGCATGCGGTTATTTTAACTCGACACCAAAATCCAAAATATCAACAACGGAGGTAAGATAGAATGGTCAAGTTAAAAATTAAATGGGTTTTCTTCAAAATCCAATTAAGATGGCCCAAATACAGCCAGATATGAAAGGAAAACCGTAGAGGTTTTGCACACTTGTTAATATCACACCGCCCCAAAAATTCTCACCACCCGACTCCCAAAACTCTCACCACACGACTCCCAAGCCGGATATCAAGAAATGACACGGAATTGACGTCAACCAAGAATATTCGCAAGTTTATGTTCCACACTAAGAATCGCGTTCGTCCGTGTTGTTAGCTAGCCTCATCTACACAGAAATGTAAACCAAACAATAATATAATCGATAATACACAATAATCGAGGCTAAAAACTAAAACAAAATCTAATAATGAAAATACCTTACTCAATCTCCAGTGATCAACAAAAATGCCATAGCCATTAACAATTGAATCTTATCACAATAAGGTATGCAACACTATTTACAACGAATGATATATTTAAGTTACAACAAAATACGGTACGCGACACTATTTACGAGTACTTAAGGAATATAAAATTATCAGAGATATAATTATAGTGGAACTGTAGAAGGAAGAAAAAAAAGGCACGTTACAAACTAGAGGACCAGGCAGACGACGAATATCGTGGCTGAAAAACTTAAGAGCTTGATTCGACCAGACAACAACTCAGCTATTCCGAGCTGCAGTCTATAAAGTGCGAATAGCCAATATGATAGCCAACATCCAGAACGGATAGGCACAAGAAGAAGAAGTTAGAAGTGAATACCCTGAAGTAGCCAAAAAGGCTATCCTATAATAGCTCCCTTTTGTCACAACTAATCATTGTGCCACAAGCTTTTCAGCTAACACTTTACGAAAAACCAATTCAGGTCGACATTGAATGCTACCTACCACAGACTTGCGGATACAACTTTTTGTTCTTATTTAAATTTGTAATTTGTAATCATTCGATGTGGGGTTCCATAACATAAAAGGGATTTGGTGAGTGTTCCGACATCTTAGAAGTTTAGGAACCACTGGTCTAGGATATTATTACGAAATTTGAGTTCTTTCTCTTTCACTTAGATAATCAACAATTTTTACAACTTTTTATAACTATTTAAATTTCATAAATCATAAACACTTTAAAACTAAAATCTGTCCGCGGCTTGTCCTTTTTATACCTGTAAATCATAATTCGACCCTTTTTCGCGAAGGCGACAGAACCAACTGGAAGCTGCGAGAATTTACCATGCGAAGGCGGATGCCGATAAGCATGTCCGGATTGTAACAATATTATGTCGAGGTATATTTTACCCTTGCGATATTTTGTCCGTGGATTAAAACGCGTGTCACCGTATAATTTAATATATTTTGTTGCATTAATTTTGTCAAGGAGTTTATTTAATATTTGTTTTGTTTAGGGGGAATTCGCTGTAATTATATCGTATATTTCTTTTATTATTGATTTAGGTACTTATAGTGATATAGATAATGAGCAATCTATAAGTAATGCAATAAATCATCTATTGTGAATTATGGCAATAAATTGAGATCGTTCATGCATATAATCGTCGTATAAAGATGTAAATTGTGGGAGAGGTCAAAAAACTGAAAATATAAGTATTATTCTTTAAGTCTGCGTCTCTCCAATGGTTCGCAGTTCCATGAGGAAGACACATTCGTTGTTTACAATGCCATCGTACTTTAGGCAGAGATAACACAATCAATATTAATGTAATACATCTCTTTCCAACACCTCCTTTGAAAATTGACTTCTCCTCCCTAAATATTAAATACAGTTTCACCTGAATACAGGTATTTTTTTGTATTTATTTGCATTATATTTTATTTTTAACAGGTAAATTACCAATTGTAGGACTCATTAAAAAAATTAAATGTACAGTTTGTAACATTGCTGATGTTAATGAGCCCTTTTCCTGAGAATAGTGTGGCGAACTGTCACGAGAGGCAGCACTTGTGTTAGTGACAAATACTAAACTTTACTCATTTAAGACAGTGTAAATTAAGTGATATAAGTGAGTATTTATTATATTTATTGAAAATTATAAGATATATTTTAAACACACTATATTCTTTGTTATTAATTGGTGGTTTTATGCTGAAGGTGTTGGAACAAATCATATGTTTTTAGTGATGAGCAAAGCAAGAACAAGACCAAGACTAGGACAATCTTGGTATTGGTCTTTGGCATGGTCTTGCTTAAACACTTCTAGTCTTGGTCTTGCGTATTCAGTCTTGGTTTTATAAAGCGAGTGTGAACGGGCAAGTAGGTAGGAGGTCGACCAAGTCGAACGCTTCTCGATTAGATCGTAATTGTTCCGAAAAGAGGCCAGGTCAAGAGTACGAGCAACCGACGAGTATGAAAGCGCTGATGAAAGTAGAAGAGACGAAAGATGTGTGCAAGAAAAATAGCAAAGGGAAAGAAATGGAATGTATGTATGTACCTAATATTGCTATATTATTCTCTTGGAAATGTCGTTGCTCGTTGCCGTTTAAATGGCTCTTGTTCCTATTATTATGAAATCTTCAATAAATGCACAAAAGATGTGGTTTTTCTTGTGTCATTTACACAAAAATAAGTCGTTTTTGTTCTTATATAAATTGTATCAAGTACATTTATTATGAATATGAATAAGTGTATCATTTAAAAGGATATATTAAATGGGTCTAGGTAGACATAAATGGTTTTACGTTTCCTTCTTTGATTAAAAAAAACAATAACCTTAGTTGCTATTATAGAGAAATATTTGTACGTTATAAAGTTAATGATTCATTAGTATCTATTGACGAGTTAACGAGTTTAAAGTAACACCCTGTATGCAATTTTTGCTTATAGTTGGTACCTTACGTACATATTTTAAGAAAGTTGGTCACATTGTCTTTATAGGAACAATTTGGTTAGTTTTTTTAGGCATCTTACCAATCATTTTACGAAGAAAATACTTACATATTTTAATAACTGTTTAATAGATTTTGCAATGGTTATAGCGTTGTAAAAAGTACATTTTGCAACGTCGCTTGTTAAAACAATTAGTTCGTGAACTATCTGTCCAATGTAAACAATGAACTTGTGGGTCATTACGAGTATAATTTGACAGAATAGTAAAGATATTAAAGAAAAATGTATGATTATTTTATGTATGACTTCCTTATTCTCTGCGAACGTTGGCGATTAACATGGATATTATTATTCTATCAGCTGCCTGTCTTAATCTTCTTCTTCTTTCTTTAATGTAAGCAATTTGCTTGTTTTTCTTCGTATCCTCTTCTTCTTCTTCTTATAGTGCATCTTCTATCGGAGGTTTGCTATCATCACAGCTATCCGGACCCCCCCTGTCCCTACCTGGGTACGCCCTTGATCCGGACCTTATTGACTGAAAGAGTTCAACATAGCTACAATTAAACCAGTCCCTTAGGTTTTTAAGCCAAGACACACGGCGTCTTCCAATATTCCTCCTTTCACCAATTTTTCCCTGAACTATCAGCTGGAGAAGTGCGTATTTGGGTCCTCTCATTATATGACCTAGATATTGAAGCTTTCTCTTTTTTATGGTGTTAATGACTTCACATTCCTTATTCATCCGATTTAGGACTTCCATATTAGAGATCATTTCTGTCAAGGGATTACGCCACATTCTACGGTAGCAGCACATCTCGAAGGCTTGTAGTTTGTCTGTGTGATTCTTCTTGAGAGTCCATGCTTCCACTCCATACAAAAGCGCGGAAAACACGTAACAACGCAGCATCCTCACCCTAAGTCCAATCTTGATATCTCGACTGGTGAACAACTTTTTCATTTTCGTAAATGTTGACCTGGCTATCTCTATTCTCGTTCTTATTTTTCTTGCTTGGTCACCTGATTGTTCTATCCAGGCTCCCAGGTATTTGTATGACTGCACGTTCTCTATCTAGATGTCTGCTACTGACACGTTTACATGGTTGTGATTTTGGGGAAACTTTGTAACTACTTTTGTAACTCGTATCCTCTGCCGTTCAGTTATTAGAAAGGTTGTCGCTCCATCTCTTGCGGGGTCTTCCAACGCTTCGGCGGCCTAAGGGCGACTTGTCTCTAGTTATTTTGACCATTCTGTCGTCATTCATCCGGTCTATGTGTTCGTTCCACTCTCTCTTTCCAGTATCCATTCATTTACATTGTCTATTTTACATGTTCTTCTAATGTCCTCGCTTCTCTTCCTGTCAAAAAGTGTTTTTCCAGCGATCCTGCGCACTATTTTCATTTCGGTGGTTTCTAATATTCTCTTTGTGTTCGATGTATCTGGTCTAGTTTCCGCTGTGTTTGTTAATATAGGTCGGATGACCGTCTTGTAGATTCGGGATTTGGTCTCGATTCCGATATATTTGTTTCGGAGGATTGTATCGTTCAGGTAAGCTGAGGTTCGTGCTGCTTTTGCCGCTTGGTTTCTTACTTCCGCCTCGATGTCACCGTATCCTGATATTTCAATGCCTAGGTATTTAAATTTCATCTCCTGTCTAAATAATTGTAAATATGTCATCCCAACACTGGCGTAGGTTTTGCAGCCACGAGATCCTTCTTCTTCCTGGTCCTCTTCTACCGTCGACCTTTCCCTGTAGAATAAGTTTCTACGGATTGATCCCAGTTTGTATTTACCATTGATCCCGAATCTCTCGACTCGTTCTATAGTTTTAAAGTCAAAACCATAGGAGGCTGGGCGTTTTTGCTGATGGTCATATGTTTTGTCTTAGAGGTGTTCATGCTAAGTCCATATTCCTCGCTCGTTGTATTAATTTTCGCAAGAAGAGTTTGAAGATTCTCTAGGCTAAAGGCTTCGCCTCGGTCAACAGACATGTGCTCTGAGACATTTCTTACTTTAATGCACTTGGTGTATACTATTTTTCTCCCTTCTATAGGCGGAAAGTGACAGTAGAGAGAAAAATAATTAAAAAGTTATCTTGAAATCGTCAGAATAGATAAGCTTATTTTGAGCTGATGTGAAAGTTTATAAAACTGGATCGAGTTATGTGCACATAGCTCAACCGTTACAAATTTTAGTATACCAACATTTATGACTTCCTATTAAAAAAAATAATTGTTTGTAGACCTCCTTAGAATGTTGACAAACATACGAGGATGTTTATATATGATAAAATATTAGTTCTAAATATTGTAATAGATAATCTTCGTACTAGGAAAAAACTGAACTTTTTAAACGATAAGAAATTTCAGAAAATATTGTACCGGGAAAAATCACGTAATGCGAGATGGCGCTGTCAATGACGAAATGTCGGATCGAGGTGTGAACAACACATATTCTGTCATTTGATCACTTGTAAAACCAAAGTTTTTTATTGAAGGGAATTTTAGTAATCTCAAAAATTTGAGTTGATTTTTTGTGTTAAACTATTAAATTGAAGCTGGTTTTAAGGTTTGTTTTCTACGTTTCAGTTTTATTGTCACTGGATTCTTGTTAAAGGTCAGTAAAGATCAGGTGTGTCAAGGTATCAATTTTGGTTTGTTTTCGATTTTTTCAGTTCTGTTGTCCCTGGAATTCTTGTTGTAATGCCTATGAAAGTCGAAATATCAATTTCGGACATATTGTATTATGTGGGTGAACGTGTTCAACCAATTAAGGAAGGTGAAGAGGTTTTTAAGGCTGGTCACATCATTTTATGTGAAACTGACGGTCTCAATAAAAAAAATCATAAAAATCATCCTTCAAACGCTTTCTCTGTATTGTTGAATTCACTATGAATAATCACAAATAAAATGATAAATCATTGGACAACATTATTAAACTTCATCATCAGTACGGCGTTACAGCCCTTCGTGGGCCTCCGACCTCTACTGGAGTATTGCTCCCACATTTGGGGTTCAGCACCAAGGCATTCTCTTCGTCTCCTAGATTCCATTCAGAAAAGGGTCATTCGGTTGATAAACAGCTGAACTCTCACAGATACCCTTCACCCTTTAGAACATAGAAGAAGAGTTGCAGACCAGTCATTAATCTACAGATATTTCCATGGCAGATGCTCCAGAGAAATAAAAACTCTTGTACCACCATTGGCCACATTCGGCCGAAAAACTCGGCACGCTGATCAGTCTTACCCATTTACTTTCAAGATTGACACTACAAGGACCAATCTCCATCAAGAATTCTTCTTTTACAGGGCTGCTACGGAATGGAACAAGCTTCCAATATAAGTTTTCCCAGAGAACTATGACCTGCAACTTTTCAAAAAGCGGGTCCACAATCATTTCCTTTCAATAATCCCTTCCCCTTCTAATAGTCCGCGGCCCACACGATAGGTCTAAACTTTTTGCGACTATTTTAAGTAAAAAAAAAGCCTCTTCAAGTTTTTCCTTCCAGGCGTCCCTGTCCAGCGCCCATCTTCTCCAGGCCCTTATTCCAACATTTCTTAAATCGGTCTCTACGTAATCTAAGGTCTTTTCCTTCTGCGTTGTCTTACGAGCTTATCCAGTAAGACCTTTCGGGCGGGGATATCTGCCTCGATCCTCATAACATGGCCTACCTTTCGCAGCCGGCCTAATTTTATTTCCTTGACTATGTCAGGCTTAGGCTCCGTCTACGTTGCTTATTTTAGTAATCATCGGCCTATTATAACTTCGATACCATCAGAAACATCATCGTGTGTTAATATTACGGAAATAACTGATGATACTGAATTGTAAACTTTATTTGGATTATTATTGTTTATTATGTATATTTTTATGTAAATAACATTGTCTTGATAGCATAAAACTGAAATGTGATTTTTTTTTAAATTTTAATTAAGAAAATGTATTTGAAATTAATAACTACAATAAAATATTGTTACGATTACTTCTTTCTTGGGTTCGGTAATTTTAAACTCTCGATACAGAGTAACAAAACAATTTTTATTCCAATACTTTTACACAATAAATTTTACTTTTACAAATCACATATATTCATAGATATTCAACTAATTACAACTATTTATATTTTATAACTCATAACACTTTTTACTTAAACTGTCTTTTTTACTACCGCTGTCCTTTTTATATTTTTAAATCATAATTCCAGACTATTCCACATGTTTCTCGAGAGTCCAAAACAATCTTTCTACCTTCGCGACGCGGTGTTCGAGACTTTGCTAGACTGAGGCGGCGGCCGACAAAGCGGTCATTAATATGCACCCTAGTTTTTTTTATCGAATTTTGCATTTTTTACAATGCTTTTGTTTATTTTAATATCAAGAACTCATAAGATCCCATGGTAAAGAAGCGAAAAAAAATTTTAATTTTTCTAATAACTATTTTTACCAGTGAAAAATTATAATTTAATATAAAGAACTATAATAACCAAGTTTAAAGACTTATATATGTTTTTTTAAAAACTTGGCTGCATTTTTTCTTTGACCCCCGAACCTTCTTAAATAAAAACCAGCCAAACTGGGATTGCTTCCAGTCCACTATATCGAAGTTAAGTAATCATTTCTCCCAAGTAGGAAAAGGAAATTATATACGCACGATTCCTACACAATGCACCAACTTTGTTTAGGAATAAATTTTTCTGTCAAATGAATGAAAATGTTACCAGTATTGGTGCAGATCTTATGTGATACACGCAGTAAAAAAAAATGAATGCATTTTTTGTTTCCATCGTTTGCAATAATTCATCTAGTTCGAGGACGAAAGGAAGTTTTTTTTTCTATTCGACTCTATACACACCAAATTGGTTAAATCACTTAAGGACTAATTATTTATAAAAAAAATAATTTAAATGCATTCCAGTGGGAGGAGGACCTTGAAAACGGACCAGATATCTCATTTTTAAGTGGTTTTTATATCGATAGATCTGGTTAATATCGCTTTTTATTGACCGGCTGTCTTTTTTAATGTGCAAATTTCAAAAGTACCGCATTGTAAACTTACGAGAACTTTTGTCTGTTTGTTAATATGTTATTTAAAAATATGATAAACACTGTCGTTTATGTTGTAAATTTGCGTCAATGAAAAATAATACGTTCATGCGATTCGTTTATAGCATCGTTATTTTTTTCAATACTGAATTAACACCATTACGAGGTCTGACAATGAAGTATTCTAAAATAGTAAAATTTACAAATAAATCAAAATAGTATTGTAAATAAGATGCTCATTGAGGAGCAAAATTGTTCGGGGTAGGATTGGAACTAAAGCAACTCACGATAATTGCCGAACATCCTTGCTTGATGATTGCAATGAAAATTTTTTGCTCAAGTTGCTATCCAATAAAATCAGTCAATTTGTGGTCATCTGATCGAACGCAACCAATCAAAACAAAATTATACTGAAAAGAGCCCATGGGTTCTTTTCACTAAATCATGTCATGTTGCTATGGATACATACCTACATTTCCTTTAAATTCGATTTTGACAATTCAAATATTTCA
The DNA here is from genome assembly GCA_950111635.1 of Agelastica alni. Classification (NCBI taxonomy): domain Eukaryota; kingdom Metazoa; phylum Arthropoda; class Insecta; order Coleoptera; family Chrysomelidae; genus Agelastica; species Agelastica alni. The sequence goes on from OX467716.1 coordinate 28,417,811, forward strand.
ATATGTCACGATTTGGTTGTGATACTCAAGATAATATTGATGAAATTATAGCATCGAATATACCGAAGAATACTGTTCACAATAAAAAATTTGTGTGGAAAGCGTTCATGGACTTTTGTGATGTAAGAAAATATTTTATTTCCATAATCAGCAAAAAAATTTTTATCCGAATAACCCTCGAACATTGATGAATGCTCAAAAATTTTATAACATCTATCTCAAGCTTGTTGCTTATAGGCAACAGACCTCCGCCTACGGCGTCGGTCTGTTTCCAAGCAACAAGCTTTCGAAATCTGTTATAAAATTGTTTCGACAATTATCAATGTCCTTGGGTTATTACTACTGAAAATTTTTTGACAGTTCTAACAACCATTCAAATTTTGTCATTTGTATCATATGAATTGTTAAATAAAACCAGAATTTGTGAAATTATTATGTAGTATATTTGGTATCAATGTTTTTACCCCAAATGATCTCGGAAGGATCCATTTATATATTTTTTTTATTTATGGAAATGAAATGACTATGATATGACTATTGTACCTGATACTTGCAAAGTATCAATTTAAATTAAGAGCTCCCATTAAGTGGCCACCTATAGGTGACCAGACTTAACGTCGTCAGTTTTTTTTTAATACCGTGTATTTTGTTTCAGGCTGAATTAATTCATATGCGAGCTGAATTGACGGATTCCAAGTCAAAACGGGAGGTATTAGAAAACGAACTGCATCACTTATTGCTCCAGCTACATTCCTCACAGCTTTCCAGATTACCCGATAGTTTAAGCAACAAAAGGCAAGATCAGTACATCAAACCTGATATCACTGCGATTAAACAAAAATTAGAAGCCGAAATTCGACAGAGTCCTCTTCGAGGAGGTAAATGATTGTTTTTTAAATTTGTTGAATAAATTTCAAATCCAGTTTATTTTACTTAATTGATCCCCTTTGTAGCATTTGCAACCTCTTTAGGAACCCAAATTGAATACTTTTCCAGGTCCCAATGACTTTTGCATTAATATAAACAGTCAGGATCATTTATAGTTACTTATCCCTGCTGTAAACTTCATTAATATAAACCGTCAGAATCTGGGCTGGTTCATTTTACTTAAATGATCGCTCTTTTCAGCCTCCTTAGGGACCTAAATTTAATCCTTTCACAGGTCCCGATGGCTATTTATTTAAACAGTCAGGATTATTTACTCTGTAACATTTGCAGCCTCTTCAGGTACCCAAATCGAAACCGTTTATAGATCCAAATGATTTTTGCATTAATGTAAATAGTCCAGGATCACTTAAAGTTAATTATCTCTTCTGCAACCCGTGCAGTCTCTTTAGGGACCCAAATTGAATCCTTTCACAGGTCCCAATGACTATTGCATTTATATAAACAGTCGAATTAAGACTGGGTACGTAAATTATTTACTCTGTAGCATTTGCAACCTCTTTAGGAACCCAAATTGAATACTTTTCCAGGTCCCAATGACTTATGCATTAATATAAACAGTCAGGATCATTTTAAAGTTAATTATCCCTTCTGCAACCTGTGCAGCCTCTTTAGGGACACAAATTAAATCCTTATACAGATCCCAATGACTATTGCATATATATAGACAGTCGAATTAAAGCTGTTTCATTGTACGTAAATTATTTACTCTGTAGCCCTTGCAGACTTTTTAGGTACTCAAATTGAAACCTTTTACTGGTCTCAATGAATTTTGCAGCCTCTTTAGGGACACCCTGTAGCCTCTTCAGGTACCCAAAGTGAATCCATTCACATGCCCTTTATAACACCTTTATAACAATGTTCCTTATACTGTGCGAATTTCAAAATAGACCAACGTTAAAATATTGTTATTTGTGTTAGAATACTGTAGTTTCATTATTTAGGAGGATACTATTTGCCAGACTAACAACCCAAGCCTGACACTTATTTAATACTCTAAATATTAGAAAAGAGATTTTTATTAGCTGATTATCTTTGAGTTTACAGATCTAAGATTAATTTTAAAATTTATAAACGTTTACCTAGTTGCAGATTCATAATCATAAGCATTTGTTCATTTTAGCTGGAATCAAAGATCATGACGAGTTAAAAATTAATCCAACACTGCTAGAGCCTGCACAGTACAAAGCCAACATTATTCAGTTAGAATCGGAAAATTCTGCGCTAAGAAATGAACTGTTATCACTCACCAGTGAAGTGTACGGTGCTAAATTAGCGGCCAAATATTTGGATAAAGAACTAGCCGGGAGGATACAACAATTACAACTATTAGGTGACAAACAAAATGGATAAACTACCAAAATATCAAATATAACTAAAAATCGTTTCCAGTCTATTAATTTTATGCGAAATTCCAGGTAGAGAAATGCAAGGTGATATTCGAGATAAACTGTGGAGGCAGTTAGAATCGGAGATTCTATTGCAGAGACATAAAACTGTTGTGCGTGCCTGCAGACGAAATAGCACTTTGAATGGATCGGGAAAATGTTTGAAACCCGATTCGGAAACGAATGCAGAAATCACGGAACACTTCGGTGACATCAGAACCGTTCTGGTTAGAAGAAAACCCGAGCAAGGATTGGGGATTAGTATTACAGTAAGTGTATAAATTGTAATTATTTGTATATAATTGTTTTAATCGTTACGTATAGGATGTATAGGGTTTATTGATACAAAATGCATGTGTTAATTTATGATGATCTTGACCAGACGTCTCACATTCTTGTCTTTAAAAGTCAGTAAAGTAATAAATAGCTTAACAGATCAGAACTCTCTTATAACATAAATATATAAGAAATAATCACAAAATCTAAGTATACACACTAAATAAATGAGTAATTAAACAGTAAGGAATACGCTCTTAATAGTTATTTAATGTTTTCTCATCGGTTATATTGTGTTTCAGGGTGGTAGGGAGCATGGCGTTCCGATTCTAGTATCGGAATTAGAACCCAACGGTCCGGCTGCTCTGTCAGAACAACTTTACATCGGCGATGCTATATTGTTTGTGAATGACATAGATTTGAGAAATGCTTGTCATAGAGAAGCGGTTAGCATCCTTCAACAGCAACAGGGAGATTGTACGTTGCAAGTACAGTATATAGCAGCAGATGATAGTGATAATTCGTTAGAAGAAGATGGTTTCAATTTTAGGTAAGCATGATACTCCGTATTTGGTATATGGATCTGCGCAGTTTTGTGTCCGCACAGGTGTGTCCAAAGTCTGTGCATTCAGCCCAATCAATTCTCGTAATATTAGTCCATCTAATTCTATTCACAGCTGTTCTGAATTGTGTTGTGGTAGTCAGTCCAGTCCATTTTCTCAGATTGTAAAGCCATGATGTGCGTCTTCTTCCTGGGCTTCTGCGGCCATCTATTTTTTCTTCGATAATAAGTTGGATAAGATGATGTTTCTTATTTCTCATAATATGACCAAAGTATTCAATCTTGCGCTGTTTGACATTCTTCAGTACATACTTCCTTATTCCCATTTATCCGCTGTAGTCTTATGTCGTTTGTTGTATGTTGCGTCCACGGTATTCTCAACATTCGGTGGTAGCACCATATCTTGAAATCGTCTTTGCGTTTGCTAGTTGCTTCTGTTAGGGTCCAGGTTTCTGCTCCGTATAATAGGACTGAAAATATATAACGTTTAAGTGCCCTTAGGAGTCTAATTTTAATGTTTAAGCTTATATTGCACAGTAGTGTTCGTGCTGTTTTTAACTCAAACTATGTATTTATATTTAATAAACAAAAATAAATTATTAGGGATATCATGTGTGGCTAAAGGAAACACTTCACTTTATCCAAACCAGAAGAGTAATAAAAGTCTGGAAAATGTCTTTTAAAATTTTTAATCGAGTTTGAAATCAACAGATTTATCCAGTGCAAAATTTAATCTTTCTTTTAGACAATCCTGCTGTGCCCTTTCTAATCCTGGTATCCAAAAAAATATCATTCTTGAAACTCTCACAGCAACAACACTTATTTCCCAACCGCTCTTCTGGCAAGACACTTGTTCTCCAGCAGTCAAGCAAGAAAGTCAACCTTTGCAGTGTAAATTTCACATTATACATACATACATATAGTCACGACTTTTTCCCGTAGGGGTAGGCAGAGACCACTTCCTTCCACTTACTACGGTTCTCACACACATCTTTTGCTTCCCCTACTTTCATCAGTGCTCTCATACATGCTCGTCGGTTGTTGAAGCTCTTGACCTGGCCTTTCTTCAAAACAATGTTGATCTGATCGAGATAAGTTCGCCGAGGTCGACCTCTACCGACTTGTCCATTCATACACGCCTTATGAATTTGTTTCGTCAATCTTCCTTCATCCATTTTTTCTACGTGTCCATACCATCTAAGCATTCCTTTATCTATTTTTGTAACCACATCTTCTTTTACACCACAGCGTTCTCTTATCTCACTATTCTTAACTTTATCCAACCGAGTCACTTTATCTATATTTCTTAGACTACTCATCTCCGCAGCATTAACCCTATTTTCATGCTTCTTCTGCTAAACCCAACATTCATTACCATACATAAGTGTAGGAACCAACACTCCTCTATGCACAGCCAGACGTGCCTTTTTTGACACTTTCTGGCTGTTCATAAAGCTATACAGTGCCCCATTCATTTGTTTTCATGCTAACACCATTCGCTCAATGTCACTGTCATACTTTCCATCTCTCCTAAACTTTGAACCCAAGTATACAAACTCATTTACTTGTTCCACTCTTTGTCCCTTAATCAGAACCTTACAGATTGTCATACTTTCTTCTCCTTCAAAAACCATTACTTTCGTTTTTATTACATTTATTTTCATCCCTTTGATTTTAAGGGCATCATGCATAATACCATCGCCTGCAACTCCTCTTCAGATGACGGTAATATGACTTGATCATCGGCGTAAAGAAGGCATTTGACGATCAAATAATTCAATTTCAATCCATACGCACTCTCAACTATTTTAAACAATCGTCTATGTATAAGTTAAACAGCCATGGCGAAGCTACACATCCCTGTCTCACACCTTTTTTGATATTAAACCAGTCCGTGTAAGCTCTCGTAAAGTGATTTCAGTGGTCGTAATTAAACTACCGTTCACCCCATACATAGACAATTTCGACCACAATTCACTCCTCACCACTCTTTCATAGGCCTTTTCCAAGTCTATAAAAGCGCAGTAGACCATCTGACTTCTAGCAAGAATTTGTCGACCATGCCTCGTAATAAAAAAAACCTGATCCATATATCTCTTTCCTTTTCTAAATCCTGCTTGCACATCCCCTATTATCTCAGTTTCATTCGTCACTCTTTTAATCAATATCTTTGCATACAATTTGCCTACTATGCTGAGTAAACTAATACCTCGGTAGTTCTTACAGTGCTGCTGCGAACCTTTTTCCTTGTAAAGCAGCACGATAACGGCCTTGCACCAGTCGTCTGGTACGCTACCACTCCTCCAACAAAAGGTTAAAAAGGCGGTACAGCAGACTAGTTACCACGCTTTGTCCAGGCTGTTCTTATGGACTTCCAGAAGAGTTTAATATTTTTCTGGAAATCGTCAGATAACCTATCAAATTCATCTTCATCACTCTCCTTCTTTCTTGCCACAACTTTTAACCTTTTATACTCATTCTTTGCCTTGTTTACATCTTCAATCGTTGCCTTTTGCGTTCTTTGATTGACTTTTGTAGCCAGCCAATCCAGCCAGGCTTACTTCAACTTTTATGTGTACTTTGTAAAATCTCTTATTTTTTTTAAATTTTATTCAATGCTGAGCGCCGCTCCAATTGTCTTACCTTCTACCTCTCCCGCTTTCCAGAGTAATCTGGTGGTCCTTCGAACCTTTCTTTTTTGGATTTCCATCTTTATGGACGCAGATAGTTTGTGTTTGAACCCGAGTTTTTCTTTGCACACTTGAACCAGCAAATTTTATTTAACAGTTCACTAGTTTTTGGATTCTAGTCATTCACAAACACAGAGTAATAAAACGTGCAAAAGATTCATTGAAATCCTTCACAATATCAGCAAGCCACACTTAGTATTGTTACAAGAATATTTAATTGAAAGATAAATTCTTGTAAATAATTTTTTTAGTTAGTCCCTTTAGTTTTGGGTACTTTGAAATCATAGTATTTGTATGTAAGTATCCTTTGACCTGATATTATTTTAAATAAGTTCAACTCACCATTGGTATAATCAATCTTTGTTTTATTGCTAATGCGTTATTTGTCATTTCGTCATGTCAGCAAATAGCTGGCGTTACTACAGAACACTGATGTGCTGATGTAGATCGCTGAACTCACGAAACGACCTACACCAACCTAAATATACACAGGCCCTCGACCTTACCGAAACGAATGTGTAAAATTACTAGTACGTTTCAATGAAGCACTAAAGTTTCTCACAACACGAAGGCACTAGAGACAGCAGATTGTGTTCCTATCCAAGCGTAATCCTAACGTTACAGTATATTAATGTTCGTTAATTTTAGATTTTTCGATGAAAATGTTTGTGATACTAACGATGCGACTAATTGCAAATCGACTGAAGATATAATTAACACACCCACGGCTCCAAGAACGCCGGATTCGAGTTCTGGGAGCAGGTGAGTTTTGAACAGCCCTTACCGAAGAAATTTGTACATAGTAATATTTTAAAAAATACATAGTCTACATTAACCCAACTTATATTTTAGCAGTAACTATTCTAAAATAAAATGACGTAAACCAAAAGAATTGCTAATTTCGACAATAGCTCAATTTCAATTGTAATTATGCAATGATTGTATAATTCAAAGACCTTAATGTAATAAATTTGCTGACTTGCCATTGAAACTTTTAATTTTATTAAGTATTTAATTAAGATGCATTTATTGTATTTTATCAGTATTATTTTTACGTATTAAATACTCTATAGGTGCTTACTTGGTGAACGCATTTTAAATTTTTACGATAACGAATTATACTTTGTTTTTACCATTAGAATTTAAATATTTTTCGATGCATTCGAACCAATTCCAAACTTTTTTGTTATCACTCTTAAGGTGCTTAAGGTGGTATCACTCCTAAACGTGGTATTTAAAGCGGCAATCGTTCTTTTGTACCAAAAATAATCGATCATCTTAACGTTAGTATTATAGTTAACACAAAGCAAAATCCGATGCACGTCACACAATTTACTAGCTTTGCCAAGGAGAATATCCAGAAAATCTTACTAATTTTTTTGCCTGAAAAAACAGCTCGTGAAACACACTGAACTGATACTAATTAAAGCGAAAACAATGCATTTCGATCGACAATGCCGTCAACTGCGTATGTTTTAAGTATTATGGAAATGTGTCTTAGGCAAACGGAATTTCATTTTAGTTATTTAGAGGATCCAGCAGACGTTGTGCTAACCGAACGTTGGCTTGCCTGCTTTGGGAATGTCACTATCGAATTCGGCGGCCCCGAAAACTATGAATTCGACCCTAATATCGGTCATTTTTGATAGTTTTTATATTTCAACCCCTTCTCGCCCCTTTCGTAGGAACTTATCGGGATAAAAACTATCCTATCTCTGAAGTAGGAGCAATCGATACACATTTACAAAATGTTATTAAAATCGGACTATGAATTCGACACTAATATCAACCGTTTTTGATAGTTTTTATATTTCATCCACTTCCAACCCCTTTCGTTGATCCGATCGCTACCAAATTTCACAGGATCACTTGCTTCGTTAATCTGAAGATTGCCTAAAAATTTCATCTAAATCGGTCCAGCCGTCCGTTTTGGAGTCCATTGGGAACATACATCGACTTTTATATATAATATATGTAGATGAATATCGTGTTTATATGGTTATATTGGTACTAATATAAACAAGTTTTATTACTTATTTTTTTGTAAATAAATAGTACAGCAACAGAAACGGTTATGGAACGATCTATTCAAAGTACTTTAGATAATTTATTCTGCAAAAATTTGCGTTCGCCGATGGGCGTTGGCCAAACTGAACAATTGGTAGCACTGCTTTGAAACATCTACGTCATTGATGACGTGTATTATTTGCGTTCGCCGATGTACGTTGGACAAACTGAATAATTAGTATCACTGCTTTGAAACATCTACGTCATTAATGATGTGCATTATTTTTGCGCCCGATGGACGTTAGCCAAACTTAATAATTCTGCAGGTGGTATCACTGCTTTGAAACGTCATTGGATTTTGTTTTGTATTTACTGTAATATAAATCTCATTAGTGCCATTTAGTTGTCGTTTGTGAAAACGTAAAAGGCGGGCATCCTATTTTAGTCTAAAAGTAAATATTTAAAAAGATATATTTAAGCAGCTCCACTGAGATAACATTTGTATTTATTAGTGGCATATCCAGTCAATTTAACGTTGGGCTAATATAACTAATGTAGCTTTATAAAAGTTTAAACTATTGTTACATATTGTTTGCATGGAATTGTGCAATATTCGTGTTTATTTTTGTTCTATTATAAGGATAGTACTATTATTTCCATGGCAGTGAAACTGTATTTTTTTATTTTGTAGTTATTAAATAAGTATACCTAATTTTATTTTACACAGCTTTTTTTTTTTTTGTTAATAAACTGTTATGTATTATAATTTCAATATATTTTATTCTGCGCATTTTACTTTATTTTTTAATTTTCTATTTGCACCAGATTGCCAAAAAAAAACCTACTCGCTTAATGCAACTGATCGTATGGTTTGAATTTTTTCTAAGAACCACGTTTTTGCTTGCCTCCTCCACTTTAAGGGGGGCTACAGACTATGCGTATGTTCGCAATTCGTGATTCATTCAGTTCTAGGATCACGTTGAGGTTTCACCCTATTGCGTTTTAATTCGCCTATTTACCACCTTCAAAATAAAAAAACTAAATGCCAATAGGGAAGCCGGTGTTGATGCGCTAACTGCCGAGGCTATAAAGTGTTTGGCCGCTGACGGTCACCGATTCATTCATCAAATCTGCCAGAGGATCTGGACCACATGCAGATGGCCGGACGATTGGAAAACTTCAATATTTGTCCCGCTACATACGGATCACTGACGAATCCAGACAACTACCGTCTACTCTAATCTCGCATGCTAGCAAAGTAATGCTTTATATTTTGCAATCCTGGAAAATTTTCTGAGCTGGCAGATAGCTCCAGAACAATTGGCCAGAGAACACTACATATATATATATATATATATATATATATATATATATATATATATATATATATATATATATATATATATATGCGAATTGACGGCATAATGTCAGCCGAAACAAAAACGGAAAAAGTAGTTCGTCAGGGCTGTGTACTATCCCCTATGCCCTTCAACGTTTACTCTGAATTCACATTCGAAAGGTGCTGGAAAACTGGGAGTGAGGTATAACCATTGGTGGAACTAGGATGTCTAACTTGAGATTCGCTGACGACACAGCTCTCCTAGCAACCTCAGAAGCTGAACTATTAGCTCTCCTTGATACCTTAAAACAAACTAGCGAGGCTTACGGCCTTAAAGTTAATTACAACAAGACCAAAGTGATGATTATAGACAGATAACATAACAACTATCCTCAAAAATCCCAAGTTGGAAGCTGTCAAGTGGTGCAGAACTTTGCATACCTCGGATCGTTAATCGAAAACACAGGCAGCAGCGAAAAAGAAATCCGCCGGCGCATTCAACAGGCACGACTAGCCAAAACTCAATAGTATATGGCATGACTCTAACATTACCAAAACAACTAAAATATCTCTGGTTTGATCCCTGGTTTTTTCATCTTTCTGTACGCGTCGGAGACGTGAACTACCAAACAGGCTGATCGCCATCGTATAGGTGCATTCGAGATGTGGTGCTGGAGGAGAATGCTGCGGATTCCGTGGACGGCACGTAGAACGAACGTCTCAATTCTAAATGAGATTGGTAATCCAAGGCGCCTGTCCTGCTTAGTACTGAAGCGTGCCCTGTCATTTTTTGGATACATTTACAGGAATGACAACATGGAGAAACTAGTTGTACAGGGCCATCCTCCCACTGGTCTATCTTCTACAAGCTGCGTGAATCTAACAAATATATGTCTTGATCTAAACTTCAGCGGGGCTTCCGAACTGACTTCTAATCGGATGAGATGGCTAACTCCGTTAGGAAAGCAATCGACAAACTATATATCAGTAATGCCTCAGCTAAAACTACAACAACTGACAATAAAATGAGTTCACAACACATCTGACAAGATGTTATGACTGTGATGATTACCACCTTCAAGAGCGAATTGCTGCAAATTGGTGACGTGCAGCATGTGGCAACTTTTTGACATCGGTCACTGCTTGAGACGGGTAAAGTACACGTGATACAGATTACATATCTTTCATAAGGTTATGCGTGTTTGGTTTTCTGAGCTTTTTTGAGTTTAGAGTGAGCTATTCGACAATTATTTAGGTTTAAGGAACAATATTGTGGTGTTATTAGTGATTTTAAAAACTAAACATTAATATTCAAGTGTTAAAAAGTAGGGTTATCCGTAACCGAGGCACTTTTGACAGATATATAGAATACCAAGCTGTAACTTCACATGTACGTCACTCTTTCTGCTGTTGTCAAGATGAAACGTCTTTCTACTGTTGTCAATCTGAAACGTTACGTGCACGTTGACCATTGACGAATTGCCCACGAACTACACAAAACAAATTCGTGCATAGTCTGTAGTAAGCTTTAAACTTGTTCTTGAAGCACCTTTCTATTGTCGAAACCTGTAGCTTAGTTCATCACTTTCATTGCTGATCGTAACTTTGACAAGTTTAGGTAAAACTCAATTGACAGATTTTATATCTTTCCACGAGATACGTGATTTAATGACCAACGTTAACATAATGAATTCATTGTGTTATCAGATAAGGAAATGAAATTAGAAACAAAATGCATTTCATTATGCAATCATTTTTATATTACAGCCGTAGAAAAAGTGGGGTTGCCTCTTCAGAAGTTATCATTTCCTATTTCTAGTGAGATTGATGAGTTTTTCGCTTTGTTTCAGTTGGAAAGCACTGCATGTTTTCAAAGAAGTGCATGCGTTCAAACACTGTTATGCACGATTTACACTGCACATTTTTATTATGTAATCTTTCAGGTCACCGCTGCAAAATACCAGCAGTCCTAAACAAAGATTATTGTCCGGTATTAATAACGAGCAAAGGAAAAGACACAGTGTTCAAAACGTCTTCGATAACCTAAACAGCCGTAACGAACATTTGCGAGAATTAAAAGGCAATAGGCACATAATCTATGGGGATATATCCAAAAATAAATCGAATAATAACGATTCCCCGGAGACGACGACTCAGACCATCGCTACGGACAATGTTTACAATGTCGACACGAACGACCTAGTTTTAATCGATAACGTAACGAATAACGTCATTAAATTAGAAAATTTTAAAAAAGTCGACGTGTTGTCTACCATGGACAACAACTGCAACACTTCCACAAACTCCCTCAATTCCGACAACTTATCATCCCCGATGCAAACCAGTACTGATATTTATTTAGACTCCGAAATAACTTCGACTGACTTAGCTTCTAACGACTCTCAGTCACCGAAAAATTTGCAAGAATCGTTCAAAGCGAAATTCAATTTCGAAAGCGGTCTGGTAGGCGCGAAATCTGAAAATGTGACGAATGCTCAGAAAGTTTACACTTCGAACGAGTCGTTGTCGCACCCTAAGAGCGATCAAAGTTTGTTGAATTCGGAAGACAGTTGCGGTAGCTCCCCCGTACATAAACTTACTCGAGATTACAAAAAGCAGAAGAAGCACAAGAAGAAATATTTCGGAGTCAAGACTTTGCAGAGTATTTTTAACAAACACGATGGGTATTCTGATATTTCTACGACAGCTTCGGAGCTCGGCGACGATCTTCCCCATCAAGAAATCAGAGAAACCATTGAAACTAATAAATATACTGACGTTAGCCCCCAATTCGAGGAAAATATACATAGTCTTTTATCTGATATTTTCGTGAAACACTTTCCCGTAGCGGCTACCGAACAAAATGCAACAGTAAATTTAAATAGAGCGGTTGGTACGAGAAAATATTTCTCCTTACACGGCCAGAATTTAAGAGTTGGGAAAGCTCTTAGACTGTGTCCAAATGAAGAGTACACAGATAACGATAGCGAGCAAAGGAAAGAGAAACTTTTAGCCAGATATGTCTACAATGCAAATTCTTTAAGTGCTGACGGTATTGGCGATCCTGATTTCGGAACGCCCGTTTGAAATAATATAACTATAATTTCAATAAATATGTTATAGGTAAAGAATTAAAAAAAGATCTTTTTGGCTTCTTAAAACTTTCATATCTTTATAGAGGTTTTTGTGTTATCGTTTCTTTTCCTACGACACCGAAGGTTTGTTTCAACCTGCAGCTTTTGTACGGTATTCAGAATTGTTTGGTTCGAATTTGCTTATAGATAAATTGCTAATGAAACACACTGCAACATCCCTACTTCATCACGGCAGCAGCGCCACTTCCAAGTGCCGATTCAAACCGAATTGGCTACCAATGGAGGGAGCATTCTAAATGCAGAATGAGCCAAAAATCAGTTGTCAAACATACCTACAAATTTAAAATTAACACATAAATAATAGTACACTTTAATGAACCTACAAAATATGCTCAAAGTTTTTCCATTGCAATAATTAAAAAATGTTGTCGCAGTAGCTTTTCAAATTCTGATAGGATTCGTGTCTTCAAATGCTCAACATCACGAATCTTAACGGAATAAACCTCATTTTTTTTAGTATACCTACGAAATCCATGGGTATGATTTCTGGGAATCGTAAAGTCCATTTAATGGTACCCTTTCTCCCAATTCATTCATCAACGTTTTCATTTAGAAAGTATCTCACAATAACTCCGGGGATATTTCATCTTCTTGTCATCAATTTTTTCTTAACGGGATGCAGATGATCCAGTGCTTAAAGGAATCTTGCTACTTTACAGAATTTAAAGTACCGTAAAATAAAGCCCAGTTAGCACACCGCTTAAAATCCCTGTCCATACACTCACGCCAGGAGAGTTAACTCTAAAGTTATATCTTGGTAGACGCAGTTGTAGTCTAAGATCCGAAGTAAAATCGACCTTCACCCATCTCTTTAATAGATAAAAATTATTTTATAATATAGTGTGTTAAAAATAATAAAAAAAGAAGGGTTATCTGAAAAAATCCTGGCCAGGATATAATTAATTAAAAATTCAAAAATCACTTTTTTTTTTATTTCTACCGATGAGTTTAACGAAAAAAATGTACACCAACCGTAAGTACAAAGCCTATAGAATATGCAAACATAGGGTTACCTATATTTTTCCCGGTCTAACTATTGGGTTGCCAGGTTATAAACAGGTATTTTGGTCCTAGTTATTTTCACCTACTTGTTTAATCTATAAATTAAATATAAAAATAAGCGCTGTTTTATTGCGAACACAATGATATAGGGTTGCCCGCAAAAAGTCTGTCCTGAATGATGGTTGTCGAATTTTAAAAAAATAAAATTTTAATGCGAATGTGAACGTGCGACAAATAGGTCCGGGACAAATATCTCGTGCGATAGACGAAGACAGAGTTGTAGCTGCGCGCGGCGCGACCCATTTTTTTTATAATTTTTAACATACTAAATTGCTTATATATGGTTTCAATTGCAGTCTTTTCTGAATCATTTTTAGGCTTGCCATTGCCATTCCTTACTCATTAGACGCTTTTATTTGAGATTTAGTAGGTGATTACACTAAACATATCGCGACAACATTAAGATTCTCTTCTGTCATGATTCCACCGTGTTTGCAAAACAAATACACGCTGTTTTGTAGTTAATTTTCTATTCATTGCTCTCAGACTTTGAATATACATCAGGAAGGAGCATAGTTTTGACAGAAACGTAGGGCAAAATATAAAGAACAAAAATAATAATTTATTTGTGTAGTGAAGTTACAATAACAAAGTGATTTAATTAACAACACTTTATGATTATATAATGATGTTATATTTTCTAAAATATAACATCACCATTTGGGTAACTCAAGTAGTCTTACTTTTAACTTAGATAATCGATTAAAACAATATTCAGCAAAATGATGGCAACATAAAGCACTATTGCTTTTGGGAAAAAAATTCAGGATTTTTCACTTAATTAGTCTATTTTGTTTTTCTGTTTTCATCTTTGGGAAAGCTACAACAAAGATTATCTCAACATGTTATTTTCACATTCATAATAACGTTACGTATCTCTTCCCAGAATAATCATCCTAACCTAAAGTTCTAATGAGTTTAAATTGTGTGTTAAAAGTGTTTTTAAGTGTATGTATTTATTATAAAATTACCACCTTTTATGATGTTGTCAGGGAATACCAACAAGATGAACAACTAACCATATTTGTCGTTATTGTTTCAGTAATATAACAATGTTTTACCACCAACTTATTTAGATGTTAATAATGGTTAACCAATAAGTATTTGCACTAAAGCACACAACAAATCTTAACCTTTATTAAAACTTTAAACTGCTAAAATCTATTAAAAATACACTTTATTGACGTACGAGTCATACTTGGAGGTTCAGGGAGACCGTTTTCTCCTCACTTTTAGCATCCGTGCAAAGTTACAATGTTCCTGTTCGTTTTACATTCAAAGCTCTCAGATAACAACATAACCTCAAACTGCTAATGTCAACTGAGTTATGGATACTACACACTACTCAAGTTTACATTTAAATTTTTTGATACTATTTACGAATTTGGTTTCTTTCTGCATTTTATGAAAAACTGCTGTAGTTAGTGATAATGTTGCTAAAATTATAATAATTAATCGAAATGTCAGAATACCTGAAGCAAAAAACCGTGGCATCTGTCGTTTATCTGTATTGCTCAAAATCAATTGGAAAGTATTAAAGAGTAACCCCAAGAGAACCATTTTTGCGTTTGCTATACAATAATTTTCAAACAACTTTGAGAGTTTTTCCAATGCAAAAGTAACATTTCTTTTGATTCCCCTGGCACAAGTTTTCATTTGTTTGCACCATTCCTCCTAGTGAAAATTAAACTCATATAACTGATAAAACTCATTCGCATTTTTTTAACTACAGTTTTTTTTTATTTTGCATTTCTTTATTGAAAACGAATTTCGGGACTGCGTTATACTAGAGTAGATTAGTTTACATCGTTCTGGTCACCTTTAGATTTCCAATTGCTAAAGTGACATATTTTTTCATCTTTCCTCTTATATGGACATATTTGTTTCACTAGGGGGATCTTTTGTATTGAGTAACGACTCTCCAGTCTCACTTAAACTTAAGGCTTTTTACATACATATTGTTCTTTAAATACGTACTCCTACCTGCTAAGATTTATTCATAAATTGTATCGTTAGTTCCGTTTAATGCCAGAAAAAAAATGGATTTGTGAAGTCTTTTTAAACATATCTGTCTAAATATAAGATTATGCATTTGTTTCGGAGTTTTATTTAATATTTTTGTTTTTTAAGACTTAAATAATGTTTCGGTAGATAAACTAAAAGGCAATGGACCATCGAAAGTCTGGATCATACAGCTAGAAATCGTGAAGAAATGAATCATATTGTCGCAAACATTCATTAATGGATAATGCATAAGAAGAAAATAAATACTCTTCCGACCAATTATCATGTCAACTTTAAAAACAGAGAAATGTATTTTCAAAATGAAGCAGTAGATAAATTAATAATGAAAGGCACATTTACAACATCCCTATTCCCCATCCCCATTTATCATCGAAAGTATCCAACGTCTGAATAAATCCACCGAAATTCTTACCACCATCAAAAGAAGGAAACTGCAATATTTCGGGCATGTTATGAGAGCAAAAAATACCGATTACTGCAGATCATGCAGGGCAAAATGTATGGTAAAATAAAGCCGGGCCGCAGAAAAGCATCATGGCTCAAGAATCTACGTGACTGGTATAAACTCAACTCAAGCTCTCTGTTCAGACTTGCCGTCGACAGAGTAAGGATAGCCTTGTTGGTGACCAACGATTATCCGAACACAATTTGAACATAATAAAAAAACAAATGGAAGGTTTAAAGAAGTGAATGCGCATGCGTCTGTTACTTTCATGCCTGCTGACGTCACATAAAATTTTAGTGGGTGTGGCTTGAATAATATAGTATTATTTATTTTTGAAAATTTATACGATCAGAATTTAGTGATTTAAGTGTCATTTTGTTAAGAATTTGGTATTTCATTAAAAGAATATAAAATAAAATAGCATGCACTTTCTCCGTTCCGTGCAACTCAAACATACGCAGCTGGCGGTCTTTTCGATAAAAATGCATTGTTGCCGCTATAATTGGTATCTTTTTGTTTTGTCCCTTTGCTATGAAATAAATAAATAAATTTCCTACAATTTCCAAATTCCAACAATTTGACAGCGGGTATCAAATTGTGTGACGTGCATTGGATTTTGTTCGCGTGTTCGCAGTGATTTGCTCTTGGAGGCGAATTTCAAGGATGCAATATGGTGGAAACACGAACCGCAAGCACACTCACAGTCTGTAGACTTCCCTTTACAAACTATGACGAACTGCTAAGGTGACGTGCACCGCGTGGCAATTTCTTTATATCGGACAAAAGGGTGACGTCACTGCTTGAGTTTGGTGCACGTTTTACAACAAATAACATATCTTTCATAATGTTGTATTTGGTTTTCTGAGCGTTTTTGTTATTTTTTTGAGTTTAGAGTGAGCTTGAAATTATTTAGGTTAAAGAAACAATATTGTATTAGTGACTTTTAACGACTAAACATTAATATTCCCGTGTCAAAAAGTATGGTTTACGTTACCTGTAGCCGAAGCCACTTTTTGACAGATATAATCTCAAGCTTTGACGTCACATGTGTCCGTCATCCAATTTAAGCTGAAACGTCATGTGCACGTTACCCATGTCACCCTTACGTAATTAGAGATTCGATCTTTCAAAATAACTTAATTTTCAATAAATAAATCTTTATTTACAAACACTATTTAAAATAATAAAAAAAGGAGTCTTATTTGATTTATTAAATATAACCATTTAACAAAATGTTTTTTATACAGGAACCTAAAATGATTAGCATACCATACAAAATAAGAAATATTTTTCAATTAAGCTAATGCTACCTATATAACAAACTAGCCGCGACTTTATTAAATTACTGTTATTTTTAATCGATGTGTAACTTTTCTAGTGACCATCTATAGTATTAATAAAGATCAAGGTGACTTGAAGGAACATTTTCGCATATAACTCGCGTACCGAGACGTTACGCTAAATGGCCACGGTGGCGCTGATGGTTAGATATAAACACGCTCTATGCTGAGCTGTCAGTGTTATTGCACTCGCAGTTCCCGGGGCGCGATTCTCCATTTGAAATGCGTCGAGATGGGCATTATTACCTTCCAGCCACCTAGATAAAGGTAAAAATGTTAATTGACATTCGTTTACCTGTCACAACTCAAATCCATTTTCGAAGATAATAACATAATTATTTGTGTATCACTAGTAATTGCCATTTTCCTAATAAAACAATATTGTGGTTTTGTTAAACAAACAGTAAAATTTAATACATGAACTGCATTTCTATCTTTCGGTTGCACACTAACCAAATCCACTGGACAAGTAATATCACGTGAATGCCATATTTATTGTGGGTTAAAATACTAAGTTTTAAGTTTTAACGTAAAGCTACACCAACTAAAATTAAAAAATCAGTAAACATCTCAATTAAGAAAATTTTAAAAATATATTTTTTCTATAAATAAAACTATCAGTGACGTGCAGCACGTGGCCACTTTTTGACATCGGTAGAAAGGGTGACACACACGTGACACGTCAATGCTTTAGATGGGTAACGTGCACATGGTACAACAAATGACATATCTTTCATAAGGTTATGTGTGTTTAGTTCAGAGTTTTTTTAACGTGAAACGTCTTTTAAATCACACCCGAACATAAGTGGACCGAAATGGTTTTAGTTTAATAATTACAAAACCGTTAATCTTACAAACATAAATCCAGTGTCATTATTTAGCTTATATACTCAGCTCGCTGTTAGGAGTGGGGTGGCATTGCGCAAAATGATCGAAATCGACGCTCTCGCATTTTTTTGTTCAGTGCAACTCACGACTCACGTGATAGCGCGGCGATTCTTTCGTGTATTTATGAAGTTTATTTAGAATGATCAATTTTAATAATACTAAGTTTAATTTGGACAATATTTATAGGTAATAATAACCAGAAAGTTTAAAAAAATATATAAAAATTCAATATGTCGGCCTCAGCCCTATCTAGAGCCAGCCGGGATACGCACAGGTACCCCAATGTCTGGCGCAGTCTGAGGCGGTTTAGAGAGCGTCTCAAAGCTGCCAGGGCACGCCTATTAAGTGAAGATACCACCCATACATAATATGTAGAAGCTGCCATGGCACGCTTAGTAAACAACACCGACATCGTGAACACTTTTACCGTTGCTGTACTAATGGACACAACGAATGATTATAAAGTCCATACATCCATTTTATTTCAGTATTTAACACTAAAAGCGACTCGCTGATAGACGTTTCACGTGAAACCAAAGGCCTTGTGCCCCGAAACAGCCCCCATCGTTATTTTTTAGTTTTAAGTGAGCTTTTTGACAATAATTTATGTTTAAGGTACAATATTGCGGTGTTGTCAGTGATTTTTAAAGACTTAACATTAATATTCAAGTGAAAAGGTAGGGTTTATGCTACCTAAAGCCGAGGCCATTTTTTGACAGTCAAGTTGTGACGTCACACGTTAATCTGTCTACCGTTGTTTAAACTGAAACGTCATGTGCACGTTACCCATTATGTTTCGTTGGTGTAATCATTTAACTATGTTGAATTAAATACACTTTTGTTAACATAATATTTTGTACATAAAATAGAATTATTATTAAATATTATATATAGCTATATTTTAGCGGGTAGATGTAATAATGTATAGGTTAAAATTTAGTGATCGTGAGGGTGTTGTTTTGCTGCTCCTGCATATTTTTTTTCAAAATAAAATTTATAATGGGCCGTTAAGAAGAAACATTCTGCGAAAACGAAAGAGGTAATTGCTAATGTGATTAAAGTGATTAATAATTAAGAGAATAAGAATACTCCTGCTCTCTGAAATCGTTCCAAATCCCTTTATTTAGCAAGCAATATTTATTTCACATTTTAAATATATGTATTTTCATTTAACTCCACTGGTTTCACACAATATATTAATGTTAACCGATAGTTTTTTTGAATACTTAAATAAAAGTAGAATTTGTGAAATTATGTAGTTTATTTAGTACCAACACTTTTTTGATGTGTAACATCTTTGCTCTCGCTTTCTTGCAATTTGTGGGAGTGATTTCGTCAAATGGAACGGAAGTGTGTAAGTGTAACAGCCGTGGAAGCGCGCGCTATTCAGATTCTGTCAGATAGATGTCAACCAATTTCCCGAGAGGTCGGTAGTGTCAGCCATCAGCTATGCACTTAAGTTACAGTGTTGTGTATAAAGTTTGCTGTTATATGCGTAAACTATATAAATAAATATTTACTGTTTATAATAAGTCTCAATAAAGTGCAGATCATTGATAAAAAATTCAAGTAAGTAATAATAAATAATTATTCCAATAAAATATTTCAGTATTTAGCTTTTTTAAATTTTGAGGTTGATTTCTGTCACTCCTAGTGTCAATTAAATAAATACAATATTCATTAAAAAGAATTATTGTTTGTTATGAAAAATCATTTTAAATAATACCTAACACATTTTTTTCAGAATATAATTTTAAAATTGCTTATTTCTAAGGTGAGATGACAAATGTTACACATCATATGCGACTACTGTTGTAAGGCTCGCTCGTTTTTTTTTTATTTTGTCTCTGGCAAAAAGACCAACCTCTAATGATCTCAAAAGTATCCATTTACAATTTTATTTGCTTTCAATTCCAATATATTTTCTGACGCTAAAATAAAGAAACTTTTCTACCAATGGTAAATAAGCAGAAAGAAAAAAATGTAAGTGTTTTGCAATTCAGAATAGTTAAATAATTGCCGATATAAATAAAATATACCATTTAATTAATTAATAATATAATATTTGTAAATAAGCTACTGATTTGTCTATATTCATGGAATATTTATAATGTTTACTTAAAAATAACACCATTTCTGATATTTTTAAGTACCACTCTCCTTAAATTTGTCACCCACATAAATTAATATTAAATAAAGTCGAAAATATACACAGATGAAAGACAAAAGTGAGATTTCTAGGTAATTAGCATCCCATAATAAAATAACACTGATACTGATCCAAACTGATTAGTACCTATTAGTCTCTATTATCTAATATATTACATCATTATTATAATATGTGACGAGATTACCATAAATATCCTTAAATCTTAATAACAAAACTCTCGTGCGAACCTAATTAGGTGACCGTTTGGTATTTACAAAGGCAAGTATATCTGAAACAAACACAATTGTTTAGTCATACTTATTTAAAAATTTTACTATAAAACTATTCTAAAATAGGAAATTGGATTCGATCGATCACGTAAAGGAGTACAGGAGTACCATATTTTTAACACACAAAGGCAAAATGAGAGAAGGACGTACCTACAAATTTGGGCATTTAGTGTTACGTTAGGTTAAAACGGCGGTTCGGACGGAACCAACTTAGGCCTTTTGGCCTGTTGTGATACCGTGATGGACGGCGGTGCCTTCCCCCTCTACCGTGAAAACCAGTTGTAACTTTTAATGAACAGTGTGAGGAGGTCTTTAATGCTAACTCAGCTGAGATCAGATAAGTCATCAAAGTTTGGTTGCCCTGGTATAGAAAGCCGTTTTCTGCCTATGGCAGGGCAGTGGCAGAGAAGATGTACCATTGTTTCCTCCTCTTCCTCATTGTGACAGCTTCTACAGAAGTCGTGTCGTAGCTCTGCGATTCCCATGCGCTGTGCATGGGATCCACCTGCCCAGTGTCCTGTTATGGCCGCGATCGCGTTTCCAATGGACTCCCTGGATAGAGTTAAAACATCATTAATTCGACGTAGATCTAGTTTAGGCCTAATCTGTTTAGATGATGTGCATGTAGGTTCATTTTGCCACTTCCACCTCAAGTTGGCTTTTTGAACAATTTTGCTGTGCAGGAGGAGCTGGCAGTTTGCAATCGATACTCCTGGCTGAGATAAGACAGCTGCAAGGGTGGTGTCCAGACAGCTGCCTCAGTAATGGCTGTCATTTCGGCTTGGTACACACTGCAGTAATCAGGCAAACGAAACGACAGGCCAAGTGAGAGGTCTTCTGAGGAGAAGACACCGCAACCTACTCTCTAGTTCTCTCTAGTTTAGAGCCGTTAGTATAAAATACTGCGCCTTGAGGTTTAACTAGGTTCTCGGTTCAATCTTCTCTGGATGGGATTTCCAGAGATAGGTCGCCTTCAAACATAGGGGTAGGTTTAGTATAGTCGATATTTTTTGTGCACAGTT
Source organism: Agelastica alni (assembly GCA_950111635.1). NCBI lineage: Eukaryota > Metazoa > Arthropoda > Insecta > Coleoptera > Chrysomelidae > Agelastica > Agelastica alni. The sequence goes on from OX467716.1 coordinate 28,439,394, forward strand.
TGTATTCTCTAGAGTGGCCGTAATGCGTTTCTGTTCATGGATCTGAGAGCAGCGCTAATTGCGCATTCTTTCCCAAACAGATCTACTAGTAGTAAATGTAGATTTCAAGGGCTTTTGTTACGGTGGTCTGTAGACAGCCTGTGATCAGCAGGCATGCCAATCTCTGGACTTTTCTTACCTTTGTATGGTTGACTCCTTTATCTAGGGCTGGCCACCATACTAACGATCCATACATTAGAATCGGTCTTATTAGTACTGTTTTTTCCGGGTTTACGCCCAGACCGCACCCTGTGCTACAATGAACTAGTTTGTTAAGTGCATTTTGCATAATCTGATATAGGATATCCGGGAATTTCTCTGAGATTAGTAATACTAGGTCATCAGCGTAGGCCACGATTTTTCCATTGGTAGGAGAAACTCGTTGAGTGTGAGATTCCACAGGAGTACCCCGCCACGTGGGGTGACGAAGCATCCATAAATTTCAGCTTTGATTTCTCTAGTACATAACATGTGGCTTATGAACTCTAAACATCAAGTAACCTTTTTAGTGTCTCAAGCAAGAAAGACGAAAGACTTATTGGCCTGTAGTCTTTTAAGGTACCATGTGAGGGTTTTCCTCCCTTAGGGATGAAAACGACTCTCACTTCCTCCACTTAAGTGGTACATATGCTAGGCTTCAACATGCCTTGTATATAGCCACGGAATAACTGTTCAATACCGCTTGTAATTCCGCTGGTATTATGTCATCCATACCTGGTGACTTGTATGGTTTAAAGCCAAATGTCATTTATTATCAGTAATTTATTCATTTTTATCGTTAAGATCTCATTTTTTAGTTACTACAGTCAATGTATTTTGGGTCGGACGGAAGACTGACGGTCGCCTCGCCAACAGCCAGTTTTACCCTCACCTGTCGCATTAGATGTTTCACATTAAAATAGGGGAGCAAAACTAAGATTTTTCAGTTACGTCCCTCTGTCATATTGCCGACGATATAATAATTCATTTCATCCCCTTTCCATTGTTAAAATAATCACAAGAAAACATTGCTTACCAATAACTATACATCATCTTATTCCCGTGCTAAATGATGTAGCTGCGCAACAGCTAGTTGTGCGTGAAGGGCATTAGCATGCAGAGCGTTGGCGTGCAACGCATTAGCGTGCAGAGCATTTGCATGTAACGCGTTGAACATTACGTTGTCTGGAATTACAGGTTTCGGTAATGGGATTGTTATTGGAGGCGGTTCATCGGGATTTTCTTGTTTGTGTACAGGTTGCAATCTTCTTATGTTGCTCACAACATTTAGCCCTACAAAAATAAACAAGGTTAAATTTTAAAATGTGTAAAAATGACAAACTATTGTACAAAATTAACGCAACAACGTATTAAATCATACAAATTCCTATAATGAATTAATCTTAATAATTTTTTATGTACATTGGTTACATTAAAAGTTAGAAAAAACATATGCGGATACTTTGAAAGTGAATTTTGGATGATATCTTGAGAAATTTGTTCCCATGATGTAATAACTGCATTTTCAAGTTCACTTAGGTATCTAGGTGCAGGTATTTGAGGTTTAACATTTTTCTTGGGGTGATTCGCCCTCCTAGAATAATTTCCTACCTCATTCAAGCGTCTTACCATACCACTTATTGTGGAAAGATTTTTGCCTAACAAATTGGTAACATAACTTTGACAATATCGTTTATCCAATAAAACTGAGGCTCACATTACCTCTTGTTCAGTTAAATTCTTTGCTTGATTAATTTTGATAATTTTTTGGGGTCAAAAATTTAACATTTTACCACAAAAAACGTATTACTTTTAAAAATGGAACAATTTATGAGCTACTTTTAACGAAAATCTATCGCAAGTACTAAACTAAATTGTTTATCTTTTAGCAAATTTTTTAAAACTATAAATCTAAACGAATTGTGTTGATAGCTGTCATTAACAACGAGAAAAAATATGCCTACTATTGCTGTTGTGATCACAGGTCGCAGCACTTCGCCTTAAATTTTATTTTAAATCCTTCTTCGATTCGTTCCTGCACGCCAACGTCTTCTTAAAACCGAATAGCCCCAGGCAGAACCCGCTTCCCTTTATTTTACCCGCGATATCTCTGACCGGTACGCCAGCCGGCCTTCTTTCTCCCTTTGTTTGCAATGCGCAGTCTCGAGTCGGCGCAGTAGCAAGTTTTCTCTCTCAACGCGCCGGCTCGTTTTAGTTTTAACGCAATAGTAGTATTCCTCCTACCGTCGAGAACGACAGTTCTTCAGTTGTATTCCTCCGACCGCCGATAACAACGGTCGTTTAACAGTATTATTGTTCCGGCAGTTGTAGTGAGCGGTTGTCATACAGTTTATTTTTCCACGGCGATTAAACCTCGCTTGTTACTTGCAATAAGTTGTATTCATTCAGTTTCCTTTCATTAGTTAGTTTAAACTCCTATTTTTCCACGGCTTTGAATTAATTTCATTGCTTGCAGAAATCCACTAGTCGGTACAAGAGTATTGTGTTTTTGAAGAAAGAAATACCTATATTTTGTGTTAAATAAAAACCTTAAATAAACTAGCCAAATTGTGATTACTTCCAGTCCACTATATCAAAGTTGAGTAATCATTTCTCCCTTGTAGGAAAGAGGAAAGTATAAACCTCCGATTTCTACAATTGAAATCAAATACTTGATAAACTTCAAAAACTGACATAAGATAAATTAATTTTTTGTACACTTTCATATTGTTGCGTTAATTTTGTCCAAGAGTTTATATTGGCTGATGATTAAACGGCAGATAAATGTAACTTACCATGGACAGTTCTCTTATGTTGTGTCAACAAATAACCCATAAGGAAACTTTCAGTACATAATTCGCATTGAAATCTCTCTCCAGTGTGTCGTCTGACGTGAGCTTTAAGATCATTTCCTTGTGCAAAAGCAGCATCGCAGTAGGTACATTGGTACGGCTTTTCACCAGTATGGGTTCTCATATGGACAGTGAGATTATATGCTCTGAAAAAACCATGGTAAATTGTAGAACCAACCATGCACTAAGAAAAGGAGATGCGAGAACTATATATGGGTAACGTGCACGTGACGTTTCAGCTTGACAACTGTAGAAAAAGTGTCGTACATGTGACGTCAAAGCTTGAGATTCTATCTGTCAAAAAGTGGCCAAGGCTACAGGTAAGATAAACCCTACTTTTTGACACAGGAATATTAATTTTTAGTCTTTTTAAGTCACTAACACCACAATATTGCTCCTTAAACCTAAACAATTGTCAAAAAGCTCGCTTTAAATTCAAAAAAGCTCAGGAAACGAAAATCGTTAACCAAACACACATAAATTTATGAAATATATGTCATTTGTTAAGGCATGTACACGTTACCTATCTCGAGCAGTGACGTCACTCTTTCTACCGATGTCAAAAAGCGGCCACGTGCTGCACGTCACCCATAAAAATAATAAATATTCCCGAGGTCTTTATTCGAGTTAATAACGTTTCCCTGCTTTTTTTAAGTTTGATTCACAATGATACCTATCTACACCGAAATTTTTTTTAAAGCACTTGGTAACAACAATAAATGAACGCCAAAGTAACAATCCCTACAAATGACTATTTTAAATATTTTGACGCCATCTGACGTACAATCATCGCATCTTTTGTGACCTATTTTCCTTAACAGCAGAATAAAAAACTGAAAATGAATTAATGGAGTAAAAGTGAAAAATATATAAAATAACCAATAAAAACCAGTCGCGGGCCGCATGGAGGGGGAATTTAACGTTTACGTCTTTGAGTCCCATCCGCGAAGCCCAACATAATAGTTCGAGAGCTGGCACCAACTTTTGGGTAGGTATTGGAGGCAAGCTGAAAACTTGTCCCATACCTCTTCTATTATACCCCAACACGGAGCTGCAGACCTGGCTGGTGAGTAGCGGGACTAAATCAACCCCTAAATTTCTAAAAATATTATCTTTTTTCCAAAAATATGTTAAGAGGCAGTATGAAATGTTTACATGTTGTAGTTTCATGTTTAAGGAATAAAAAAAAATATAAAAAAATGAATTTGAGGCAACTTGAAATTTTAATAGGGTATTATTTATAACTAAAAAATAAGATTTTTAAAAAGACGGATCATTTTGGTGGGACTTTCTACCTGCCAGGTGATCTAACAAATTATGTATAGGTGCGAGTGAGTAGCAGCCGTAGTGTGAGAGAGAGCGTTTATCGGCAGCTGTCTGCATTCTTGCTTGCCGCGTTACTATTGGCTCTGGCGAGGTCGCGTGACTTACAATAGCCATGAGGTTTATAGTCGGAATTCCGGAGTCGTTATTCTGTCGTATAATTCTAATAATAGTGTGACACGTTTAAAATATCTGGTAAAAAGTTAGTTTGTGTCATTTTATATTTTTGTAATCATATCTTTGTTTAATACGTTAGCTTTTATTAATTTTAACATGAAAAAAATATTCAAAACACTATTGTACTCCAAGCATTTTTCTAGTATTTGTCAGAGGGTAAAAATTTGATCTGTGGTTAATTGTCCGCTTCTAAAGCCCGCTTGGTAGTCTCCTAAGAGTTCCTCTGCAAGAGGAGCAATTCGTTGAACCAACCCCACATCCCTTATACCATTGGACCTGTGGTTGAACCCAGCCAAAGTGACGACGACGGCGGGAGATGAAGTGATGTGACACGTGAAGCTGCTGCTACTGCAACAACTGTTCAATACTTGTTTGCCCTCCAAATAACCAGACAACCGTCAAATTCAAAACAAGGAAAGAAGAGTTAACAGACTCTGCCTTTGACCTTTAGAGAAGAATCACGGAGTGGGCGACATGTATTATTATTCATATGAGCTTCTCCAGGTGTGAACGAAAAACCAAACTCCATTTGTTTATATGGGTGAAAAGTGAACTTTATATATTATTTTGAACAATTTAAGCATTGAAAGTGTTATATTTGAACGATGTTTTGTGAAAAACTGGTGTTAATAAACCACAAAATCCGAAAATGCAAAGAATTTTAATAGATGATATGGAGATAAAATCGCGGAAAATATGCTCTGTTCCACAATGCTTTATATATGGCATTTTGATTATATCTTTGCACAAATTTCCTTCAAATCTTAAGGCAGCTCAGAAATTAAAGATGATCTTAAAGATAGGAAAACAAACCTTAAAGTTTATGTTTATTTGCAGCAAGCACTTTGTGAAAGATGATTTTTTCAGTGGTAAATTTGATATTGTTGTCCAATGATCTATCATTTTATTTGTTATTATTTATAGTGACTTTAACAACACAGAGAAAACGCTGAATCTGTTCCTAGCCAGAACCTACCAGTGTTGAAGTATCAACATTCCATAATTAAGAAAGATATAGAAGTGACCGAAGTTAATTGGATTATTATATTTAATCGTTAATTGGTCAAAACACGTTCACCGACATAATACAATATGTCCGAAATTAATATTTCGACTTTCATAGGCATTGCAACAAGAATTACAGGGACAACAGAACTAAAAAACTTCAAAAACAAACCAAGATTGATACCTGGACACACCTGGTCTTTATTGGCATTTAGCAAGAATCCAGCGACAATAAAACTAAAACGTCGAAAACAAACCTTAAATTCTGCTTTAACCTAATAGTTTAACAGAAAAAATCAACTCAAATCTCTGAGATAATTAAAATTCCCTTCAATAAAAACTTTGTTTTTACAAGTGATCAAATTACAGAATATTTGTTGTTCACTCCTCGATCCCATATTTTGTCATTGACAGCGCCATCTCGCGTTACGTGATTTTTCCCTACATTTGTTTACGTCTCGCAGTAGTTGAAAAAGCGAGTAACAATTTGAAATAGTACACAAATTTCCGAAAATAAATATTACCTGCCAAATCCTCTACCGCAAATTGTACACAAATGAGTTTTTTCTCCAGTATGATATCTTTCGTGAACAGTAAGATCTGTGGTCCTCGGAAAACCTAAAAGCAATAAAGTACAAGAAATTAAATTAGTTCTTGAACTACACACCAAGTTGCACACCAACTATAACGACACTAAATTTTAAAATATAATAAAAGATTTATTTGAAAACCAACCTTTTCCGCAATATTTGCATTTAAATGGTTTCTCTCCTCGATGCCTTCTCATGTGAATAACCAAATAATCGTTTCTAATAAACCTTTGTCCGCATTCCGAACAGAGGAACTTCTTGGAATGTTCATTGTGGAATTTCATGTGTTCTGTCAAATGAGACTTTGACAAGAACGTTTTCTCGCATACTTTGCAAGAATATTCCTTAGTACCGTTGTGACCTGCCACATGCACGTCTCTGTATTTCTCTGTGGTGAAGAATTTGTGACAAAGGTGACACTCGTATTTTTTCTCGCCCATTACCTAAAAAGATTTATTTAAAAAATGTTAGCAACGAAAGATAAGGACAAAATAAGTAAAAATATTAAATTTATTCATTGGCAAAGCGTTGTCGGTGATTCCGCCCAAAGTTCATCTTTTAATTCACTCATTACGTCAAAATAAAATGGAAAAATCAAAACTTTTACTCTATTATCTTCCGTTATTACCGAATATGACAGGTTGGCTATCTAAACAGACACGATCCCAACTTTTTTCTTCCCTTCTACCCACTGTGATTGTTTTATGTGTAAAGTTAACTAATTGAAAATAAAACAAGACATTTTTTGCACTATAGTAGTTCGATTGCTTCCGATTTATTAAAGTTTTATTCGGTAAAATGAGAAATATCTTAAAACCTAAGCCTTTTTTATTGCTTGTTGGCTAAATTTCCCCAAATAACTGACATAATTATAATTTTCAACGATTGTTTTAGTAACTTTAGAGCTGCAAACATAAAAAAAGACTGTGACTTATTTCATTTATTTGTTGGTTATGTCAAGTCAAACAGACAATTACAGTGTTGATAAACCTGATGTTTCCTCAAACGTCCTTAAAATTCCCTAGATTCAGGGACAAAAATAGAATCAGTGTTATTTTTTTAAGCCATAATTTTAAATGCTTAACATCATCATTTTTTATATCAATTAAAAGAAAAAATGTTTTTTTATGTGGTGTTTAAAGATTTATTGCAACTACTTGAAAAAAAAACTTCTGAACGATAATTTCGATTCATAAATGAATGTAGAAACTGTTTGGACATGCGTATTGGGTATTTCATCAGTTGTCACTGACAATGTATTTTATTGGTCAATGAGTAGTAGTTGGGTTATTAGTAAATTCGCCCCAAGTTCATTTTTAAATTCACTCAATACGTCAAAACATGACCCAAATGACTGACATTGTCTTTTTCAATGGTTGTTTTAGTAATTTCAGAGCTGCAAACATAAAAATTAACTAATTTATTTCATTTGTTTGTTGGTTATGTCAAGTAAAACCCCAGAAATATAATAAATACTAGAATACCAATAGACACATCTGATATTAAGTTGAAATGACCCCCCCCCCATAGCGAACCAATCACCTACCACTTGCACTTGCGCAGAACATCTTTTCTTGCCACATCGTTGCCAAGTCCTTTTTTTTGTTGGTATTTTTCAGATGAAGTTAGGAATAGAATATGTGTGCTATTAGGCTATTAGTAATTATGAAAAATCGAGAAAATAACAGTGTCGTATTCGGTTTTAATGAGTTGTTGATATATTTTTTCCTGTTTGCTTTCGGAAAAGCGTGCATTAGTACTCCGTTTTTTGTGTTTCCTCGTTGTTTTTATAAATTTTATGTATTTCTGACATTCCTGTAGTTTAGTTTCATTAAGTTTTTACTTTAGTTAGTAGTCTCTCAAGTGCTTGGACAAATTCAAAATTTTCAAGTTCTGTCCTGGTGACACGTTTGAATATCCCGCTCGATATACTATTTATTGCGGAAACTCAGAGATAGGTCTATCGCCCTATTGGGTGCCGAATCATACATCATTGATTGGCGTTCTAGTATTTATTATATTTCTGTGAGTCAAACAGACAATTACCATGTTGGTAAACCTGATATTTTCCCAAACGTCCTTAAAATCCCCTAGATTCAGGGAAAGAAATAGAACCAGTTTTATTTATTTTCATGCAATAATTTTACATGCTTATAAATCAACATTTTTCGTTTAAATAAAAATATGCTTGTTTAATGTGGTTATTATAGGTTTATCGCAACTATTAAAAAAAAAATGTTTCTGAACGGTAATTTCTATTCATAAACGAATGTAGAAACTGTTTAGACCGACAGCTGTCACTGACAATGTTTTTTTATTGGTCAATGAGTAGTTAGGTTATTCATTGATTACATAAGTCAAATTTCATTCCTTACGTAAGTTAGCTATCATTAAAAACTGTTAACTGATGTCTGATGCTATTTTGGTATAAAATGAGACAATGAGAAGCTATATGTATTCGTATACGAGTATATTGTGAGTTTACCGCCAAAGTTAATTTTTTCCTTTTTTATATTTAGGTGAGTCATAGTGATAAAGAAATAACATTAAATTGTATTTGTCACAAACTATTTTTATCAATGTTGTTGGCTTGTACAATATGATTTGATTTTGTACAATTTCAGTGACCCAGCGATATAAAATAATTTGGCTCAACTGGTAATCCTGCACAAAACTGTTATACATTCAAATACAGTATATGGGTGACGTGCAGCACATGGCCACTTTTTGACTTCGGTAGAAAGGGTGACGTACACATGACGTCACTGCTTGAGATTGGTGGTACAACAAATGACGTATGTTTCTTAAGGTTACGTGGGTTTGATTAACGGTTTTGGTTTTAGGAGCTTTTTTTTGTTTTTTTTTTTTTCAGTTTATAGTGAGCTTATTCAGGTTAATGAAATAATATAGTGGTGTTATTAGTGATTTTTAAAGACTAAACATCAATATTTAAGCTGTGACGGCACATGTACGTCACTTTAACTACCGTCATCAGGATGAAACGTCACGTGCACGTTGCCCATTTTACTTGAGGAAGAATAAAGTGAACGCGGGCGCATAAATTCTATCCAAACTAACCCAAATGCTGTTCAAAAGCAGCAAATTGGAACAAACCTTATACATTTCATGGACTTAAATTTGGTAACAAAATTTCCACAGCGATATCCTTAATGTTTATTCTCCATTAAGATTTTAAACGACTTTTTACTGGAACAATAATTTCAAAATGTTCTTGATGTATATTAAAGTCTATAATCACAAATTGATTCATTGCATAACTTCTTAATGCACTGAACAAATCTTAATTTACTGATGTTGACGCGTAAATTTTATTCCCATAAATATTAACTCATTCAATTTGGCAAAAAATAAATATATGTTTTCCACAAATTAGTAACTATGAAAGGAAAAGATGAACGTCTGTCAAAAAGTAGCTTTGGACGTCAAACTCATCATTTAAGTGCCAACAAAGCGGCTAGGAAAATATTTGAAAGAGAATTTTTGTTTACAATTACTTTCGACTTGATCATTAACATCCCTGGACTCGGCATTTTGAGCGATACAAAAATGACAGACCTCCTCATTCTTCCCTTTTCAAAGTCATTAGCCACAATCGATTCTATTTAAGTGTGTTACTTACACAAATTCTCTCTCCTATGCCATGTTTTGAGGCCTTATGCTTTGCAAGGTGATCTGCCCTAGAAAACGGTTTTTGACAAATGTCACATTCGTGGTCATTGGTTCTCTCATGCAATTTTTGATGTTGGTTAAGGTGGTCGCGCCTGTTAAAGCTCTTAGGACATACGTTACAACGGAAAGGTTTGATTGTAGAATGGGAAGTAATGTGTCTCTTCAGATGATTAATTCTAGAGAATGCCTTACTGCACACGTTGCATTTGTGTATCTGAAGATAAAAAAGTAAAAGATATAAATATCGAATTGTTTCTTTCACCAAAATTTTTACATTTTTATTAGTTCTCTGTCAATTTTAACACATGAGGAACCATAGAAGAACTATTCAGCGCCCACAGACTTTAATTTACTTTTCTTTCAAGTTATCCTGCCGTGATAAGAAGAATTTATGTTGAAACTAAATCAGCAATGTTAATAAGTTCAGCGACATTATTTCAATATTTGCAATAGAGCAAATTCAATTAAGTTCGAAAGTTTAGTTAGGAACTTCATATTGTTTGAGATAAAAAAAAACATGGTTAACTCACCTTATCTCCTTCGTGTTTTATTTTAGCATGTCTATCCAATTTACTCATCGTATTGAACATTTCATTGCAAATAGGACAAGGATAATCTCCGTAATCATCGTCTTTCTCCTTTTTAATTGTAATATCTTTATCTCTCTCCAATTTAGACTTATTTTTAGAACCTGGTTTGCGGCCTCTTCTTCCTGTTCCTGGTAATTTCTTCACTTTGGGAGGTGAGTCGACACTTTTACGTGGTCTACCCCGACCGCGCTTGACGGGCGGTAATTTCTTTTGGGGCATATAATCAGAATCATTACTCTCTTTGTCTGAATCATCGTCATCCGACACTTAAAATAACATCAAATGAGTTACGTTTATGCTACATTTATTTCTGATAAAAAATTTACAAAGCAATTTTTTTTTGAACTGATAACGTATTTTAAAATATTCTTTGCTTTTTACACTTACCATCACCGTCGACTTCTGCCATAACGTCTTTAATATACTGTTCAGTATCATCAATCATCGGCTTATCGACCTCTAATTTTACTTCTTTCTTATCTTCCATTTCTTCTTCATCACCTACAGCTAAATCTTTAAGATCTTTTTCGTCACTACTATCATCGTCTTTTTTATCCTCATCAAATTCTTCATCGTCCTCACTGTCATTATCCATGTCATTACCAACATCTCCACCACCAATAGACCCATCACTATGAACACTTTCTTCTTTTTCTTCGTGGTTTGAAATTTCAGCAGCAATCTATACATAAAAATAAAATTGAAGTGTCCGTCTGTCTGTTTGTTTGTCCGAGAACATCTCAGAAAAGGCTGAGCCGATTTTAATGCAGTTTTCACGATTAGATAGAGCTTGGCTTGTAGCACAATACAGGTTTTATTCCATTTAAATCAGATGTTAGAAAAAAAGTTATTCTCATTTAAAGATCTAGCCTAAGAAGTTACAAGGCAAATAATTGATATCATCAAGGTCCTATGGACGTTACAACACTAACGAACAACGTTCAAAAGAAAAGAAACATAAATTCGGTTCGATTTTATTTAGAGTTATAGTTTAAATCCTAAAAAAATATCAACAGATGGCGCTGCTTATTTTTAGAACGCGCTATAGAAATTTTTACAACAAACCATCTAACCAGCACCATTTTAAAATTTTAAACCGCATATGGTGGTCAATAAAGAAATTCTTTGGAAGATAAGTAGGTACAGTCCTAGTTTTTTTTATGTTCTGGTTCCCATGAAAAAGGATATCCTGTAATGCTCAGAGAACATCGTGAAAACCAAGAGAAAAAAGGTAGGAATTGGTGTTCTTAAATTTCTGGAGGTTGCATGCCTCGGGGAACACCTCCCTAGGCAATGTGTACCAAAGCCACGCTGTTCGTTGAATGAACGAGTCTTTGGAAAGAGATGTTCTGCAGGTCTCCAAAGTGACCATGAAGGGGTGTGAAGTCTGAACTTGACGGGTTATTCTCGAAGAAACAGCTAAAGGAGGAACGATTGTTGATATTTCAGAAGAAAATATGAAAATATCTATAAAATAGGAACAAATCGGTAACTTTTCTACGGTGTTCCGGAGAAGTGAGCGAGTTTGTAAGCGAGGCATCACCGACCAGACAAATTGCACTTTTTTGGACAGAATCCAATAGTTTCAGGATATGTTTAAGTGCCGCACTCCAAATATGGGAACAGTATTCCAAGACAGGTCGGATCTGTGCCTTATAGATCATAAGCAGCTGACTGAAAGTGAAATAGCTTTTGGCACGAAACAGAAAGCCAAGTTTTTGGGATGCACATTTGGCAATGGACCTCACGTAGTTATCCCAAGAAAGGTTATTGCTGATAGTAATACCAAACATCAAGATGGATAACTTCAATGGTATGGTTACTCCTGACAATATTATGTTGGGTTGTATGGTAATTTACGGTAACTATCGGAAAACAACAGAATACTATGTCAAAAACAGAAGCAACACACAAAATAAATATACATTATACAAACTAGTAAGTAAGTGAGTTGCTGAATGAACTATGACATTAAGGTCTTTGATGTTAAATCGGATGTCAAGAAAAAATGTTATCCTCTTTTATAGATATTAAGATAAAACTAAATTCCAAGCAAACAAAGTCGCGGGCAACAGCTAGTCTTAAGATATACACTCACAGGCAAAAATCTTGCATACTTTACTTTAAGTCATTAATTTTATTTTATTTCTTTCCTTTAAAAATTTTTAAATTTTTTATTGCTAGATGCCTTGCACTGGAGGGTTTTACGCATAATTTAATTAAGTTTTGGATAAAATAATGTTTAGCCTTATGCCTTTATACTGAATAAGAAATAATGTTTCAAATTACAAACATAGCACAAACGTTTCATAGTGTGCCTTTGCGACTAACAACGACTGGCTTTTTGTTTGTTGATATCAAAATGTCATTTCCAGTGATTTATTTTTTGTTTCTGTAGTTTCGGTGAGTGAGATGCTACATTTAAGCAAGTTAGTTTCTGTTAAAATTTTTACTTTAGCCAACGAGGGTTCCAGACAAGATATTGCGCGGAGATATCCATCAATCGACTGATTCTGGTATAGTAAAACAATACAATGAGACTGGAGAATACAAAAGGTCAAGGACGTAAAAGATGTACAAGGCTAAGAGATGACCTATATTTAAGATTACAATCCTTGCTAAACTGTCACAAGATCAGACGGTTACAATTTGCAAGAGACCATGCTAATTGGAATAAACATCAATAGGGACATATCCTCTTAACAGATGAAACAAGAATCCAATTATAGAAACCAGATGGACTTGGTCGAGTATACAGAAGGTCTGGAGAACAGTTCACAAAATGTTTTCTTGGTGACGGTTTTATTATGCTTTGGGAAGGCATTAGTTGAGAGAGTTGCACAGATCTTATTGAGGTAAATTTAAGAATGAATGCTGACTGGTACATTCGCAATATCCTTGTAGAGCATGTTTTACCTTATGCCGGATTTATTGGGTAAGATCCTATCGATCACTTTCGGTGAATGATACAAATAGACTCAGACAGGAACAGGTTGATTCCATCAATTAAGATCTTAAAGCAATCGTCGAGGGGAACCAACAATCTTGTTCAGTTCAACGCCCAAAAAACACAAAGCGCCACGTTTTCCAAGAAAGTGAATTTCTCAAATCATCCCATCACAATGTCCGGAAATACCCTTGAACCAAGTCCCTCCATCTCGATTTTGGGAGTCACGGTGTCCAATAATATGTCTTGGCATGACCATGTTGCAAACATCGCAAAGTCGGCAAGCCAGATGCTAGGTTTTCTGTGGAAAGCCAGAAAGTTTTTTACTCCTGATCAACTGTTGACGACGTACAAGGCTCAAATCCGACCTCTACTGGAGTATTGCTCGCACATTTGGGGTTCAGCACAAAGGCATTCTCTTCGTCTTCTAGATTCCATTCAGAAAAGAGCCATTCGCTTGATAAACAGCTTAACTCTCACAGATACCCTTCACCCTCTAGAACATAGAAGAAGAGTAGCAGACCAGTCATTACTCTACAGATATTTCTATGGCAGATTCTCCAGAGAAATAAAAACTCTTGTACCACCATTGGCCACATTCGGCCGAAGAACTCGGCACGCTGATCAGTCTCACCCATTTACTCTCAAGATTGACACTACAAGGACCAATCTTCATCAAGAATCCTTCTTTTACAGGGCTGCTACGGAGTGGAATAAGCTTCCCAGTTTTTCCAGAGAACTATGACCTGCACAAAAAGCGTGTTCACAATCATTTCCTTTCTATAATCCCTTCCCCTTCTAATAGTCGCAGTGCGGGCCGTCCGCGGCCCACACGATAGGTCTACCCTTTTTGCGACTATTTTCATTAAAAAAAAAAAAGATAATTTTGTGCTAATGCATGATAATGCCCGCGCCCATGCCGCGAGAACAGTGATCCAGTACCCTTTAGGATGTGGGGATTGATGCACTAGACTGGCCACCAAAGAGTCCTGATGCTAATCCCATAAAACATCTATGGGACATCCTGAAGCGACATATACAATCACGAAATCCAGCTCCCAACTCAATTGCAGAATTAAGAAATATGCATATGCAAAATACACCAGTGCAAGGCATCTAGCAAAAAAAACTCAAAAAGTGTTAAAGGAAATAAATAATGACTTAAAATAAAATATGCAATATTTTTATCTGTGAGCGTAATTAGTAAAATAAAAGTTACCCATGAATCAGACATAATTTATAACTCCATAATTGTACGAGCCACTTCTCAATTTGGACAGTAACCTAACCAAGTTCATATGGTATATTTGGTTTATTAGGTTCCTATTTTTTATGTGGGATATAAACCTGAACCCCAAAGCAACGCTGCTGGCCCCCTCATTCGATCACTTATCGAGAAGAGTCCCGCTTCATCGACATTGAGAAAGGAATATGCGCGAGTCAACTGAAGAAATTAATCAAGATGGAAATATCCAACTATTTTAGAGCCAGTAGAGAGATTTAAACGAAGACAAACAAATGTGTTATAATACATTATAGTTTTGATAAATTAAGTTTCAAAATACGCTCGATAATTTGAACTCATATTTTTAGCACAAGGCCAGGAAAGGTAGGGGCAAAGGGTTAAGTCTTGAACTTTCTCCCTATTTTTGATCATAACAGCCGACAAAAGAATAAAGGGCCGGAATGGTAACTATTACCTTCTCTGTTGTGATTGGCGAGACGCAGAAAAAAGTTTATGTATTTGTTTAAGGCAACATTGCATAATCTCCATTTGCTAAGATTTTGATATACCAACCACATTTCTAAATTTATTTAAATGTTAATGAGTACAAATTTTAAAATTACCTTTACCTTTAGTTTATCATCTTCGTTAGTTTCAGTAACTTCAACCTGAGGTTCAAAGCAATCATCTACATCAGAATGATCAGAAAATTCAGCAGATGGTTCCTGGTCGATTTGATAATAATGATCTTCAATATTGTCCAGATTTTCAATGGTAGGTAACTTTGGAGTCGAGGAGTCGTGCGTTTTTTTATGAACTTCGAGGCTATCTTCTCGATTGAAGGCCTTGTTGCAAATATCACAAGGATATACAGTATCGCCTAAAAGTTTTCGTTCAATTTACATTATTCAACTATATCTTAGCTATCTTAGCAAATACTTATAAATCATGATCAAATATTTAGATATTTATTTATTTATGTATGTTTACGATTTTGTAAATATTTCTTATATTATTTTAAGATTTCTTTGTTATAAGATAGTTCTTATCTGTTTATTTGAGACCGTTATCGTTTTACAATTGATACACTTTAGAAATCTCATAAGCTGATCCTTATGAATTTATTACGTTCGACAACGACAACTGAGAAACAAATATTTAAGGCGCCTAAGAAACCCATTAATGAGCTATTTATTACTTTATAGACGATTTAAGGGCAAGCATGTAACGTCTGGTCAGGATCATCATAAATTAACACATGCACATGGTAGTACTTCTCCCTTTTAACGGCATATATCTTAGAGTATTCTCCCTCTGTAGGGAGTCAGTGGGCTAATATATTTATACATTTTAAGTCGATATGTAACGTGCAACACTTTTTAAAGAAAGGTTATTTTTACAAAAAAGTAAAGTATTGTTAGTAAGACCAAGAAAATTTTTTCTAAAAAAGATATGTTTCCAGGCTATATTTACCACTAATTTTAGATATCATGCTTCAGTTTTGAGGTTCATGGGTTTTAATTTGTGAAACATGCATCAAATGCTTGTTGTTTAGTATTTTAAATTGAGAAATTTTTAAAGGCTTCTTAAATTACAAAATGATTATATTTTTGTATCCTGGAAAGGTACATGGATGTTACACCTATAGACTCTGATTTTTGAGAAAAGATCAAAATTAGAGTCATGGTAATTTTTTCACAATAATATTTCTTTAAAATGAATTAATAATTATCATCTCTTGAAGTAGAAAGGAACAGTGAGTAGATTTTGAACAGATAAAGATGGAAAATAACTAAAAATACAATTTTTGGCATAAAACTTGATGATAAAAGTAAAAATTACTTGTTCCAAAAATATTTTAAAATTTATAGACGTAAAAAATAACAAATTTAGCATATTTGTTGTGTACCTCAGAAAAATTCATGTATAAATCTGTATGACAACAGACTTCACCCTGCACTTTTTAAAATGTCAAAATATGAGACTACCTAACTTAAATGAAACAAATTATAAACTGTAATTTAAGCAAATGTTATCATGTTATAAAAACTCATTACCCTTGCATCTAGGAGCGTGATTATGCAAATGCTCAATCCGGTTAAATCCCCTATTACAGGTTTTGCACGAAAATGGTTTCTCTCTAAGATGTGTTACCAAGTGCCGCTTCAAATGTTCCATTCTTGTCAACGTTTTGCTGCAAATTCTGCAGACATGGACCTTTCTTCTATTGTGAGATTGTTCATGACGTTGCAGATGATTAAGTCTTGTATATTCTTTATCACACTGTTTACATTTGTACATACCCCCAGTGTGGATACGTTTATGGCAACGTAGTCCCTATTTTTTGAAGTAAAAAAAATGCATTCACCAACAGAATAAAATAAATATGTAAAATAAATAATTATTGAACAGTTATTTTGGCATAATTGTATTTATTATTAATGCATATTAATAAAGATTACTGTAAAATTACTGGTTACGATAATTTAATTACACAAGAAATAAACAAAAATATGTGAATTGTTATAATATGTTTGTAGCAAATTTTTTATAATAGATACATTAAACAGTTTGCTTTACTTATAAGTAACAAAAGGACAAAAAGAAGTGAGACTGATTAAATAAAACACAGTAAATATTTTATTAATCCAAATTTATAGTGTCTGCTCCAAAGTAATCCCCCCAAGAGATTGTCCAGTCTTAGAATCAGTTATTATACTCAGTTTCAGGTATAGCGTTCAAAGCAGCCAGTGTATTCTACTGTGTCTTCTATTGTCTCAAAAGTGGAGCCATATCAGGCGAATATGGTGCTTGCGAAACGACATTCACTTGATTTTTGATAAAATACTGACAAACAATAATGGCAGTATGCTCTCAGATGATATGAACTCTGATCATTTTTTACGAATTGACTCAGGTAAATGACTCAAAAGGCCTAAATAATATTCATTGTTGACTGTTTGGTCGGTTGAAAGAAACTCTTTGGTCACGTTAATAGTTGAATAGTCAACATGTCCTTGATTTTTACTTGCATTGACATGGTGTTTTGGTGATTTTGATTAACATTCATCGCCTAACACTTTTGTAACATTTTCAATGCATCAGGACAAAAATTTTTATTTTTTTGACAAAATTTGATGCAAATTCTTTGTTCCACAGATTTTTCCATTTTAAAAATCACTGGTAACAATTTTATTAATACAAAAACGTTGCAATTTCTAATCTAATAAGGCAAATGTCATGAAATTTATGTCAGCTGTTCACAACAGTCATACCAATTTACTAAATAAATATACACATCAATAATCCTAGCGCGCGTATTTTTAAATATATAGCACAGATTAACTACACACAGATGTGAAACCCAGCGAAAGATCAAGAGATTTTCTGATTTATCTATGGACATTTAAATGGTTTGATTGCATTGTTGCCACTATCGTTGCTCAATTATTTAATAATTAATTATTTAAAAGCACTTTAAAGACACACAAGGGCATTTAAATTGGTTTGAATGTTTATCTTTCTCGCCGAAAGACCTTCTCCCTCAACTTTCGCATCTGTCTGTCCATAATCTGTATATATAGTCTAATTACTTTTTGTCCATAATAGTAAAAATAAAGAAAAGTAAAATTACTTTATGAGACAATATTATTTACACAAGAAATTACAGAAAAATTGGTTGTCAATCTTTTTTATACCCAGTAATACAATATTATTAAAAAACTTAATTTCACTACTCTACTAGTACTACAAGGATAAACACCTTAAATACAAAATAACTGCAATAATTTTAAACAACTCTAGCCTAACCGTAGAGCAACTAACATTTATTACATTACCTCCAATGTGGTGAACATTTTAGCACATTCTCTACAAGTAAGAAGCATTTGATTGTTATCCATAAATTGTATATAATCAGTTTCAAATTTTGGAGGAGGAGCAGTCTCTCCAGTACAGGATGTCTCTTTAGTAGTAGTATCATTTAGTATACTATCAAGTGTGTTAAGAGATTCTAAAATAATATGTTATTTATAATTAATATAAAATAATTTACCCTAATTGATGGTTTTTATCTTATTAAACATGTATTGGTTATTGTTGGCAGGCAATAAATTATTTTAACATGAACGCAGCAGATCCTGGGTTCCTTTGTTTTTAATACACTTGGAATTCAAGCAGTTAATAAAGTATTGCTTACCAGTTTAGCATTAAATAATCAAATAAATAACATTGTGAATATTCGGCAATTAAAAAATAATGAAACTATTTTTTGTATTCATTTAGAAAAATCAGTTGACACACATGTCAGAACATACATTAAAAATGTAAAAATAGTAAGCTTATGACAGCTCTGCTCTACCATTGTTACAACAACATTGTTAGTTACCTCTTAACATAAATTTAATATTAAGTATAACATATTTAAAATACTCCACAAAAATTCAGGTTTAAGCATTATGAATCAATTAGCTTGGATATAAATATTTCATTTAAAAAATAAAAAGTATTATAATTTCATTGCATGTTACTTATTAAAAACTGTGTGGCAGAAAAGTGTTATTACATGATCAAAAATAGAGTATTTAAAAAAGTAAGTACCTATTAAAAAATAACATGAAGTCAATTTTAGTTAGTTAATAGCAGGCAGAATTAATTTCTTTGAGATAATATTAATAAATTTTAACTATTTATTAATTTTATGTGGCACTCTGACTAATAGTTAATATCAAAAATAATCATGTTACAAAACATATTAATGAGCTGTATTTAGAATAGCCAATTGGGCACTTAAAATTAACAATTAGACTAAAAAATTTATATGAAACAAGTTAAATAAATGTAATTTTCAATATGTTTGTCTCTAAAGGACTCACAAAGTTTTAAAAATTAAAATTTCAGTCTGCAATTTAGCAAATTAGTTATACCAGGTATCAATTAAAAAAAGTGTATGTTTTCAAATGCATGTAAAATATATAAATATAAAAAAATTAAACAAACTCACCCATAAATTCAGAATTCTGTAATTCTTGTTTAATTTCATTTACTTTTAGATTTTTTGCGTATTCTCTTAAACCAACATCTACTTTTTCCACTTGTCTTTTGAAAAGAAAAGCATTTTTCAATTGTTCCACACATATTTGGCATATCAAAGTCGGCAAACCGTCTCCACACATCACCTATCAAGAACATATCAGAGAAATATAATTTTGTAAATATTTTCATTGTAGGCGTTATTATCATTTACCTGAACTGAAGCACAGGCCATTAGCATCTCGTCAATACGGGGACTCTGGTGTGGATTTTCAAATCCCTCGAATAGCGATCGCATGTGAGGACTAACACATTTGCAAGTCCTGCAAATCTGATTAAGATTCACGTTCTCCATTTCTAATATGATTATAGGTAAAATTGAGAATTTCCCTAATAAATCACTTCATTATATTTTCGACGAAACCCAAGCCAACTCAGTCGACAGCACTGGCAAAATTGACATTTCCCGTTTCCTTTTTCTTTCCGTGCTTTCAACACTAAAAGTGGCGGTAAATTCGAATTATTAATTTTTGTTTTGTATTTTACCAAAAAAAATACAATTAATTATAAAATGTTTTTATTTAATTTAACAATTTAAACATAAATAATGAAGATATCTGATAAAAATTGCAATATTTTATAGAAAAAAAATGTTTTGTTCGACAGTGTCGGCACCTACATTTGGCATGAGGGTATTTAGGGTCCCTAGATCTAGTGCATATTTTGTACACGTAAAGAAGTTAAATGTTGACAACTATAAAATAAAATTCGACGCTATATATCCCATTTGTCTAGTGAAATAAAAAATTAAAATAGCATTGAAAGGGTATTTTGCAGTAGACGTACCCCAAAATATTCGAAACATTTAATTTACTAACTATAGAGATGCGCATTCTATTATTCCTAGTAATAAAAGGAACAGTTATCACACTTTTTAGCCTTTATAAAAAGGTTTGCATTTATATTTGTATGTATACATGTATGCATATTTAAATATACTTCTACACGTATTTATCAACATAGATTGGTATCCCTTTCAGACTTTTCAGAATATTGTGTTAATAAATAACAGTTCGTTGGTAACTTTATTTTATACGCCCATTAATACTCGACTGTTATCCATACATTTTTTTCTTTCGACAATTTCTAGTCTGCGTCAGAAAAGATTTTGTACAAAATCAAAACATATTTATAAAAAAATATTTATTTAAATAAAAAACTATACGAGTATCATTTCAGAACTTACATACATACATATAGTCACGCCTTTTTTCATTTTTCCGTAGGGGTAGGCAGAGACCACTTCCTTCCACTTGCTATGGTTCTTACACACATCTTTTGCTTCCTCTACTTTCATCAGTGCTCTCTTACATGCTCGTCACATATATTTTCTTATTGTACTTTATTTTTTTTATAAACCTAGCTAAGCCCAGCCACTATTCGTTGTGGCTCTAATATTAATTATATATACATACATACATAAAGTCACGCATTTTTCCCATAGGGGTGGTAGAGACCACTTCCGCTACGGTTCTTACACACATATTTCGCTTCCTCTACTTTCATCAGTGCTCTCATACATGCTCGTCGGTTGTTGGTACTCTTGACCTCAGAACTTAACATATAAAAATACAACATTCATTCATTCATTCATGTAACGACGTTATAGCCCACTGTGAGTTTTCGTCTTTTCAGTGATTTTCTTCCATTCGGTCCTGTTTCTACTCAAATTCTTCCAGCCCTTAATTTTCATTGTTTTAAGGTCGCACTCTGCTTCATTTATCCATCGTTTCCTCGGTCTTCCTCTGTTTCTTCTATCCACTGATTTCCCCTCAAGGATTTTTCTTGGTATTCTGTTTTCATCCATCTTCATTACATGTCCTGCCCAAGACAGTCTTTTAATGAATTTTACAATGTCTGCGCTCTCTATCAAGTTGTCTAGTTCAAAATTCATTGATCGCCATGTTCCATCTTCGTCCAAGGTCCATAAGGTTCAAGTTTCACATCCGTATGAAGCAACAGGTCTGATGATACTTTTATATATTTTTAATTTAGACTTTCTGTTTAGAACTCTCGACTTCATTAGCTCTCTGTAGGCGAAATAACAACGGTTTCCACTGATAACTCTTGCCTGAATTTCGCTATTGATAGAGTTTGATTGATTCATTTGGGACCCCAAATAAGGGAATTTTCACATTTAAAATTTTCTCTATTAATTGCTCTTTTCGTTACTTTCATGTATTTTGACTTTTCTTCATTTATTCGGAGACCTTTTGGGATTGCTTCATTTTTTAGTTTGGCAACAGTCCTCTTAAGTTTGTCCTTGCGCCTGCTTATTATTGCTATATCGTCCGCATATGCGAATATTTGTAGGTTCTTCGTGCCGATGTAGCCAGTCACATCTAATTTCCTAACGACTGCTTCTAAAACTAGATCAAATGGTATGGAAGATAGTGCGTAGCCTTGCCTTACTCCCGATGTGATGTTAAAGCCATCTGTGTATTCATTGTCAACTCTTACGATTGCCTTGGAACCGGCCATGGTCGTATTTACGAGTTGGGCCAGCTTTTTTGGGATCAATCCATTTTTTTCTTTCAACAATTTCTAGTCTGCGTCAGAAAAGATTTCGTACAAAATCAAAACATATTTATAAAAAAATATATATTTATTTAAAAAACTATACGAGTGTCATTTTAGAACTTAACATATAAAAATACAACATTACTTTTTTCTTTTTATACATATTTTGAGATATTAGGCAATTATATAATTGTAACCCATATTAAAAGTAACTATAACTTTATTTGATAAAAAATTATAGCCAAAATGTAATTACTATACAAAATCATAAATATTGTAAAATTAACAGCAAAAAATTAATGTTAATGGCTCGATCAACGAATTTCAATATTCAGTGCAAGTAGTAAGTAATTACCATTTGTTAGTATGTGGTCAAATAATATCAAAAAACAAACAAAAAAAAAGAATATATGAAACTATTGTACAAAGTATACTATTATACGGCTCTGAGACATGGGAGGTAACAAAAAGAGATAGGCAAAGGTTAGAAGCGGCCGAAATGGACTTCCTACAAAGGAGTTGTAGGATATCAAGGTTGCAAAGAGTCACAAACAATGAAATAAGGCAGATAATGGCAGGAGAAACACCTATAACGGAGGAAATTGAGAGACAACAACTTAAATGGTATGGACATGTAAGACGTATGGAAGATGAACGATGGCCCAAAAAGATATAAGAATGGCAACCAAAATTCAGGCGAAAGCGCGGACGACCGCCAGAAGAGTGGTTAAATTCAACAAGAAAGGACATGAAAAGGAGAGGATTAGAAGAGGAAGATTGTCAGGATAGAGAGGCATGGAGAAGAGAATGCGAGAGACGGCCATGTATGTATATATATATATATATATATATATATATATATATGTGGTGTTGACTATTAACCTTCGTTACTGATGAAAATTAAAACAATACATAAATTTGCACTGTAGTTAAAATCTGTAAATTACTTGCTTAATAGTATTGTGGCCTCATATCACAGAGTTTGGTCCAACAAACCATCAATTTACAACCAAAACAAATGATTAATTAAAGAAAAACTTCGTAGGATTGCACAAATTTAAAATTTAAATGGAATATTATTATTTTAAAATATTTTTTTAATTAAATTAAGTTTTACTTGTAAATTAATGAATATTTTTAATATAATTCTTGAATTACTAAAGCAGATGAATTATTTATTACAGACATGAATGTTTTTTAAAACATACAAAAACAACCAAAATGAACAATACATAAAACATAAACATTCTAAAATTAATTATTAGAGTAAATATTTTTTAATTAACCTTATATTATCTGTTATCATAGATTTTTATGTAAATACTATCCCTGCCCTGCATTTATGTAATGCATTCTAATGTTACACGCACTAACTGCATTTATAAATTTACAAACAAAATCATTGTTGTCACACTAAGGCAAAATTTTAAAATCTTATAACAAAGCAAAATTAATATGTGAATAGCAAAAAAAACATAAAAAATTTAGCAAATGTAGATCTACAATAAACTAAATAAAATTTTGATTTATTTGAACTACTGATCAGAAACTTTGATTTTTCAGCTGATAAATTCAAAGTTGTCTTTGCCACAGGATCGTGCAATAACTGAATTATCTTTGTTCTTAAAACACTCAAAAAATTTACCAATGTGGATCTAAAATAAACTAAATATTATCGAACACAGACAAAAGGAATCCAGACAAAAATATTGCTAAATAAAAGTTTGGTTCATTTGAACATTTGATCAGAACTTTGATTTTTTAACTGATAAATTCAAAGTTGTCCTTACAACAGGATCGTGTAAATAAAATAAAGTTAACTTAAATGGATATAAAAAATAAAATTTAAATACTATGAAGTATAAAAGTAACCTAAAAAGAAAAATAAAACCTACATAAACGAATAAATTTTAAATAGAACTTGTTCATGTTTGATATTGTAATTTGTTTTGATAAATACTGAATTGTTTATTTACTTTTTTATAAATAACTAATGGTAAAATAAAAAATAGTGCTGTAAATATGTAAATAATAAATATTTTCAATAGGCTGCTCCTGTCATGAAAAAATATTTTTCTATGTATTACTTAAGTGTTCATTCTTAAACAAACTCATAATTTCAATTTTAACTTGAATTTTTTTATCCACGTCTTTAATCCTCTTTAAATATTTTCCTATCATTTTTCCAAAAAGTGCATCTTCATCCTCTTCCTCTATACTGGTCACAACAGGAAAATGTTTCATTTCTTCATTGTTGTGATCTCTAAAATCATCAATATTATCACTTATTGATAAACTTGGAGTAGTTTCTATTTCTTCTGGGGGCTCCTTCAAATCAATTTCATAATCATCAGTGTCAGCTTTAATTTCTGGGTGAAAATTATAACTAGGTCTACATCCAAGCAACATACTTCTTGTTCTACAAATAAAGTACCTTTAATTACTAATTAAGCTGCAAATAAAATAATACACTTGAATTTTACATTAAGGTGAAACTTCAGTAATTATAGTATCAAGTGTGTTAAACTTTTAATAATAATAACTTGCTTTGGACTTAACATTTTATGAAATTGTCTCATAAGTAATAATTTAATGTGTTCTACCAAAAAAAACAATTTTTGTCATTACATACAATCAATTAATAATTGAAAGATTGCTACAATACGTACTTTCGAGGATAAATAAATTTTGAAAGAAACTTCATGGAGTCAAAAAGGGGCCATGGACGTCTAGCTGGAGAGGAATCAATAGGATTTCGTATGTGTCGTAATTCCAGACAGAATCTGTTTCTTAGAAGGCACCATCTTGATTCACAAATATCAGCTAAAATTATGTTATCGTAAAATCGTAAAAAATCAATGTGTTTATTATTTTATTATATTTAGCTTACCAGGAGTTTCTAAAGCAACAGCAATCTGTTTAAAAGCTTCAAACCTGGCAAGTTTATTTTTATGTTGACCATGATTTTTGTCGTAAATAACGTTATATTTTTTTACCAATTCTACAAGTTTAAAGTCGTCTATTTCCATTTTTAGTTTACAATAACAATTCTTATCAGTACTTGTCAACAATTTTATTATAGGTTAAGTTTTATAAAATGACACTACCAACTGTCACTTTTCTGTCTCGCTGTGTAAAACCAGAGAATAGAGACGTGAATAGAAATTTATTTCTAATGGGTACCTGTCGCAGGAAAATTTAGTAAGACTCGTCGTTAGATGGCAGGACAGTTGTTGGGCGGAGAACGATGGTTCGTAATCTAAAGGTGGGGAATGTATACCGGTAATTTCCCACTCTTTTATTGGCTGATTGCACTGATTGCCCGTGTCGCTGTCTAATGGTTGGGGTACGGAAGCTTGCATCAACGGTGTCGCCACCTGATAGTTGGGGTGGTAACTTCGCAGCTTAGGGGTTTGGGATGATCGCCAAATACAACGCACCATTATACTTCTATTTTCGTCTCTATTTTCTATAAAAGTCAAACTCTTTAAATTTCTGTTGGCAACTATGTGAATTAAAGAAAAAGAAATGTCAAAAATTTAATCGACACTGATGTCAAATTTCTGACATATTTCTGATTTTACTGAAAAAAACAAATTTTGTATTCTCAAAGGCAATATTTACGTTGTGAAAACATGGAAATCGGGAAACAAGCCACAACTACAAATAAAACTTGTGAATTAGAAGATTTAAGTTTAATATTAACAAACACTTTTGAAACCGAAGATTTTGATGCTACTGAAGAACTTCTCTCAAAATGTAATTCAATTCATGCATGTAAAGTTTGCGATGAAGTTTTTAGAACAAAAAAGGATTTATTAAAACATATGACTGAAAGTTATGATTGCAGAACAAAAAAAATATTTAGATGCATTGAATGTCAGCAAATGTTTCCTACTGTAGGAGAGTTTCAGTTACATTTACTATCACATTCCCAAGAAGAGGAACAGCCAGTACAAACGTCTGGAGGAGACATTTCTTTGGTCGTTTGTGAATTGTGCGGAAAAGGTAAATTTGTAAACTAAAATAATGTTCACTTGGATAAAAAAAAAGACAATATTTTTTGATGTTGCTACTTATATATTTGCATAACAATTTTCATTAAAATTGTTTTTCAGTTTATATTTTTTAATTAATTTAATTTAATTTCAGATTTTAACAGCCATAGTCAAAAAAAGAAACATTTAGAGTCTCATTTTGAGAAGCGTGGATCTGTACTATGTCCAACTTGTGGAAAATGTTTATGTACAAAAGAGATGTATATGAGACACAGACACACACATGGTTATACTAATGGCAAAAACAGTAATTCTAAGAAAAAGAAATTTCAGTGTAAAATTTGTAACAAATCATTTAGCAGCTCCACTACTTTCAGAGATCATTTGTATATACACACAGGAGAAAAATCATTTGAGTGTAGTTTCTGTAAAAAACTACTTGCAACAAAAGGTTCATTAAGATCACATTTAAAACTTCATTTTAAATCCGAAGCAGTAAACGTTGAAAATGAAAAAAGTTAGGTTTTCAGATAAATGTTTTTTTTAGGTTAACCACTGCATAGATTATCAGAAAATACAATGGAGTAAGGCATAGATTATGTTTTGTTTACGTACAAATTTGAGATTTTTCTTGAAAACTTTTGATAAAATTTGCCTTTACACACTATAGCAGAAAAGGAGGCATAAAATATTAATTTAATGGATTCAAAAAATGATTTTTCATTTCTAATAACATTACTTTATCCAGTTTACAAATATAATCCACTGCTCTAGTAGTTTTAAAATTATTATTGATTAATTTTTATTTATACTTTTTTGTTCTAATTTATTTATTGTATGTATTAAGTGATTGGAGAAAATATAAAAAAATGTTTAAATTACTATGGGTAACTTATTTATTTTAATCACTTTATATTTTTTTTACAGGCAATGCTTATCAATTGCTTGAAACGCAAAATATTTAAAAATCATTTAATTAAGTTATTAAGAGCCATAATAAAAACTATTTGTTTTGTTAATAATTAATAAATGAAATTAAAATTCTTTTTTTTAACTGTTTATTTATTTTCATTTCTTAAAATACAAGGATATCTACCAAATGGTCGAACAAAAATAAAAATGTTAAATGATCAAATTAAATTAACTGGATAAAAGGCACATAATTTTGACGTGATAACGTCTTATAAATCGAAGAACGCCGGCTACAGGTACGAAAAAGCATGACTCATTGTCACGTTCCGCTTGAGCCGTGCGTGCAAGCGAGATCGCGGAACAAGCGATAGAAGCATCTATCTCTCTTCCACTCCATTGGCCGATGCGTCCGAGTAGAAGAGAAACAGAAAATATTTGAATTAACGAGTACAAATAAATGTTAATTTATAGAAAAAATTGTAATTTTCAATTAACTCCTTTGTTTTATTCAAAATAATGATAATTCAATTCAAAGAATCCTGAAGATATCATGGTTAGAACAGTTTTTTCAAAACTCTGCCCCTATAGGGGTGAAAAAGTGGGGCAAAGTTTGTATGGGACAACGTGATTCCAATCTACTTCAAATTTTGCATAAACATTCTTTAACAAAATTGATGGAAGACGTGTTTCGTATTTTATTAAAACTCATTGCCTAACGGGTCCTAGACTTCTACGCGACGAGGTCGCGGGCAAAAGCTAGTAAAAAATAAGACCCATAGCGGGTAAGGGTGTCTCATCAGGTGACTCACCTAACGAAAGTTTAAATAATTCTTTTGCAAAATGGAGGTTGAAATTAAAAAATATTTCCGGTAGGTACTGTTTATTTCGTGACACTATTTATATAAACATAGTGTACAGTGTAGAATTTTTTACTTGTTCCTTTTAAAAGCAGTCTTTATCCATCCAATAATAATAATTTTAATCTACCAAACTCATTATTCTCAGAAACATACAATAAAATATTGTTTTCACAGCATATAAAACAAAACACTGAATAAATAATTTAAATGATTGGTGACCCGAAAATCATGAAACCAATTTATTTTTTTTTTAAATAAATCTTAATACTTAAGTTGCTACAAAAATATTAATATTTTAAAAGTGAATTTTGTCAAGAATTTTTAAGAAAATATCTCTTAGCGTTCCTGCTATCCTGCTACAAAATATTAATATTTAAAAAAAATGTCCAAATTTTTTAAGAAAATACGTTCTCGCGTTTCTGCTATCCTGCTACAAAAATAGAAATATATTAAAATAGAATTTTGTCAAAAACTTTTAAGAAAATACCTTACCGCGTTTCTGCTATCCTGCTACAAAAATATTATTATAAAAGAGAATTGTCAAGAATTTTTAAGAAAATATATCTTCGCGTTTCTGCTATCCTGCTACAAAGATATTAATATTATAAAAGATAATTTTGTCAAAAACTTTAAAGAAAATACCTTACCGCGTTTCTGCTATCCTGCTACAAAAATATTAATATTTTAAAAGGGAATTTTGTCACGAATTTTTAAGAAAATATCTCTTGGCGTTTCTGCTATCCTGCTTCAAAAATATAAATAATTTAAAAGAAAATGTTGTCAAGAATTTTTAAGAAAATAACTACTCGTGTTTCTGCTATCCTGCTACAAAAATATTATTATTATAAAAGAAAATTGTCAAGAATTTTTAAGAAAATATATCTTCGCGTTTCTGCTATAATATCTCGAAATTATATTTATACATACATACTCTGCATAACTTTTCGTTCCGAATTAGAACCTCTCCGAATGACATATTTTTATTTATTCCGATTTTCGCTGCTTTGCATGAAATTACTGTTATTCATTTAATAAAATGGCTATGTGAATCGTCACTGGATCTTTTTGCTAATCCACAAAAAAATAATTGAAATAAATTCAAATAATTTTTAAAAAGTGGTATTTTAATTGCACGTTTATATACATATAGTCACGCCTTTTTCCCGTAGGGGTAGGCAGAGATCACTTCCTTCCACTTGCTACGGTTCTTACACACATCTTTTGCTTCCTCTACTTTTATCAGTGCTCGTCGGTTGTTGGTACTCTTTACCTGGCCTTTTTTTAAAACAATGTTGATCTGATCGAGATATGTTCACCGAGGTCGACCTCTACCGACTTCCGTCCATTCACACTCGCCTTATAAATTTGTTTCGTCAATCTTCCTTCATCCATCCTTTCTACGTGTCTAAACCATCTAATCTCACTATTCTTTACTTTATCCAACCGAGTCACTCCGGCTATAAGGAAATATCACAAAGTGGGTGACATCTATTATTGATCGTATGAACTTCTCGAGGTGTGAACAACAAACTAATCTCCATTTGTTTATATGGGTTTTTATACTTTACATTTTTACACTGTTTGTACATTGTGCTATATGTTGTCCTGTTAACTTATACAATATTTTATGTGATGTATGCCATACGATAAATAAATAAATAAATAAAATAAATATATGGGTAAAAAGTGAACTTTATATATTATTTTAAGCAATTTAAGCATCGAAAGTGTTACATTTAAACGATTAAAATAATAATTTTTTGTGAATGGTAACAGTGAAAGAGTAATAAAATTCGTTGTAAAGTCAATGCAAAAACGTAATAATGAATTTTTAGTGCCTTAAAAACTTTCGACACCTTTTAAATTTTAGTCGTTTCTTTAAATTTGCCACACTAGTCTTGTGACTAAGCCCAGCCCTGCGAACTACGATCGACGCGCCATCTGATGTCATTATTTATTTGTCGTTATCTTCCCTGTTCTCTCACTAGTCTCACTGCCTACAAAAGATTTTACTTCTGACGTTTTACCAGCAGATACAAGTTGTATTTACGTTTTTCATAACCTTACTTTAATATTTGAATTTTTTACTAACACGTGAATTTAAAAGTAGTATATAAATTTTATTTTTAAAATGGGAAAGTGTGAATTAAAATCTAACATAAATAAACAGTCAAATTCTAATGGATGTGATAAATTATTTGTGAAGTGTAATTGCACATGTGAAGAAACTGTTACTTCGAACTACATTTTAAATATCAACTCTACAAAGTAGGTACTTTTTTTCATTTAACAGTTATTCATTTTAAATAATCCAACTATTGTTTTTAGCGACAATGATCCAAATATTGCTATTGCTACTGCAAATAAATCATGTCTTGTTTATAGTTTGGATTCTAGTCGAATTGCAAACATTTGGGAATATAATCAAGAAAAGGATATAGTAGGTTGTAAATTTAGTCACGGAAATAGAAATTTACTATATGTTGCTACTAGTGAGGGATCCATAAAAATGTTAGACTTACGAACACAAAACTTTACATCAAACTTTAAAGGTGAGAAATGTATTTCAAATATGCACTCATATTTTTATTTATAAATATATTTGTAATTTTTTGACAAATACTTTTAACTAGGAATACATTTACAGATACATCAGTTGAAAATGATAGTTACAAAACATTTAACTGCTTTGATGTGTCATCAAATGATAGGCTATTAGCAGCAGGTACAGATGTGTATGATGGAGATGCATATATACTATTTTGGGATACTAGAAATCAAAGTTTATTAGGAGGTTATTGGGAAGCCCATGTTGATGATATTACAGAGGTAAAGTTCAGGGGGTAATGTGATTAAATTTTTATTATATTTTATTTAGTTATATAATTATAATGTTGCTAATTTAAAATAACGTAGAGTTTTTAATTAATGTTTTGCTTTAAATATTATAGGTTCAATTTCATCCTGATAACATGAATAGACTAATATCAGGATCAACTGATGGTCTCATCAACATGTATGATTTATCTCAGACAAGTGAAGATGATGCTTTAATAGATACTCTTAATACAGAATTATCAGTATCAGACCTACTTTGGTTCAGAAAAAGTAATAAAGATTGTATTAGCTGCATAACTCATACTTCTGATGTACAGTTATGGGATCTGGACAATGGAGAACCTTACAAATCATTTAGTAGATCAGAATTAGCCAAGGAGATAACAGTAAGTATGACTATTTAAAATGTGAATCCTTAGTTAAAACAAAACCACAGATTAACTAATGCACATATGCGAAACCTGGAGAACCTGGATTTTCTGATTTATGTATGGACATTTAATTGGGTTTGATTGCATTGTTGCCACTATCTTTAGTGTCTTCAGAATTGTATTTCATAACGTTTCTGTGTGATCGAGGCTTACTTCTGGACACCCCGAACGCACATAAAAGCTTTTTAAATACCCACTAGGATATATAAATTGGTTTGCATGTTTATCTATCTCGCTGTAAGACTTTCTCGCTCAACTTTCGCATCTGTCTGGTACCTAATCTGTGACAAAACAAAATCTGATACACATCTTCACACTGTTGCCAAATTGTCAGTATAATAGGAAAATCTAGAAATTGTAGGAAAGTTATAATAAATATTTCGTGCATTGGATTTTGTTTTGTATTTACATCTTCATTTTATTCCTGTGATTCTTAATGGGTAGAATAGGTGACGTCACTGCTTGAGATTAGTAACATGCACCTTTGAGTATAAAATATCAGGAAAGAGCATAGTCTCGGATAAATGTTGACAGAAATGGAGGGTGCATATGGCCGACTACTGCTTCTGTTTCAACAGATTATAATAAAAAGAACAAAAAAACTCATAAATGTTATACAAAATATAAGAAAATCTACGTTTAATGCATAATAGGAACCTTTAATTCTAAAATTTTTAATTTTGTAAATCTACAATTTCGTATTTTCGCTATAAAAAGCTATAACCTATAAATTTACTCCCAGCTACGCCAATGCATACTTTGTGATTGGTAAGTTAAATAAATAAATTCAATGAAATACAATTCTTAATTATCTTTAAATAATTAAAAAAATTTAGCATTAAAAACAATCATGCAATGTTACACCAGCACTTTTATGTTTTGATGTCCAGGAACACCTAACACAAGATGAACAACCAACCATATTTGTCGTTATTGTCTCAGTAATTTAACAATGTTTTACCACCAATTTATTTAGATGTCAATAATGGTTGACTAATTGTATTTACACCAAAGCATACAACAATGCCTTGTCTTTCTCATTTTAACCATTATTAAAACTTTAAATTGCTAAAATCTATTAAAAATCCACTTTATTGACACCCTTATAGGAAAACATTCAAATAAAAGTGGAGGGTTATGGAGTCCGTTTCCGTCTCACTTTTAGCATCCATACAGAGTAGCAGTGCTTGTTCCTGTTGTTTTATATTCAAAGGGTACAAAAAATGACATATCTTTTATAAGGTATTATGTGTGTTTGGTTAACGATGTTGGTTTTCTGAGCGTTTTTTGAGTTTAGAATGAGAATTTTAAACTTTGACGTCACATGTATGTCACTCTTTCTACCTTTGTCAGACTGAAACGTCACGTGCACATTACCCATTGTGTGTTTTTCTGTTTCAAGAATAATTCTGAAGGTTTTTATGTGGATAAATGTCATGAGACAAAAAATGGTTTACTCATCTTAGCAGGGGCTGAAGAAAATCAAAAGGAATGTTTAAGAGCGTCCAAAATTAAAAATAATGAATTAGAGCACTACGTCGAGTTTACTAATAACAAACAAAGGATTAGAGATAGCTCATTTAATAAAAACGTAAGTATATTAAGAATACAACTTTTATTATATATTGAATAGCTAACCGTTTTCCCCTTTTATTATTTGAACTCTAAAACACATTTAGTACTGATTATGTTTAAGTGTTGCTTGGATGTGTGTTTTTGTAAATTATTACTCAAGTAACAATTTCTATGCAACTAAACCTAAGGTTGCCATGGCAACCGATATTAACTATGTAAATAGGTCGGTGCGCAGGTTGGCGTAACGCATTCTATAGTGAATTGGTTAAGAATTATTTAATAGAGAAAAAACGGATCATATACACAAAAAGTTGATTTTAATTTATCTAACAATTCTTGTCTAGAAGGTCTATTGCGCTTTTATAGACTTGAAAACGGCTTATGACAGAGTGGTGAGGAGTGAATTGGGGTCGAAATTGTCTATGTATAGGGTGAGCGGTAGTTTAATTACGAGCATTGAAATCACTTTACGAGAATTCCACTGCTTGTGTCAGGATAAATGGAGCTTACACGGACTGGTTTAATATCGAAAAAGTTGTAAGACGGGGATGTGTGGCTTTGCCATGGCTGTTTAACTCATACATAGACGATTGTTTAAAAGATTTGAGTGTGTATGGATTAAAAATGAATGATTTGATCGTCAAATGCCTTCTTTACGCCGATGATCAAGTCATATTATCTGAAGAGGAGTTGCAGGCGATGGGAGATGAGTAGTCTGAGAAGTATAGCCGGAGTGACTCAGTTGGATAAAGTAAAGAATAGTGAGATAAGAGAACGCTGTGGTGTAAAAGAAGATGTGGTTACAAAGATAGATAAAGAAATGCTTAGATGATTTGGACACGTAGAAAGGATGGATGAAGGAAGATTGACGAAATAAATTTATAAGGCGAGTGTGAATGGACAAGTCGTTTGAGGTCGACCTCGGCGAACATATCTCGGTCAGATCAACATAGTTTTGAAGAAAGGCCAGGTCAAGAGTACAGTGCAACAGAAGTAGCTTGGCGGGCGAAGATCACAAAAAACAACGAAATTTTCAGTAATCGTGAGTCTAAAGTACAATCGGAGGAAGTTTACGAATGTGAAGTATATTCAGCCGAATATTTATTTTAGAGGCTAGTCGCCCGCCAAGCTACTTCTGTTGCACTGTACCAACAACCGATGAGCATGTATGAGAGTACTGATGAAAGTAGAGGAAGCAAAAAATGTGTGTAAGAACCGTAGCAAGTAGAAGAAAGTGGTCCCTGTCTACCCCTACGGAAAAAAGGCGTGACTATATGTATGTATATAACATTTGTCAAAAAAAAACAAGCTCTTATACAGCAATTAAAAATTATAGTCAGTGACTTATTTTTAAATTTTTTTTTCAGAATAACGTCCTGATTACAGGAGGAGAAGAAGGACTTCTAAATATTTGGAAGTTGCCAGATCCATGTTGGTAAATAAAACAATTTTGAAACATTTTTAAATTTTTATTTCTATCCCAACCCTTACAATTTAAAATCAAATCGAAAATAAAAAAATATTCTACATACGATACAAAACATAAATAAAATAAACATACATTGGTGATGTTGGCTTATAAAAAAAAATGGCGATGTAATCACTACCTTTATTATTGCAATATTAAACTGAATAGATACATTCTGGATTAAACAATGCTTTTAATAATGTTAACACAAGTGCTGGTAAAACTTTGTAAGAAGTTAGTCAGTATTAGAGCCACAACAGACCTACTAAGGGTCGCAGTGGAGGGGGGACCTACACCCCACTCACATTATACCTAACCTAACCTAGTCAGTATTACCATCTTAAAATAATTGAATACTTTGTTTTGGCTTGTTAAGCTCTATGCTACTCTGGACAAAAAGTAATGAGACTGTATTTTTAAAAATACGCGCGCTATAAATACCGATGTGAATATTTATTTGGTTGATATGACTTGTGAACAGCTGACTTATAAAATTTTCCTTACTTGATAAGAAATAGCAACGGTTCTGTGTTTTGTAGTCAGGGATTTTTAAAATGAAAAAATCCATCATTTGGTAAGGGGTCGTGAAGTAGTCGACAACTTCATTCAGGAAAACCATCAACCTCAACTACTGATGAAAAAATCGACAAGATCAAGGAGCTCGTACTTAAAAAGGATTAATACAAACAGTTTTAAAGGAGAATTTGAGCTTGTCTTGTGTGTCTTCTAGTTTTGTTCCAAAAGATATGAATTTCGCGCTGCAAGTGAAAAAAAAACAAGTCAAAGCGTTAAAAATGAAGGTCATGTTGACTCGTTCCTTCTACTACTGTGGCATTGTCCACAAAGGGTTCCTTCCAACTGGCCAAACAAAAAATATTATTTAGGCCTTTTCAGGGGCGTAGCTACCGCCGGCGCCGTATCAGTCATATCATGCTAAACGAGTCCAGAGATCTAGCAAAACAGTGAGGGATAATAACTGTTTTCAGAAATAAAAGACGGAAGATAACAAAACGTTTTTTTTATGAGTTATGAGATGAGATAATTTCAGACCTAGAATCGAACTTCAAAAGTCAATGTGAACAATTGCTGTTGGATATATTAATTTCTCAAACCAAACAAAAATTTTAGAGCCACTGTGACCTGAGAATGGTAATAAGTTCGAAGTGTTACAACCGAAATAAACAGTATTGCCGTACCAAAACTAACTTTTCCAAACCGAGGGTTATTTTCTATTTAGTATAGTTCTAGTTTACCCTTCGGTTCGGAAAATAAAAAAATATATTGCCCTAGCTCTCCTTCTAAAGTTATCGTGTAAATTTGAGGATCACCTTGTACGGCAGCTACCTGAAGGAATGTACCGTGTTAAGTCCCATCTTCGAACTCGATCTTGTTCTTCAGGCAAAACTTCTACCCTGTAAGTTTTAGTGATCTACCGCCTCTCTGTCTCAAGATATCGTGCCCACAAGATTTTCCAACACACACAGACAAAATTTGAAACAACCGTCACGCTGAAAATGGTGCCATTCGACGCGTGGGGTCATGAAACGTGCAGCGCGCATGGTTTTAGCGATTTTGATTTTTGGGGGTAAACCAATACTTTCCCTTTTTCACCCTTCGGTTCGGAAAAGTAAAAACTCTTATTAAACAAAATAAAAAATGAAAGAGACCTATGTTAGTTGATCTGTATAAACAATTAATTGCTTTGAAAACATGCTTAAAATCTGAAATTCAGAAAATTTATTCCATTAAGTAAATCTCGCGGAATTATTACAGATAAAATTCCTTGCATCCAGTTTTCCGGAGGTAATAACAGTATGCTTCCTAATTTTGATCCTTCCGGTTACAACTGCAACAGCTGAAAGAGGTTTTCGAAATTAAAACTGACTCAAAAATTATCTTAGGACTTTTATGGGACAAGAACGGCTATTAGACTTGTCAGTACTGTCTATAGAAAAACTTTAATCGTCTTCAGCTATGGATGATTTAATAAACAAGTTTGTCAAGACAGGCGTGAAAGGTATATAATTGAATTGTTGGGCTAGTCGTTTTGCAAGCACCATATTCCACATATATTGCTCCGTGTATCTTTTTCCTTCATCCTAGATTAAAATGACCACTTCGACGACATCGTTTTAAATCAATAGCAGCCTTACAAGAGAAAACGCTGTCCGCTTTGAAGGTTATACTGAAAACTTGGTATAACTTTGAAGACCGGAAAAAACGTGTATTATATTGGGTGGGGATAACTTTGAAGGAGACACAGTAAATTTGGACGAATAAAATGTTTACTGTGCGTTTTATTTAATCAGTCTCATTCGTTTTTGTCCAGTATAGTATTTTCGAAGCTCCATAAAGATGTGGTCAACGTCCAAAACAAAAAATAAAACTTAAAAATATAATTTAAATGCTAGTGAACGATTTATTTAAAGTGTTTCAACAACCTGACGCTGCGTTAAACGTTATCTTTGCAGATTAAAATAAAATATAATAATTTCTTTTCGATGAAAGGTATAAAAAACTAAAAATGTTTATGATCGCAAAGATTTAAAACATCAATATAGCGTGATAGTTAGGAAATAAGCATATTAGTACATAATAAACTTTCAATTTCAATAAATTAAATTATTTTTTAAAATAAAAAATGGGATATTTATAGCAGAAAGAAAAAAATAGCAAGTACAAAGAGCAAAAAGTGTACATTCCATTTTACATTACTTATTTACAACTATTTCACATTATTTAGGGTAACGACAAGAAATTGAATTTTAGATATTGTTATTTGTACCTATTATGATAAAGCGCAACAAAATTATAAATCATGGGAATAAAGGTTTATTCCAACCTGCAGCTTTTTAGTCCAGTCATCTTAGTCAAAATTAGGTAAGAATCGCCGGAATTTGAGATACCTAGCTGAATATTTGTATAAATTTTCTTTTTATTTCCTATGGGTTTTTCGCTATTTGCGTTTATCATTAATATTTTAGAGAATTAAATTCTCTACAACTTTTGTTTCAAGAATTTTTTTATGCGTTGAATCGTTTTCGAGATATAGGGCGGAGAGCGCGCGGTTAGAGCATAATGTAAGGTCAACCGGTATAGTCCCGGTCAAAACACGCTACATAAAGTTTATTTATTATTGATAAATAAATAATTTATAATAATCTTTATTTTTTATCAACTATTACATTATATTTAATCATTTTTTTCATCAATTGAATTTATCTATTCAATAATACTTACAACCGATTTCTAAAATTAAAAAATAATTAAGGGACAAACTTTAACTGTTTCTGCACGCATTAAGTGGCAAGCTTGTCTTAATCCTTCACCATGCCAGAGCGATGTAAATGAAGACAGAACCTTTGACCCGAAATCATGAAAGACCTGGAGATAAATGTCGCCAAAAGATGATATAAAAGAAGAATTTGAAACACCACAGCGATTGGGAGACGACAATGAAGAAGAAGAAGAAGATAATTAAAATTAAAATAAGTTGCAGTTCATGTAACTTTTATTCCATTCAGAGAATGGAGAATTTTTTTTTCAATTATTTAAGGAGTTATTAATATAAATTACATTAGAATTAGAATATAATTAAAGTTTTTTTCTTAACAATTCTATAACTACACGGGCAGGTAAGAGTTATTAAATAAATTAATACTTAATTAAAAATAGATAGAAAGTAAAAAAACTATTAAATATAATATTTGATAACAAATGGAAATTATTACTAATTATTTATTTATCAATAAATTAATAAACTATATAGCGCGTTTTGACCAGGACTATACCGGTTGAACTTACATTATGCTCTAACCGCGCGCTCTCCGCCCTCTATCTCGAAAACGATTCAACGTATTAAAAAAATTTTAAAACAAAAGTTGTAGGGAATTTAATTCTCTACAATATTGATAAAAAATACAAATAGCGAAAAACCCACAGGAAATGAGATATTTGCAAAAAATATTGTTACAACCGGCCCTGTAATTTGTCGGCGACCGAGAATCGACCACAACTAGGGTACATATTAATGACCACTTTGTCGGCCGCCGCAGTCTAGCAAAGTCTCGAACACCGCGTCGCGAAGGTAGGATTGTCGCGGACTCTCGAGAAACAGGTGGAATAGTCTGGAATTATGATTTAGAAATATAAAAAGGACAGCGGTCGTGAAAAAAAGACAGTTTTAAAATGGTTTATAAATTATGAAATTTAAATATTTGTAAAAGTTGTAATTAGTTGAATATCTAAGTGATTTATAAAAGTAAAATTTATTGTGTAAAAGTATTGGAATAAAAATTGTTTTGTTACTGTATCGAGAGTTTAAAATCACCGAACCCAAGAAAGAAGTAAATTTCGTAACAATATGCAAAAAATCGATTTTTGTGACCTCAAATTTCAATAGACAAAAAATTAGAAGAACAGATACAAGGAAAAGTTGATGAAGATCAGGCAGGATTTACGGCTGGAAGATCATGTATGGACCATATATATACAATTCAACAACTCATAGAGAAAAAAATGGCCAAGAACAGAGAGGTACATTTTGCATTTGTGGATATCCGAAAGGCCTATGATTCTGTCCCTCGGTCTAAAATCTGGGAAGCCATGTTAGAAATGGGTATAACGCAGAGAATTATCAGAACAGTCCAAAATATGTACAAAAAAAATACCGTAAGGATTAAAGAGGGAAATAAACTATCAAATGCCTTCAAAACAACTAAGGGTCTCCTCCAAGGATGCTCAACATCACCCACACTATTCAAAATATTTCTACAACAGACACTAAGACCATGGAAGAGAAAATGTGCAGGAATGGGAATACCAATTAGAAATGATCATCTGTATACTCTAAGCTTTGCCGATGATCAAGTAATCATAGCTCAAGATGAGGAGGATTTAGGTTTTATGATGCGGAAACTAGAGGAGGAATATGGGAAAAATGGAGTGGAAATCAACCTCGAAAAGACCCAATATATGTCAACGGCACAAGACAGGATATATCACCTAGAAATAGATGATAACCGACAGATCTCAGGAACATACAAATTTAAGTACCTAGGGTTTATAATATCAAAAAGTGGAACAACAGAGGAAGAAATAAAAAATAGACTAGGTCAAACTAGGGCATGTATTAATCAATTAAACCCAATATTATGGGATCGCCACATAACCAAGACTAATAAAACGAGAATATTCAATTCAATAGTTCGCAGCATAATGACTTATGGAGCTGAAATGTGGGTGATCAACAACAAAAACAAAGGGAAGATTGTAGCCACAGAAATGGACTTTTGGAGAAGGAGTTGTGGAGTGAACAGATTAGATCGAATAAGAAATGAGGAGATCAGGAGAAGAATGGAGGTAAAAAAAGACACACATAGAGGAAAAGAAACTAACGTGGTACGGACATGTTAGAAGAACTCCGGAGGATCGCTGGATACACCGGGTAACTGAGTGGAGTCCATTAGGCAGACGAAAGAGAGGTCGACCAAGGCGATCATGGAGAGACGAAGTGGATGAGGCGATGGAATTAAGAAACCTGCAGGACGGAGACTGGCAGGACAAGGACAACTGGAGACAAGGGCTGAAAGCAGGAAGGCAGCGGCGACAGCTGTAGATATCCTGGATTATATATATATATATATATATATATATATATATATATATATTTTAATAGACCCTACCACATGTAGGTTTTGAGATAACTTTTTGAATGCCAAAATACAAATTTATAAAAATATCTCAAATTTCGAGGTGAAGTTACTAAAATGACTGGACTATTTGTGCGCTCGAAACGAATTAATACGCATGCGTCACCTTTATACCCCCCTCGAAAATCTGAATGTACAACAGTTTTATGTAGTCGATCAACCATTCCCTTTTAACTCTTTATTCGAGTAGATGGAATAAACCTTTATATCATAAAGTTGCTTTATTATTTGCGGGACATAAAATTATGTGCCTAAGATATACAAGTACCTACTATGTCATTTTTAGGGATTGTAAATATTCAAAAATATTATTTTGATTACAATACAAATAAAGGAAAAATAATAATGTTTTATTTTAAGGGATGAGGAAACGGTCTTACAAAAATTCGAGCAACATAAAATACAATTCAAACAAATAATTCACTAGTTCTTAATGCATAAGTAATGGCGTTGAAATATACATAAGGATATAAATTCTAATAATCTTCATAAATAAAATTTTATCATCTGCAGGTATAATAAGACGAAATATTCTCCGTTACAAGAACATGTCATGGATATAAAAAAATAATTAATCTACACTTAACATAGCTAAGAGATCCACAAAAAAAAAATACACAAAAAAAAGGAAATTACTGAAAAATCCCTAGGATTTATATAGCACGAAAAATTTATTGTAAACTTTAAAACAATGTGTAAAAATATCTTACATATTTTGGTATAATTAAAATGTTTATTTTGAAAACATTATCAACCTAAAAAAGAATAAATTTTCATGAGGGCACTCAATGCTGTTAAACGAACACAAAGAAAATTGATCGGCTTTATTTATTGCCTTAGTTTAAGAAAATTTAATTAATTCGTTTCTACTTCAAGTCGTTTATGTAAAAATGGTTCAAGTGACTCGCAAATAATATAAATGAACTTACCTGAAATTTATAGTGGTGGCCGCCAATAATCGGTTACATTCTGGAGTATCTGGCAATGGTAACTTTACAAAAGGTGTTTCATTAGTTTGCTCTGTAAATTCGAATTCGTGAATTCTGGGCTTCACATTAATGTCACCTACTGGGCCTCTTAGTACTATATAATTCAAACATATCGGTTTGCTGGATTTCGATTTTAAAATCAACTGTAATAATAATTTAAATAAGAATTTTTGAAACTATATTTATGTATGTATGGCTTTTTCAACTTGTCTCCCCCTTATGAGATTGTTTTCCTGGTCTCTACCCTCCATTCTGTCAGAATGCCTAATGTCATCATAGAACAACTGACAGATTAGAAGATATCGGTGAACCGACAACTGTAGTGTTCTGCAAATTTATAACACCCTATGGAGGGTAGCGATAAGGAGAAAAATATCTGTATTAAAAAAATGTCCCTAAAAGTGTATTGAATCAAGATGTTGTTACTGTAGCAGAATACCGTTTTCAAAAAGAGCGCTCAAAGTTATGGAGGGTAGAGATAAGGAGATAAGGATTTTTATTGAAAGTGTCCACCAAAATGTAGTATTTAGAGGTGGCAATGGTAGACGTGAGGTTAGATCTGAACTTAGCTGTTTTAGATGAAGTTAAGTATGTCAAAGGAAAATAGGTTGCGCCTTCGGCTTCGGGCTGTTACCAAGGAACGAGCTTTCGATTGTCATAAAATTATCTCGTCTATTATCAATGTCCTAGGGATATTACTACTGAAAATCTATCCGACTAGCTCAGCCAATAACAACTGCAATGGAAAAAAGCGGTTTATATTATTTTAAAAGTTACCTGGTAAGACATATCTCGTTCGGAACTTTGGGTCGGATCTTTTTGGTTGTTGTTTATCCTCGCTTTGACCACCCACTGATTATTGAAAGCAGAAAATCTGGAAGATTCGTAAAATAATCGATGGACGAATTCATCGGTGCGATATGGTTTTAGTTGTACATCTAAAAAAAAATTTAATCGTGAATTTTAGGTTTTCAATTATTTTTATCCCAAACAATTTGGACACAAAACTTACGGTTAATCACATTAGTCATGTGCTTAGGTATATATTCATGATAATTTTTTGTTATATTTAAATACTGTTTATTGTTTTTGCATTAATAATCTAGTTTCTTGTCAAAATATAGATACACAAACCAACAAAAAATTTAAAGTTTTTAACAACAGAGCTTTCCAAAGATACATTTTTATTGGGTGAAAATAGTTGTGAACTTGACTAGTGTCTATTCAGATGACACTAACAGTATTATGTTGAATGCAAAAATGATAACTAGATTTAAAAAGAACAAAAATCCTAGAAATTCCTATCAGCCAGACTTGGGCAAATATAAATACAGCATATTATGTTGTATATTTTATGCAAAAAGTAAATATTTTGTATACATGGTGGGCCATAAGTCAGTTCTCACTAGAAATCCCGTCCCCTCTCTGCCTTTGTGTGTCTTTAAAGAGCTTTCGTGTGCGTTCGGGATGTTCGGACGTAAGCCTCGACTACACATAAACATTATTAAACAATTTGAGCAACGACAGTGGCAAAAATGCAATCTAACCCATTTAAATGTCCACACATAATTCAGAAAATCCTTTGATCTTTCGCCGGGTTTCGCAGATGTGCGTTAGTTAATCTGTGGAAGAGTGGAATTTGATAAGCAAGAATCGATATTTACTGCATTTGTCAAAACTCGCAAAACTTCGCGCGGCAACTGCTCCGAAACTAGTCCCATGAAAAATTGATACAAAACTATTTTATACAGAATTTTGTCCATACGAAATTTTCATTTCATTTTTGCCATACGACAAAGACAAAACGAGATTTTACCTAAAAACCAAAAACTTGTACCTTTGTAGCCTCACGGAGATCCGCGAAAGCCTCGGGGGTGTGGGGAAAACCTAGATTCTTGCTAATCACACCCTAATGAACTATTTAAAATAATAAACGCTTTGCCAACATTGTTTTATGGTTTACACTATTTGTTGCCCGGCCTACATAATGAGATATCCTTTTCTCTAGTTATAAGCCTAACACTGTATCTAAATATTCCTATATAAAATACCTCTCTGCTTGTATAAAAATTATTCAATTGTTTCATTTAATAATGCCCATTTTTCTATAGTAAATCTAATATTAACAACCAAATTGCGCCAATGGCTCATGAGCTTCGTGCTCCTCCTGCTCCTTGCATGTGGCAGTTGACGGTATTTCTTCCGATGCGTTGAAACCCAATGCCGGGGTCCCCCAGGGTTTTATCCTGTCCCCCACCCTATTTC
Organism: Agelastica alni; assembly: GCA_950111635.1. Classification (NCBI taxonomy): domain Eukaryota; kingdom Metazoa; phylum Arthropoda; class Insecta; order Coleoptera; family Chrysomelidae; genus Agelastica; species Agelastica alni. The sequence goes on from OX467716.1 coordinate 28,482,469, forward strand.
TTTTACACATCAACGACCTCTTGAAAACCACCACGAATCTCATTTACAGTTTCGCAGACGACAGCACACTTGTCTCAACTTTCACATCCTATCGATCACTTTCGGTGAATGATACAAATAGACTCAGACAGGAACAGGTTGACTCCAACAATAGAGATCTTGAAGCAATCGTCGAGTGGGGAACCAACAATATTGTTCAGTTCAAAGCGCCACGTTTTCTATTAAAGTAAATTCCTCAATTCATTCCATCACAATATCCGGAAATACCCTTGAATCAAGTCCCTCCATCTCAATTTTGGGAGACACGGTATCTAATATTATTTATTTATTTATTTATTTACACTGTTCTACAGAAAAAAAGATTTCCAATTACAGAACAGGAACAAAGTAAACATTTGCACAATAGTACTAACAATAAAAAAGCTTAAAAGTAATACACAATTTACAAAATCAGACTAACATTAGTAGAAAGCTAAAGACTAACACAACATTATTACTGCTGATAATAATAGCTCTTAATTTGCCTCACATTACAATAGAATATATCAAGCTGGTCACTTATAAGGTTATAGTTGCTACACATAGTATGAACAGGAGAGTTTTAAGTATATTTGTTCGTGGTGTGGTAGTGTAGAATGAGTCGGTGTATCGAGATGCCTTTTTTTTTTTATGTTCTGGTTCCCACGAAAAGGGATATCCTGTAATGTTCAGAGAACATCGTGGGAACCAAGGGAAAGAAGGTAGGAGTTGGTGTTCTTCTTAAATTTCTGGAGGTTGTATGCCTCGGGGAACACCTCCCTAGGCAATGAGTTCCAAAGCCTCGCAATTCGTTGGATAAATGAGTCTTTGGAAAGTGATGTTCTGCAGGTCTCCAAAGTGACCACGAAGGGGTGTGAAGACTGAACTTGACGGGTTAATCTCGAAGAGACTGCCAATGGAGGAACGATTGTTGATATTTCAGAAGAGCATCGCCCATGAAAATATCTATAAAATAGAGACAAATCGCCAACTTTTCTACGGTGTTCCAGACAAGTGAGCGAGTTTGTAAGCGAGGCATCACCGACGAGACGAATTGCCCTTTTTTGGACAGAATCCAGTAGCTTCAGGATATGTTTAGGTGCTGCACTCCAAATATGGGAACAGTACTCCAGTACAGGTCGGATCTGTGCCTTATAGATCATAAGCAGCTGACTGGAGGTGAAATAGCTCTTGGCACGAAACAAAAAACCAAGTTTTTGGGATGCACTTTTGGCAATGGACCTCACGTGATTTTCTCAGGAAAGGTTATTGCTGATAGTAATACCAAGCATCGATATGGATGACTTCAGTGGTATGGTTACTCCTGACAAAGTTATGTTAGGCACAGTGAGATCGGCTTTTCTAGAGAAAAGACATGCTTGTGTTTTGTTTGCATTGAATTCTCTGCCTGATGGGGATTTTTAAAGTTTATCTGATGTAGTAAGCATTGACATTTAATTTCATTGTTAATTATTTTGTGTAGCATAATGACACTAGAACATTCTCGTCTTCTATCCAGAGTGAAAAAGCTATGTCTTGACAGTAAACTCTCGTGTGCCGTGCCAATTAGCGGATAAGTCCGATCTACTTTAAAACTTAGGTATTTGAGAAAGCGTCTTTGGATTGCCTCCAGTTTATAAATATGCACTTGATAATATGGGTTCCAGATAACCGATGCATATTCTAGCTTTGATCTCACAAAAGCATAGTAGAGAGTTTTAAGTGTTAAATGGTTAAAGTCGCGGCCTACTCTAATTATAAATCCATACATACGGTTTGCTGACGTAGTTATATTGTCTATGTGGTTTTGGAAAGATAGCTCTCGGTCGAAAGTAACTCCAAGATCCTTAAAATTACATGGTCTGTCTAGAGAATAATTGTCCATCTTATAGTCAAATATAATTGGATCAGATCTCAATGTATATGACATTACGCAACATTTGGTAGGATTTAACGCTAAATTATTACGACTGCACCATTGGCTTATTTGATTAAGATTTTTCGATAGTTTCTCACATTCAGTCATATTAATGATAGGAGAGAAATTTTTTAGATCATCAGCATACAGTAAAAAATTAAGCTTAATTATGTCACCAATGTCATTGATAAAGATATTAAATAGTAGTGGACCGAGGTTATATCCTTGCGGTACACCTGATTTGGCGAGGTATTTGTTAGACTTAAATCCATTTAACTGCACATACTGTGTGCGGTCGGACAGATATGATTTGAATAACGCAAGTAGGTTACTCGATAAGCCGAAATTCGAGAGTTTTTGCAGCATTAGATTATGGTTAAGTCTGTCAAATGCTTTGGTCATATCCATGTAAATAACATCTGTCTGAATTCTGTTATCTATATTTTCCGCTATGTGTTGTGCAATAACGGTAAGATTTGTTGTTGTTGATCGGCCTTTTACGAAACCGTGCTGCTGGTCTAGAATATAATTGTTGACGTGTTGATACAGAACTCCTTGCACCAATATTTCAAATACCTTGCAAAAATTGCATATAATTGAAATCGGCCTGTAATTTTTTATATCAGTTCGCGTTCCTTTTTTAAAGATCGGACATACCTTTATGTCTTGAAATGACCATGTTGCTAACATCGCAAAGTCAGCAAGCCAATGGCTGGGTTTTCTGTGGAAAGCTAGAAAGTTTTTTACTCCTGATCAACTGTTGACGACGTAAAACGCTCAAATCCGACCTCTACTGGAGTATTGCTCGCACATTTGGGGTTCAGTATCAAAGCATTCTCTTCGTCTTCTAGATTCCATTCAGAAATGAACCATTCGGTTGATAAACAGCTCAACTCTCACAGATACCCTTCACCCACTAGAACATAGAAGAAGAGTTGCAGACTAGACATTATTTTACAGATATTTCCATGGCAGATGCTCCAGAGAAATAAAAACTCTTATACTGGCTAATTCGGCCGAAGATCTCGCAAAGCTGATCAGTCTCACCCATTTACTCTTAAGATTGACACTACAAGGACCAATCTCCATCAAGAATCCTTCTTTTACAGTGCTGCTACGCAATGGAACAAGCTTCCAAAATCAGTTTTTCCAGAGAACTACGATCTGCAACTTTTCAAAAAGCGGATCTACAAACATCTCCTTTCTATAATCCCTCCCCCTTCTAATAGTCGCAGTGCGGGCCGTCCGCAGCCTACACCATAGGTCTACCCTTTTTGCGATTATTTTCAGTAAAAAAACTAACTTATGGCCCACACTGTATTTTAAATAGTTTCTTCCACAAAAATTTGTTCACACCGATGACGTTGGCTGCGAACTGAATATTTCAATTGGTGGTGGAAATGAATTACAACTGAAAGGGACAACGCAGTGGCTAAATTGCTCAGGATGGGATGAAACAAATCATGACGGTTGCCGATAAACAAAGAAGTTCGCGCGAATATGTAATCATGTAGAAGTAAAGATGTGATTGTGTGGTAACCAAATTCGGTTTGAATCCGCTTCGTTGGGAATAAAGCGAGAACATTTGCCGTGTCCCTTTCTTTAGCAATTTATCTCTGTCGCTGCTTTGAAGCGTCATTGATGACGTGCATTGAACTTTGTATTGTATTTACTGTTTTCAAGGCGAGATACAAGTTATGGCTCGCAGCGAATCTATCGTGATTCATTTATAATTTGTAAAACACGTTTTTAAACGCGTATATTTACATGTTTTTACGTCAAGAGGTCGCAAATATTTGCGCTGCACAAATAAACGCAAAGATAAAGAAATATTTACAAACAGAATTAATCTCGAAAGATAAATATTTCTTCGCTACTCAATTTCGTTCGCGGAGGTCAAGATAAAAATACAACATGCCGAAAACACGTGTTTTGTCTAGACTTCCTTCTTTTCAAGATTTAATAATTAAACATTTTAATGTACATGAACTCCATTCAATTATCGACAGCGTGTACGTACTTGACGCAAATGTTTATTTATGATTATTATTATACGTTTAATTTGGCAATTGTTTGTTTATTATTTTCTCGGTGTTTACACTATTTTTTCCAGATTCCAAATTCTTTTAAACATAAAATTCATTTAATACATACACACATCTTTTGCTTCCTCTACTTTTATCACTGCTCTCTTTTAAAAACCATTACTTTCGTTTTGCTTACATTTATTTTCATCCCTTCGATTTTCAGGGCATCATGCATAACATTAACCATCGCCTGCAACTCCTCTTCAGGTAATGCTAATATGACTTGATCATCGGCGTAAAGAAGGCATTTGACGATCAAATTATTCATTTTCAATCCATACGCACTCTCTTTCAAATCTTTTAAACAATCGTCTATGTATAAGTGAAACAGCCACGGCGAAGCCACACATCCCTGTCTCACACCTTTTTCGATGTTAAACCAGTCCGTGAAAGCTCCGTTTAACCAGACACGAGCAGTGATTTCAGTGCTCGTATTATAGGCCTTTTCCAAGTCTATAAAAGCGCAACAGACCTTATGACTTTTAGTCAAGAATTTTTCGACTATACCTCGTAATGAAAAGACCTGATCCATACTGATCTCCTTCCTCTTCTAAATCCTGCTTGCACATCCCATATCATCTTCTCAGTTTTATTCGTTACTCTTTTAATCAATATCTTTGTATAGTTTGCCGACTATGCCGAGTAAACTAATACCTCGGTAGTTCTGACAGTCCTACTGCGAACCTTTTCCATTACAAAGCGGCACGATAACGGCCTTGCACCAGTCGTCTGGTGCGCTACCACTACTCCAAAAAAGGTTAATAACTGATTCACTATTTGTGTGTCGGTTATTTGGCATTCTACTTTTTTAACCTTCCCAATACCGGGTGATATCCTTTGGGGTTCCACCACTGGTAGAAATCGTGGCAAAAACTGTTATCAAAACATTAAATTTTTTCTTGAGGCTCGGTGACGTTTATCCCTAAACTGTCTAAAATCTATTTCCATACAAATAATATCAGATAAAATTTCCAAGAAATTTACACAAAATTATTTTACCAAATAAACTTACTTGGGGTCCCAACGGGACCCCACCTGGTTCTTGGTGCAAAACTTCCGAATTATAAATAGTGCTCTGAAATTGAATTATTCACTACAAATTGCCAAAACCCAGGATCTCATCTGACTATAGACGAGCAGCTGGTTTCATTTAGAGGAAAATACCCTTTTAGGGTCTGTATGAAAAGCAAACCAGCAAAATATGGCCTAAAAATCTGGGTAATGGCTAATAGTGAAACATATTATTGCAAGAACTTTCAAATATATTCAGGCAAGGCTGATGGAAGGCCTAAACGAGACCAAGGGAAAAGAGTTGTCCTGATTTATTTTCTATTTTGGGATCTGGATATGGAATTACAACAAATAATTTCTTTACTTCTCTAGATTTCGCTGAAGCTTTGTTAAAGAGAAAATTTCCGCTATGCGACACACTTGGAAAATATGAAACCTTCGAACAATCCGAGTTCATGCCTTCGCGAAGTCGACCTTTAAATTAATCGATTTTCAACAAACTTTCATTACATGTAAATGATCGTTCAGAATAGAATTGCTGGAGCTTTTAGGCCAAGGTTTTCCCAATCTGGTAGCCTTTTTTCGTCAAGCATTTTTCTCACAGCAGTAACGTTTTCCACCCCGTCCTCCAGACTGAAATTTAGTCGTACGATGTGGACGATCATCACCTAGTGTAAGAGTCATTTTTTTAAAAGCACTGGTCTATGTTTTAACCATGAGCGAAGTTATGCCGCAAAATCGCCCGAATATCATTTCGCACTTTAAACTATCATTGCTGACAAACAACTGAGCCCACCGACTTGTAGCAGCGGGTAGTGTGCAAGTATGAACACGTCTCAATATGCACCAACAATCAATCCATCACAATGTCCAGAAATACCCTTGAATCAATTTTGGGAGTCACGGTGTCTAATAATATGTCTTGGCATGACCATGTTGCTAACATCGCAAAGTCAGCAAGCCAATGGCTGGGTTTTCTGTGGAAAGCTAGAAAGTTTTTTACTCCTGATCAACTGTTGACGACGTACAACGCTCAAATCTGACCTCTACTGGAGTATTGCTCGCACATTTGGGATTCAGTATCAAAGCATTCTCTTCGTCTTCTAGATTCCATTCAGAAATGAACCATTCGGTTGATAAACAGCTCAACTCTCACAGATACCCTTCACCCACTAGAACATAGAAGAAGAGTTGCAGACCAGACATTACTCTACAGATATTTCCATGGCAGATGCTCCAGAGAAATAAAAACTCTTGTACCACCACTGGCCACATTTGGCCGAAGAACTCGGCACGCTGATCAGTCTTACCCATTTACTCTCAAGATTGACACTACAAGGACCAATCTCCATCAAGAGTCCTTCTTTTATAGGGCTGCTAAGGAATGGAACAGGCTTTCAAAATCAGTTTTTCCAGAAAATTATGACCTGCAACTTTTCAAAAAGCGGGTCCACAATCATCTTCTTTTCTACAATCCCTCCCCCTTCTAATAGTCGCAGTACGGGCCGTCCGCGGCCCACACGATAGGTCTGCCCTTTTTTCGACTATTTTCAGTAAAAAAAAACGACTCCTGCGCCACGTGGTTGCGTCACATTGCAAAACTTTCCTAGTTTCTTTTGTATATATACGTTTTTTTTATCTATTAAATTATTCGCGAATAACTAACGAAACAATTTAAACCCCGGCGTTATCTATAAATATATTCCTTACCGTTAAACGTAATTTTATCGTAACCCAGCAAATCGAAAATGCTATCATATAATACGCGTTCTTCCTTCATCTGCTGGTCTATGACATTCAACGCTTCCATAACATCTGCTCCCGAACGGTTAGGATGAACGCACTCCTTCTCGTGCTCGGATCTTTCGTGCGATGGCCCTCTCCACGGGCAACCTATACGACTGTACTTGCAACCTGAAATCCTTAAAAAAAAAACTCCCAATTTATATTTACAAGAAGCTAATTCTTACAATAGGAAATAGGCATGTATTTTTTTTTTAATTTTTATTCGATAGTTTACATCGATTTATAATAGTAAACAAAATTTCAACGCCAAAAAACTAATTTAAAGTATTTAAAAAAAAATTTAAAAATATCCAACCAATACGGGCAATTTAAACGCCCACCATTTTGGCGCACTTGGTGTGACGTAATAGTATATGACAACAAAGAAACAAGTGGAAAGGTTAGGTTGAAGATTATTGAAGAAGTAATTTGATTAGCTGAAAAAGTATGCAGGATAAAATAAACATTATAATAAGTAATTACTTTTAGGTTTTCACTCCTTTGATTTTAACAAACGTGAAACCGGGATTTGTTGATGTTAAAAATGTAGTCATCATTAACACACTCATTTTTGCAAATTATCTGACTGCGCCTATCAGAACACACTACCGGAATCAAACTGTAAGACTAGAGAACAGTAAAACGGAAAGAGCATCTATACAGCAAGGCGTACGACAGGGATGTGTGCTGTCACCTCTGTTGTTCAACATGTACGAGGGCGGTCCGATAAATACTTAGCCTCACCTCCCGATAGCGCTACTATCGCAAGAGAAATTTACTATCGTGTAGTACATTCTCGTAGACGGCTACAGACGCACACATATCTACAACGCTTAGTAGACAAGAGTGGGAAGGCTACGAAGCAGCGCACAAAGAGGAGACCGAGTGGTATGAAACGCTGTATAATGCATTCAATCTCATTCTCTCGCAGGCTTAATCCTATTGATTTATGTGCTTGTCTCTTTTTAGTGTCGCTTCTTTGTTTTATCTACTTTCAAATCACTATTCTATTGGCCCACCAAAATTATGAGACACCCCTATGGAATAATGATAGTGACTATCTAAGAAGTTCATACGTATATCCCATGTTAACCCAAACAAATTTATTCCTCTCCATAGCTTAGTGGTTAAAGAATTTGCTTTCCAGTGTTCGAATCCTGCTGGAGACAAAATTAACTCCAGATTTTTTCCACTGAAAGAGACCTTAGCTAAGAACTTTCCTTATGGTATCATGATAGGAACTGTCGAAGGAGTTCATATACACGTGTACATGGTTTGCATTAGAAACGCCCTCTTTCAAAGTTATAGGTACATTTATAGTAAATGTCAACCCAAAAAAAAATATTCCACTATATAGCTCAGTGGTAAAGGCATCTGCTTTTCGACAGTGAAACCAGGGTGCGAACACTACACTAAAAAGACCTTAACTTAGTACTGTCCAAGTATTCATACCTCATGGTTTGCACTAGAAACACCGCCCCCTTTCATAGTTAAAAGCACTTTTATAGTAAATTAGCGGATCCGGCAGATGTCCTGCCCGAACGTTGGCTTGCATGCTTTGGGAATATCACTATTAAACTCAGCGACCCCGAAAACTATGAATTCGACCGTAATATCGGCTTTTTAATAGTTTTAATATATCAAACCCCTCCCATAGTGACTTATAGGAATAAACAGTACCGTATCTCCCAAATTGGAGCAATCAATTCACTAGACCGAGCCTCTCTACCAATGTAAACTAGCCTTTACTCCTACTTTTCCAGCACTTATATGAATTGAGATGATGGTGGGCAAATATGAAAGTGTCTAAAAAGTGACATTGTATGTTAAATCAAAAATTATCAATCAGTCCGTCGTACACAGAGCAAAACACTTACCTTTCTTCGCATTCCGTCTCTTCGTGTCTAACCAGAGAATTCCTGGGAAATTGCTTGTTGCAAAATTGGCATTCGGCCGGCAACTCAGACACGGCATTTTCTACGGCCAAATTTCTAGTAGCCGTCGTTTTACTAATTTCTACTCGACAACTGGGACAAGTCGCCGTTTCGTCCCGCAGTCTAGCATCTGCCAAAACGTGAGTAAAACATCCAGCGCACATTAAGTGACCATTGCTGCACTGTAATTCGCATGTGCACCAAAAAAAGAAGAAAAAAAAATCGTTTAGTAAAATGGTCTTACACTATGTTCTCTTTAAAATTTGAGTTTTGTCACATACTCTGTGATCGAAGGACGAAACTAAAATTGTTCTTAAAATTATATAAATAACTCGTACTGATTCAAAAACTCTACAAATTGTTAACTTTTATTATCTCGTACCTTCCTTTGATGATTTACCTAATAAACAAAGCATTGTTATATCCAAAAAAATAAAGTTGTTAATCTCGAAGTTGTTTTATAAAAAATCAGGTTTTCCTGTAAACAACTAGCTCAATACTGGCCTAATGGCTTTGTTAGGCAAATATGGAACTGGTGATGTGCATTCGTAAGATTTCTGTAATAAACAGACAAAACATCAGTCACGGGTTACAATTTATTATTAACATAACACCATGCTAAATTGTAATATGTGACTGAAGCTTGACATAGACCATTTCCTTTGCTTTTCTAATAAACAATCGGAGTAGATCTGCATTAAATATTTTTGTTGTGACTAATAGTTACTATTTTTTAATCATTTTAGTAGAACTACAAGACACTTATGGAACCCGAATAGGGATGCAAATACATTTAAAGCCTGCTTGGATGGAAATTTTCGCATTAGGTATTACAATGCAAAAATTTCCAATCTCCTATAAGTAATAACAGTAGAAACGTGTGTTTTAATGATTCATTAAACACTTACCAATCCTCTTCATATCCTGGAATTAACAAAAATTATCAATATGCATTGTAAGAAAAATTACATTTAAAAAAGAAACTAGTTTGATTCTCACTTTACCTTTTAACAGGTTTTAAATGTCCCTTAATGAATTTAAAAGCATGACGAAAAAAAATGATTCCATGAAATCTGATGAGTGGGAAGGATAACAAAACTTACTTTCAGATCATATCTAATCGCCAATGCTTATTTACAATTTCTTAATCAAATAAACTCATGAATTTTTAAAATCCAACCAAACTAAAATGGACCCTTCTATACCTACCAATTTTTTAAATTTAAATTTCTACGTTTATGGTTTTAGTGTTATTATTCAATGAACTAACATTACTCCTAAGTATTTGTTACTAGTTGACCTTCAAGAGAAAAGTTACGTATTGATGCACCTACCTTATTCAAATTACATTGTAGAACCATTATAAAATAGTTTTAAAACAGGATTGGGTGTAGGAAATGAAACTCTAAAGCTAATAGTAAAGTAACTACTACGGAAATTAAATTAAATCGATTTATTCATATATCATTTATAAAAACAGCAAAAGCTTAATAATACAAACTGATACAGATTATTATCACAGTAGATATTAAAATGGCAGTTCTAACTATCATTAAGCATTTTGAATTCAAAAATTTAAAAGAACTAGATATCATAATCTTCAATATAAGCAAATTAATGTGCTGCATTCAATTACTCTCTTTTAAAGTGTAAAATCTACAAATATTCGTACTTTTTATTGAATAAAGTATTCAAAATTTAATAACCTAATATTTAAAAAAAATTTAAGAATCCAGCCACTAAAAGAGTCTCTGTTGACAGTTCTGTCAGCTATACTTACAATTAGTAGTACAGGTCCGTTCTATCCTCTGACTACATACTATATAACCTGAATACTCTTACAACGTCAATTTTAGTAATGGAATGATTATCCACAGAGAACAAAGATGTACCTAACAATTTTTTGATGAAGTAAGTCATTTACTTACCTTGTGAAAGTTTTTGTAACACGCAATGAACAATAAGACATAAATTAGTAATATTAACTGGCCTATTCCTGGACCTAATAAATTATAATCCATAAATAAAATAATAAAAACATATGCCCACAAATATTTTTTTTATTTCATTTTTTTGCTCAATTTTTAAACATTTTTTAAGGACATATCCATGAAGAGATAGTTATTTTGGTTTTGAAGAATCTGGTATACTGCTCAGGATCTTTTTTAAATTAAAAATGCTTAATTAAATTTAATAATTGTCAGAATTGTCATGAAGTTTAATCAATATTATCTTATTAATTATGGTATATTTAACAAAGATTGTAATGATTACAAAACACATTTTTATACTTATAAATACCTATATGGATGAAAATAATAAAGTGACATTCTAAATATTAATAAAAAATTACTTTTTGATAACTATATTATAAAAACAAATTAAACTATTTTCAGTTTAAAATGAACACACTACTAATTCAAATTATTGTATGGAAAGGGTATGGTATTAAGTGGGTGATAGCTTGTACATTTCTGTGTTCCTACAAAAGTATTTTTTTTGTACAAACAAAAAATTAGCATACAAAAATGTATGCTTCAATAGTGAGCTAAATGAAAATATAATTGGTTAATTATAAATATTTTGAAAAGAAACATTCATTTTTTACATTAAATGGTCACTAATATAAATAATAAACTGTAAGTGATATAATTATATGGTGTAAAATTAATTCATCCTGGTTTGAAAATAAAAGTTCTTTGTCTATGATAAAAAAAATGACAAAAGGTTTTCGATTTCATAATGGCATTAAAAATTAAATTACGCTGCAATAATACTTCTGTTGGAAATTCTACGTTTAAAATGGTCAAAATATTATTTTCATCAAAACTCACAAGTTCTAATACTTATTTGCTCCGAAAAGGATGATTTTCCCTTCAAACTGTCATAAAACTAAAATTTTCTACTTTACAATTAACTAATGACACAAATTGTGATTATTTTTAACATTTTTTTTGTGAACTTTTTCGAAGAATCATTACTAATCCCAAATCGAAAAATGAGACATTTACACAGAACAAAGATCTCCGCCATGCAGTTTTACCAAATACACAACAAAAGACCCATGCTCTGTGAGTCTAGTTTTGCCACAGGCGAGTTAAATCAATATTTGTATCTCGCCTGCAGAAATCTGCTGCAACGTAAAAAAGAACAAAGAAAAATGATTTTTTTTAAATTTGTTACGTAACATTGGTTATTAAAATTATTATTTTTCATAAAATTATCAAATTTTTTACACTTACCTGATACACTGCCGCTCGAGGTAAATCCAAACAAACTGCGCAGCACAAAATTCCACCCAATCTTTCTTCCAATTTATACTTTTTTTCGTCTCCGGGTTTGTTTGTTAGTTTTCGTTTTTTTAAGTGAGGTTCTAAAAATTCTTCCTCTTTTTCAACATCCTGTATAATCTGAGGAACAATTTCACTGCTCGACGATGTCGGCTGCGCCTCAGACATATCTATCGGATTAATATCTTCGTTTATGGCTAATTCAATCATTACCCAAACACAAAACAGCTGAGAGGAACTCCACTTCCACACAAAACCAGAAAACAGCTGACGTGACGTTACTTGTTTGACAAGGACCCCAGCACATTTCCCTTACCCCACTTCACCCAAATCGAATAAGAAGGCCACGCCTTCATGTATCCTTTGTTTTGTACTGTATAGCATTGCCACATTTCGAAAAAATCTCATGAAGTCAGTCTCAATTAGTCCATAGACAGACCATCTATGCATTTTTCAATAATACATTTACTTATTTAAATGCCAATGATAGTCCAAACTTTCAGCGTTAGTTGACGTTTTTCTGTCTATATTTTAAGAAAAATGACAATTCATTTATTTCTATAAATTTACATTAGGTAGTACCTGAAATTTAAATTCAAATATTTTAGTTTAAAAAGGCTTGTTTTTGTTGTCGTCTGATAAAACTAAAAAAAAGGGTGTGCGTCTCGGGACTTCCGACAGAAGTGATAACTCAAATGATTTGCGTAGAAACTATTAAATATTGAACGTACCTATTTAACGTAACAAATACTTATTAGTTTATTATTAGAATTAAAATGATTATTTGTGTGAGGATTATGAATTAATACAACATTTTTGGTACATTAGTGACATAATAAAAAATGTTTAAGATAGTGAACAGCTTATTTCTTTAATATAAAATATATTTTATGTATAATATAATAAACATTCTTCAATAAACATGACGTCAGAAATATAATGTGTGTATCTAAACTTGGAAGTTTGAAGTAAGAGTGCGTGGTGGCTGAATGATACAGCTATCTGTTTAGCAAGTTTTGATGAGTTTGAAAGGTATGGCATTGTAGGTCGTTGCTTAAGTTTTGTTACACAAATATATCATCGATTATTTTGTTTAAAAAAGTAGGATCCGATCAAAATAAGTATTTACGAAAAACACGTTGTTTATTTTTAGTTTTATTTAAAAATTAGAATACATTATTCAGTCAGTTAAATTAAATAACTTTTCTTCAAATTTACATTGTATTTTTGATGTAAAACATCTAATGGCGCGCTTGGCGATGCCGTGATGCGAAAGCTTCGGGCAGCACCGTAACTACTCGGATCGCTCCGTCGCTTAGGCTCCGCCTACATTACATGTAGCAATTTCGTTGCTTATTTTAATTATCATCGGCCTATTGTGACTTTGATATCAGATACATCATCGAGTGTTAATATTACAGAAATAACTGGTGATACTGAATTGTAAACTTTATTTGGATTATTATTGTTTTTTATATATATTTTTTTTGTAAATAACATTGTCTTGATAACAAAAAACTAAAATGTGATGTATTTTTTTAAATTTAAAATGAGAAAATGTATTTGAAAGTAATAACTAATAAAATATGATTGACAGTAATGGTTTAGAACATGAAAGTGAGTGGCGTTTTAAAAGAACGTAAAATTATTAAGTGATTCAAGTCAAATAGTTTCAATGTTTCATATGCCAGGCGTCCCACGACTGCTAATATTTTTTATCATTCATCTAAAATGTTTATATTATTTATAATACCAACATTTAGAGTGTGTGAAGCATTTATGCGTAACCCGACTTTACTCAAATATAAACGCAAACATTTTTAAATGTACTAAAATTAAATCAATATAGTTGATTTTAAATAAATGTTCGTACGATGAAATAAATTACATTCAACTCAAATAATATATTTTTTTATTAAGAATAAATTATTAGTCCAATAAAAAAAATTACTACTTACCACACACAGGAAATTAAATCACCTTTAAGTTAAAAATGAACTAAACTTTTGCTGGAATGTTTAAACAGTTTTGTAAACTGCCAATCGCAGTATATTAGCTACTAAAGTTTTTTGTGAGTCAATATATTATTTTGCATTGTAATACTTAATTTTTATTACACTTCCCCGCCTATGATTAGAAATGGTGTATATTTCTTGGCAACGTTGCAAAACAATATTCGTCCCTTTCTCCTTAGTTTTCTTAAAGATAGACAAAATCGACAAATTGGAAAATCACCAAGTTGCGCATTGTATAAGGCTTGGTTTGTCACCGATTTTCTGCATTTTGGTAATCAACAGATACAAAGGCGAGAATTAACAAAGGAGGTCATGAGTTGGTGTTGACATGAATTTTCATTCATTTGAATTGTCTAAATCGCGATGTACTCACTTTAACTAACACGTTTATTCCAAATTAAATTAAATGAAAAAGTATGTGAACTTAACATAATAGTTTATCAAAACAAATTTTCTATTTTGGTAATAAAATCAAGAATACAACATGGAGTTTGTATGATAACAAATTAAAGAAATGTTAAGAAAGATTAATCTTATTTTTCACTATTAGCACTGAATTAAAACATTAACGTTAATGATACAAAATGATTTTGATACATATTACATTCTACAAGATGATTAAAATTTTTTTTTACAAAGTACCTAGCTAAAAAATGGGCATTCACCAAAATAAATTAATACCTAAAGCCCTGATAACATAACTAATCAATTTGTTAACGCCAATTGGAATAATGCATTTCTGACAACTCCTAACATTTATTGATTGATTTGTCGTTAAAAAAAATTGGTAATGCGAATAAATGCCTCACATAAGTTGTTGACGTAACTAAACAATTTAGCATTTAGCAGGTAGTTTAATAATTTGACATTTGACAGTTTGACACTCATGTAAATAAGTTTTGGTAGTTTAATGTAATGCACAAACGTTAATTTATTTTAAAAAGAATATTCCGAACACGTTTTTAAAGTTAAAGTTTTTAAAGTTGAACCAAAAAAATAATAAATATGTCTGACAATAATGAAAATTTTAATGCATACGACTCTGATGATAATTCCAATGATAATTTACAAATTATTGTTGAAAGCCCTAGTCGAAAAAGAAAATTATCTCCAATACCTACAGAAATGGAAAGAAAAATTATTGATAGTATAGAAGATGAGTTGGAAAGAAAACTTGAAGAAAAAGCTGCAAAAACAAATTTAAATGCTGTGAATGTAAAGAATATAATAAAGCATGTAGTTACTAACGAACATGTATTAACTTTAATTAAAAATGCTGAAAACAATGAAGCAGATGATGATTGTTCTCCTATATTTGAACCCAAATGGACACGTTCAAAGATTAAGTAAGAATGGGTAATTTATAAAAACACAAATCTACCAATTACAAATTTGTTATATTGGTGACTTTAAATAAGTTTATTTTTATCCATGTTTAAATATTAGTTTCTCAATGACATTTTGACCATATTCAAAATAAATTTTAAGGGAATTATGTACAGTACCTGGAGTTCCTATACCTCCTGTTCCTGGTGTAGCTCCAAAACCATTATCTGTGGTGCAAGTCTTGTTAACTAAAGAATTGCAGGAGGATTCGTCTGGAGATGAGTATGTTCCTGGAATGTGTGAAGAAGATAAAGAAGAGTTGTCTGGAGATGAGTATGTTCCTGGAATGTGTGAAGAAGATAAAGAAGAGTTGGAAGTAAGTCAATTTTGTATCTGGTTAACATAAAAAAATAATTTAGGGTTGTCCTTAAACCTTTAATGCAAAACTCTATGTATGTGTTTTAGAGTGAGGATGATCCAGATAGTTCGTTTCTTAGTGACGCAACTTCTGTTGAGCCTCCCACTCCTCCTGAGCCTGATCCTCCTGCTCCCTCACCCCCTCCACCTAGTGAAACTAATTGGACAGAAGATGGCATCTTTAAAATTCCTTCAACTCCAAAAACTAATGAAGAAGTTGTGGATGATGCTACAATAGCTAGGCGAACTAGGTATGTGCATACCACCTTTTTTCATTTTCAATTCATCAAATGTTTTTTTAAGGAATTAATATGAAAAAGTAATAATCAAAATAATTTTTACCAATAAGTACATATTATACGTTTCTATTAAAAAAGTTCTTGAAAAAATTAATACTTTTTGTGTAATTCAAAAAAAATTAATATGCAGCATGTTTTTATCATCTTTAATTATTATAATATATTTTTATTATGGTTATAAAGAAAATGAAAAAAGTTCAATTGGTTTACATTACTTAACGCATTTAGATCTAAACTTTGTTTGGAGTCAACTCCTCTGGAAGTAATAGAAGATGCATTCATACCACCAGACATTCCAACTGACATGATGGATGAAATAGATTGTGACAATGAAGAATGGATGAATTTTCTTAAAACCTTCAATAGACCACTAGATGAGGTAGAGAAGGTTCCAGAAGAAGAAGAATTAGATCCAGAATACAACGTACTATCGGATGAAGAAATTGATAAACCTGACAAAGAGGAGTTGAGAGTTGACAAAGCTGTTAAAGTGAGCAGGAAGGAACTCAATGCTTTGATAGCAGAACTATACGAGTTCTGTACCATAGAACAAGCACATCTCAATAGAATTGAAGAAAATGAAAAAAATGCTTCCAATTTTTTGGAATGTCAGCTAATAGATGAGAATATAAAGTGTTCATTAGAAAATGGTTTATTAGATGGAACAGTAAGTATGATTCATTCACACTTCAATTTTTTTATGCAGCCTTCACACTTGCTTTGACAAAGTTAAATTGAAATGTGTAAACGACGTTTTTGTACAAATGCTTGTCCAAATTTACTAAATGTTCACCTTTGTATATTACATTAATTATTTTAGGTAATGCTTTAACCCAAACGTCTTTAATAAAGAGACATAGTTAAACTTATACAGATATAGAAACAAATTTGTGAAACTTGGGCATTTCATTGCAAAATAATGATCTGGATGGTAGCCAGTCGACCAGCACAAAATATAATAAATATTCGTGATAAATAATCAATCATTGACCACTCTAACGTCAGTATGAAACTGTTAGCGACGTTGTGTACGTCTAATTTATCAGGAAAGAGACTACAACTTATGCAAGAGATCAAATAATTTTTCTTCTAAAAATGTGTTCATTTTTAACATAATGAATTAAAAAACATGACATTAACTTCTGAAAATCTGTAAAACATGGAATTTTGTGAAATCATGATGGAAAAGCAAACTGAAAATGGTCTTTTTTTTCAAAAGATATTATTTACAAACGAGTTATCATTTTCTTTACATAGGAAACACAATCCATCCGTTGTACAATAATGGTCTTGGAAAAATCAGCATCTGAGTATTCCTGTGGATACTCAATATCCATAAAAACTTAATGTTTGGACAGGAACTTTAAAAGTCCCTTCTTTATCGATAGTAACTGAAACGCTGTCAAGTATCTACAGCTGCAAGATCAAATTATTCCGACAGCTATTTCCTATTAATTTTAGGGACATTTGGTTTAGCAGAAGAAGCATGAAAATAGGATTAATGCTGTGGAGATGAGTAGTCTGAGAAGTATAGCTGGAGTGACTGATGGATAAAGTAGTAGTAGTAGTAGTAGTAGTACTTTATTTAAATAGGTAAGCCTAATATACAAACATCTCGATTACACATAAAAAATGTTTACATCACATATATAAAAATATCACAAGCAATTGATAGTTATACAAGATAAGTAACAGATTTAGAAACCTATAACAATAATACTAAAATAAAGAACAAACACTTGCGACGCCTTCACCAAACGTGCATATATATCTAACAGTCATAGAGTTTTAATATAATTTGATAATGATGACTTGAAAGAAGATAAAGAAACTGATTGTTTTATATTCATAGGCAGTTTATTGAATTCATTTAACCCTTTGAAAAATAGCGATCTCATGCTCATACTAGAATTTGTTCTGTGAATATGAAAGTCAGTCCTCATTCTTGTGTCATAGGTATGAATTTCATCCTTTCTTATCAAGAATTCGTTGAAATAGGAAGGTAGTAGGCCTTTGTTCAATTTATAAATGAAAGTCATACTCATGTAAAATAAACGAGAACTAACTGAAAACCATTGCAGTGTATCCAACATCACTTTAATTGGAGTATATCTATTACACTTCAGTATTAATCTCATTCCTCTATTTTGTAGCTTTTGGAGTTGAGAAATTCGGTTTTGGTTAAACAAGTAAATTATTGTTGCACAATAGTCAAAGTCAGGTTTTATAATGGAATTATAAATGGTAACTCTGGCAAACTTGGACAGCTCTTTTGAAATTCTTGAAAAAAAGTACAGTTTGACTATTAAATGTTAGATTATTATCGATCATAAATCCCAGATATTTGAATTCATCTACAATTTCTAAAGACGTATTTTCAATCACTATATCAATCGAATTAACAAGTATATTATCATATTTATATTTAGTTGTAACAATCATTGATTTGGTTTTAGCTACATTTAGTTTAAGTTTATTTGTCTGCAAATATATTTCAATATTGGCCAATGTGTTGTTAATTTCTATAATAGCTTGGTATAAATTGTGATTTGCACAATACACCAATGTATCATCGGCAAATGAGCTAATAGAGCAGTTCCCTTCAATTTGATGGATATCATTTATATAAAGAATGAACAGAAGGGGGCCTATAACGCTGCCTTGAGGTACTCCAATGCTATTACTTAATTTATTGGAATAACTTGAACCAATTTTTGTTCTTTGACTTCTGTTGTTCAGATAGTTTTCCATCCAATAATAAACAGAACCAGCAACTCCATAATACCTCAGCTTACGTAATAAAATATCTCTATCAATTTCATCTATTTGTTTTTTCCAATTTGATAAAGTATATTGGAGAGCTGTTTCACATGAATAACTCTTCCTGAATCCTGATTGGTGATCACTAAGGATATTATTACTATTCAAATAGTTTATCAGCTGTGCATGAGCTGCCAATTCAATTACTTTCTCAAGAGTTGGTAATGTATTTATTGGTCTAAAATTATTTGCATCTATTGTATTTGAAATTTTCGGTATTGGTATAATGGTGCTAATTTTGAAACTATCTGGAAATATTCCATTTTCAAGAGAAGAATTTATAAAATGTAATATAACATGTCCAAGGCTTTCGAATGTTTCTTTCAAGAATCTTGCATTAAGAATTTCAGATTGATTCTTATTGTTGTCGAAAGAGAATATAATTTCACGCAGTTCACTATAGGTTAGTTTTTGAAAACAATTTAATGTGCTATTTATTTGTATGAGATTTTCCTGTGTCCATTGTTCCTCTGCAATTATATTATCAGCAATATCTTGGATACTATCTACAAAAAAAATATTGAAGTTGTTAGCTATATCTACTTCATTTCTATATATTCTTGTTTCACCATTTTCAAAAAATTCAATTTTGTTGAAATTATAAGGGGCATTAGGTTTGACAATCGATTTCAGAGTTTTCCACATTTGCTTTGAATTACCTTTGTTCAAGTCAATTTTTTGTTCATAGTTTCAGATTTTTTAGCTTTGAGCATATTAACATACTGATTTCGATTTACCTTATATACTTGCCATTTTTCTTCTTTTTGAGCATCATTACATTTTTTGAAATTTTTATATGCCATATCTCTGTCTTTAGCTTTCTTTTTCAAATCATTATCATAGTATGGTACATTTGATTTTAATGTTCTAGTATAGCTTGGAGCAACTCGATTTACAATGTCATATACTTTTTTAAACATATCTTCCAAAATAATATTAACGTTTACACAATCTAATAACCAATTACACGACAAGAGATCCATATTGATGGACATATTTTCTTTGCACATATTTCTAACTTCTTGAATTCTCTCGGGAACATTCGGCTTTGTATTAAATATACTAACGGAAATGGTGGAATGATCAGAAATTTTAGGACTATCATTAACCTTGACAGTAATATTATCACAATTTGTTATAACATAATCAATTAGAGTTCTACTGACATTTGTGATTCGAGTATAATCTTCAACCATTTGATCCACACCATACATGTTAAACAAGTGCTGAATTTTTTCCGTGTAGAAATTATTAATATTTTTAAAGTCTATATTTATATCACCTACCAAGACAGTTTTTCTATGATGAAAATAAGTTTCTAATATATCTTCCATTTTTTCAATGAACAATGAATGGCTTGCATTTGGTGAGTGGTAAACACCTCCAATGGTCCATTTTTGGCTATCAATTGAAATTTCTATAAACTGGAACCAATAGTTAACATCTGCTGATGTTATACTTTTCATCACTTTGTATTTAATGCCCTGTTTAATATAAATTAAGACTCCTCCTGTATATCTACTGCTGCTGTCACATCTTACAAAATTATACTGCATTATAGTGAGTTCAGAATCTAAAATATCCTGAGTGGTTCTAGATTCACTTAAAACTATGATTGTTGGGCGGTAGCAGATTATTTGGGTTAAAATTTCGTGTTTGTTTGCAAGAAAACTCTGAATGTTAACATACTGTTACTGTATGCTGATGATCTAAAAATTTTCACTCCTATCATTAATATGAGTGAATGTGAGAAACTATCGAAAAATCTTAATCAAATAAGCCAATGGTGCAGTCGTAATAATTTAGCGTTAAATCCTACCAAATGTTGCGTAATGTCATATACATTGAGATCTGATCCAATTATATTTGACTATAAGATAGACAATTATTCTCTAGACAGACCATGTAATTTTAAGGATCTTGGAGTTACTTTCGACCGAGAGCTATCTTTCCAAAACCACATAGACAATATAACTACATCAGCAAACCGTATGTATGGATTTATAATTAGAGTAGGCCGCGACTTTAACCATTTAACACTTAAAACTCTTTACTATTCTTTTGTGAGATCAAAGCTAGAATATGCATCGGTTATCTGGAACCCATATTATCAAGTGCATATTTATAAACTGGAGGCAATCCAAAGACGCTTTCTCAAATACCTAAGTTTTAAAGTAGATCAGACTTATCCACTAATTGGCACGGCACACGAGAGTTTACTGTCAAGACATAGCTTTTTCACTCTAGATAGAAGACGAGAATGTTCTAGTGTCATTATGCTACACAAAATAATTAACAATGAAATTAAATGTCAATGCTTACTACATCAGATAAACTTTAAAATTCCCCGTCAGGCATCTCGATACACCGACTCATTCTACACTACCACACCATGAACAAATATACTTAAAAACTCTCCTGTTCATACTATGTGTAGCAACTATAACCTAATAAGTGACCAGCTTGATATATTCTATTGTAATGTGAGGCAAATTAAGAGCTATTATTATCAGCAGTAATAATGTTGTGTTAGTCTTTAGCTTTCTACTAATGTTAGTCTGATTTTGTAAATTGTGTATTACTCTTAAGCTTTTTTATTGTTAGTACTATTGTGCAAATGTTTACTTTGTTCCTGTTCTGTAATTGGAAATCTTTTTTTCTGTAGAACAGTGTAAATAAATAAATAAATAAATAAATAAATGATGTCTTGATTGAAATTTATAAAAGAAGATTTCTGAATATTAGGCATTACTGGTTTTTTTCTTTTTGGAAAATGGTTGGTACTCCATTTATATATCTTATCGTTTTATCCAAGTCACCTTCTTCTATAAGTTTACTTAGTCTACTTTTCACCTTCTGGAAGTATTCACGTTGAGTTTTGGTCTGATCTCCAAAAATGATTACTCTGTTTGCACTTATTTTATTTTTATTTCTCAGTACTTGCTTAGCTAATTCTGAGTTGGAAAATATTATTTTCAGAGGACGATTTTTACCAGTAGTGAATTTTCCAATTCAATATACTTGCATATTTCCATCAATGATATCACATTCCTTCAAAATATTGTTAACTGTGAGCTTTTCATCTGCAATTTTCATTTCTATCTTTCTTTGTCGACTCCTGTATATTCAGCACAATAACATTTCTTGCCCGATTTCTCCTTTCTTCAAGTTCAGAGATGATATTCTCAAAATTTGTAATTCCATCCTCTAACTTGCTCACTTGACTTTCTAAGAGTTCCACTTTCTTCATCAGAATGGGGAGCAATTTGAAACCTTGTTCACATTTATCACAAAGATATATTAAACGTCTTCTCTTCAGCGGTATGCATCTTAATTTAGAACTCGAGAACTCGAGAGGCCAGAACATTTTTCACAAAAATTATGTTTGCAGCCATCACAACATATTCCACTTTCCGTAGAATCGCCACAAGACTCGCAAATATTCATTTTTCGATATTCAGATCCCTTCAGAATAATATTTTTGCCCCTGCACTGGCAAGGAATAAAAGAAATAGGTTTAGTTGTTTTTATCTTGTGAGCAAAAAAAGGTCTCTAATAAACTGGTACTGATTGTCTTTGATGGATTATTTCAAACTTTCAAACTTGCAAAATATTTCAGTTGTTGCCTCGCAAGTATTTTCTGCTTTTCAAAGCGAACAATCGTTGAAATTGCCAGGTCTTCACTTGGAGTTTGGACCGAATCAGTAAACACCGCTGTTCATATCTTGAAGTGAAAAATAGTGAGATAAGGTGTAAAAGATGTGGTTACAAAGATAGATACAGGAATGCTTAGATGGTTTGGACACGTAGAAAGGATGGATGAAGGAAGATTGATGAAACAAATCGGAGAATATATCTCGATCAGATAAACATTGTTTTGAAGAAAGGTCAGGTCAAGAGTACCAACAACCGACGAGCATGTATGAGAGCACTGATGAACGTAGAGGAAGCAAAACATGTGTGTAAGAACCTTAGCAAGTGGAGGGAAGTGGTCTCTGCTTACAACTACGGGATAGAGGCGTTGCCATATGTATGTATGATGTATTTGGTTTCAACAGTATGGTTGTTCAAGTCACAATGCACGAGTTGTGACACAATTTCTCCTGACGACTTTTCCTGATCTTTAATTATCTACACGTGGTACGATCATGTGGCCTCCCAGATCATCAAATTTATCTTCAAATGATTTTTTTCTGTAAGGATATCTTAAAGAATCCTCTTATCCACACGAATTTGAGAGAGATAAAAATCTTAATGGATTAAGGAAGAAAATTATTCAACTCTGTTTGCCGATGCAATACGAGCAGCTACGTCTTTTTCAATTCTGTTGTTGTCTGTTATTGTTGCTCCTAAATATTTGAACTCTTTTACGACTTCAAATTGAAATGCCCATGTTCCGCAAATATTTTTCCATATCTGTTTGTTTAAATGTTAATGCAAATATTTTTTTATAGGTAATCATTAAAAGTGAATCAGAATTGTCTCACCATAATAGTGCCCAAAGTATTACAATAGAGGACCTTCAGCTTCGCTTGTTGGAACAGCAGATGAGGCAACATGTACAGTTATTGACTCAAAACTTTTTACTAACCTTTCAACATCCTGAGCTGCATAATTATTCTATTCAAATGAAGGAATATTTGGTAATTTCGATTTACTTTTCACTTGTTAGATCTTTTAAACTTGTTCATGTTTCTGTAATATTTTCTCTGGAAAAAATTACACTATTCATTTTTCAGATGTTATGTAAAAAATGTTTGGACATTATTTAATTTTTTTTACTCTGAACAAAGATTAATGAGACTATTTTTTTAAAATACGCGCGCTATCAATATCAAGTTTTTAAGTGGTACAAATCATTTTGTGAAAGTGGTGAAGTAGCAGAACCACTTACAGGAAGTCCTCTACTGCTAATGAAAACATCAAAAAAATCAAAGAGAAGTACTTTCCAATCGTCAATTAACTCAGAGACCTCACAGATATTGTTGGTGTATCAAAAGGATCAGTACAAACAATTTAGGCTTGTCTCATGTATCTCCTCGTCTTATTCTAATAGATTCGAATTTGTTTGAAAAACAACGTGGCTGGAGAGATGCTTTCTATGATTGATAATGATTGAAATGCATAATGACTGGCGATAAGTCTTGAATCTATGCTTATGACCTAGAAACAGGTCTAAAATTTAGTGAATATTGTGCTGCGGGTGCTTCTTCTTCTTCTTCTTCAAGTGCCGTGTACTCCTAGAACATTGGTGATCATTCGCATGATCTTCACTTTGTCCACAGCCGACCTAAAGAGTGTCGTGGTGTTTACTCCATACCATTAGCGAATATTCTTGAGCCAAGATATTCTTCTGCGACAAGGACTCTTATTTTTCCTTGAATAATAATGTGAAGCTATTCATATTTCGGATTTCTCATTATGTGGGCAAAGTACTCCAGATTTCTTATTTTTATGGTATTAAGTATTTATGGTATTTGTTTATTCATAGGCTGTAGAACCGCTTCATTTGCCACCCTGTCCATCCACAATATACTCAGCATTCTTCGGTAAGTCCACATTTCGAAAACCTCAATCCTCTTGCACATTGTTTTAGTGAAGGTCCATGCTTCTATCCCATAGAACAATATGCTAAAGACAAAGCAACGTAATAGGCGTATTCTTAAGGAAATTCTTAGAGCTCTGTTGGTAAGCACTTTTTGCATGTTCTTGAAAGATGTTCGTTAAAAAAAGCTAAATACTGAAATATTTTAGTCGAATAATTATTTATTATTACTTACTTGAATTTTGTATCAATGATCTGTACTTTATTGAGACTTATTATCAAGAGTAAATATTTATTTATATAGTTTACGCATATAACAGCAAACTTAATACACAACACTCTCGGAAAATTGGTTGACGTCTATCTGATGGCCAACTCTAACCACGCGCTCATTCGACAAATCAATTCTCGGAAAATCACTCCCAAAAATTGCGAGTAAGCGAGAGGAAAGATGATACACATGCAACAAAGCGAGAGCAAAGATGTTATACATCAATAAATTATTTGTACTGGGTGTTTTAAAATGATCAAACCCAAGATTAAATATTGTAACAATATCTTTTACGTCGTTAATTGCAACGTTCTGTTTTTAACTCTAGACAACTATTTGTTTTTACGATACACGTGAATTGCCTACAGCGAAAAGCAGCGTTGCCACCCTTCATATTAACATCCAAACAAAAGCAGTGAACAGAAACTAATTATTTATCTTTTTTAGATTAATCTTAAGTACCTTGCTGGAGGCGCCTACAATTCAACATTTAATTCCATAAATTTACATTACGCTATTAACATGGTAGCATATTGGGAAAATCTTATAGCGTCTAATTCTGATGATGTTAAAAAAATGAAACAGTAAGTGAATTTGTGTGTTTTTTGTTTTTACCATATTCTTAATATTTATTTTACAGGCACATTGAACGCACCACATACGAATCGTAAGTACACAGTTATTATTTTATCTTTATTATTATTATATACATATCTCTCTGGTGGTGATGCAATGCCGGAAATCATTTAATGATCACGCCGGAAATAACAAGGTCCCGGGTTATTTTGAGGGAACGAAAACGCCGATTAACTGTCCCTGGAGGGCGCGAATAGTCGCACAACTTTTCGTGGCTTAAGTGTTGGGACTGTATCGCAATTCAACAGCACTTGGAGGTAGATTGAAGAAGCTAGGCAGTGAATGGAATCGAACTGAAAGAACTGATTAGGTTAAATAATAAATCTGTAGGGATGGCAGTTGACTGGTTACTACAGCATCCCAGCTTGCTGAGACTCCGAGGAGGAAGCTCTTTCACATTTATTATGCAGCTGCCCTATGGTGATGGTAAAGAAACAGCGTACTAGGTGTTGGGACTTCTTAAGAGAAGATATCGTGTGAGTTAGCGGCTGTATTGTTGGTGCGGAAGGAACGAAGTGTTTTGGTCTACGTACCGCTTTCCCACTATCGTTATCACACAGCAAACCCGTCGTAGTTAGTAATGATAATAACACCAACTTAGGCCTGAGTATGTTTAAAATATTTTTTTTTACCACTTAATGTTTTAGGTTAAAGTATAAGCAGACTGGAAGTGAATATATATTAACATTTCCAACGTTGATATTGGAAACCATTTCAAAAAGTAATATATTTCTATATCCAACATTGCTTCCAAAGATCCCTTTCAAGTCACCAAGATTGTTTACGGCAAAAAATGCGTTTTTTACTGATTCAGAACTACAGTAAGTAAATTGTTTGAATGGAGTAGTATTGTAAAGGAATTGGAACCTGCGATATAAAAAAAAACTGGTCTCTAGTTGTGTAAAAATTAACAGCCATTTGCAGGAACCTCGTCAACATTTTAGAAAAACGCTCAGACCCGTCTATTTTTGACTCCACTACTTTCAACCCCAAGCGAGGGTAAGAATTACCCCAAAATTTTTAAATAGCATTGGGGGTCAAATATGAGGACTTTCAAAAGCTCTGACAATTCTCTTTACAATAGTCTTTAAATTTTACATTTCCTCACAATAAAAATTACATGTTAAAATTCCTATTATTTTAGTTGCTTACTTACTACTTAATTGATTAAATGTTCGAACTGATGACCGCCCGCTTTCGTACAATAATAAAGATTTTGTTCAAAACGTTCACACACATTTCGAAGAATTTCCGGAGTATTCTTCCAATCCAATGCCGTGGAAACCGTTGGTCTAACTACTGACGAACAATCGCCGCATAATGCGGAGGAGCACCGTCCTGTTGAAAATAAAAATGATTTTCGTCATACTGTGGATTATTTTCAAATATATCAGTCAAGGCAGGGTCAATAGCGTCTTCCAGTAATTGCAAATACATTTCGCCAGTCAAATTGCCTGGTAGAAAAAAAGGATCCACCAGGAATTTTAAAATTTAAAGACTATTGTATAGAGAACTGTAAGAGCTTTTGAAAGACGTATTATTCAACCCCCAATGCCATTTAAAAATTTTGAGGTAATTCTTACCTTCGCTTGGGGTTAAAAGTAGTGGAGTCTAAAATACCAGAAAAGAGTGTCCCCCTTTATTCCCGATATTTGGGAGTATTCATTAGAATTTAAGGAAACGTCGATTTTTGTTCCAAGGAGGACCCATTTTTATGATACAGATATATGACACTTGTCTTTTTAATCACCAGGTGCCGTGACTTAATTGTTCATTTCCCATAGTCCTAAAACTTTTCATTACATATAGTTCACATTTTTATTTCTTCGCTTCTAATTAATTTTTTTAAATTAGGTTGCTTCTCATACCCGTTTTGTATTGAGTTAATTATTTTTAGGTTGATAGCTATGGGATTGGAACAATTCATGCCAATAGCTACCGAAGAAATTAGCGGGAGTAAGTACTCGAAAAAGAAGGTTATTCAGTTAGTATCTCACTACATACATAAGTATTTATTGCCTATAAAACAACCAAAGGAAATAAATACGCAAATACGAAACAGTGAATATTATAGATGTGCCAATAATCCTATTAAATATTATTTTCAAAACAATAAGAGTCCGCCTTTCATACAGTATTATGTACCATTAGAAGAGTTACAAGTTTTGCCACCTTGTAAAAGAAAACCTGAAGAATTACCATATCAGTGGAAAAATTATGTTCTTTCTCAAATGGTAAGTTAATATTGAGTAGGTTTTTTCGTTAAATATTAGGTTTGTTCCAACCTGCAACTTTTTTATGGTATTCGGTTGATTGTTTGGATCTAATTTGTGTATAGTGCAGCCTCTTGCAATCGTTCGATGTTAATTTTCGGAATAAACCTATAGAGAAAAATTCTCGAGGTGTGAACAACAAACTAACCTCCATTTATTGGTAAATGGTTTTTGGGGTATTTTGGACATCGTAGGTCTGAGTTTATACTCAACGTTTCGCCATCTCTAGTGGATGGCATCTTCTGGAGATATACTTGTCTGCTTTTTTAAGGCTGACGGATTGTGACATTCGTATGTCATGATCGCAGGTTGTATACGTTTTGGTGGGCGGGGCATATTTGAGGGCTGTTCAGAAATTGGTCACGTTCCGGAGTTTCATTCTTCTTATTTTTGTAAGGAAGCAGCGTTTTATTTTAAAGTACAGGTATCCATGTTCTATTAATTTTAAGTGTTTCCTCAGATTTATTAAAGTTCTGCTGGTGTTTATGTATTTCAATCGCTTCTTTATAAAGCCTCGGGTAATATGCAGATGTGGTGCATAAAACTTGGGTGTCCTCGAATTTAATTCTGTGATCATTATTATTAATTGTGTGCTCCGCGACGGCAGATTTTTCTGTATGTCCAAGACGGCAGTTGGCTTTGTGTTCTTTGACCCTGTTGTAAATGGACCGTTTAGTTGTTCCAATGTAGACACTACCTCAAGTGCATGGAATACGATAAACACCTGCAGAACTTAGTGGGGCTCTCTTGTCCTTGGCAGATTTCAGATAGTTTTCGATCTTCTTAGATGGCTTGAAGATAGTTTTAATGTTATATTTTCCTAGAATCCGGAGTTAAAAAAACTTTGGTAGAAAGAGCAATAAGAATCTGTGAACCAGAACATTTAAATAAAGAACTGAATCACCTTAAGAACGCCCTTATATCAAAAGGATATAATGCCCCGCCCACCAAAACGTATACAACCTGCGATCATGACATACAAATGTCACAATCCGTCAGCCTTAAAAAATCAGACATATCTCAAGCAGATGCCATCCACTGGAGATGGCGAAACGTTGAGTATAAACTCAGACCTACGATGGCCAAAATATCCGAAAAACCATTCACCAATAAACGATGGCCGCGAATGCCTTTCACAATATGTAACCTCCATTTGTTTATATGGGTGAAAAGAGAACTTTTTATATTATTTTAAGCAATTTAAGCATTGAAAGTGTTATATTTGAACGATATTTTGTGAAGAATTGGCGTTACCTAATAAACCACAAAATCCGAAAATGCAAAGGATTAAAAAAGGTGATAGGTATGGAGATAAAATCGCGAAAAATATACTTTGTTCCATAATGCTCTACATATAGCAAATTGATAATATATTTCTATAAACTTCCTTCAAATCCTAATGCAGCTCAGAAATGGATCTCATGCATAAAATTTTGATGATTTTTTCATTGAGACTGTCAGTTCCACATAAAATAAAGTGGACAGCCTTAAAAACCTCTTCATCTTCCTGAATTGGTCGAACACGTTCATCCACATAATACAATAGGTCCGAAATTAATATTTTGATTTTTATAAGCATTGCAACAAGAATTCCAGGGACAACAAAATTGAAAAACTTCGAAAACAAACCAAAATTGATACCTGGACTGGTATTTAACAAGAATCCAGTGACAATAAAACTGAAACGCCAAAAACAAACCTTAAAAGCAGCTTCAATTTGATGGTTCAACACAAAAAAATCATCTCAAATCTCTGAGATAACTAAAATTCCCTTCAATAAAAAATGTGGTTTTATAAGTGATCAAATGACAGAATATTTGTTGTTCACACCTCGATCCGATATTTTTGTCATTGACAGCGCCATCTCGCGCTACGTGATTTTTCCCTATTTTAACATAAATATTTAATATTTTTACGTTAAAAATTGCCTTTTCAGTAAATGTCATAATTTTGACAGTTGACACATTTGACTGATAGCTTTTGTTTACGTGAGATCAACAAATTACAAAACATTATTTTTTTAGAAAACATTGCCGCAATATTCACCAATAATAATAAACCCAATTGCTGGATTACATCTAAATACAGTGTCAAAACCTATTTTTAATATTCAAAAGTCGATACTTCCAAATGGATCAGTTACGTCTACTCCTCTTTGCCCTGCACAACGGAAAAAACGATTAAAAAGGCTTGGTCGTCGACAAAAATTGGTAAAACCGTTTTACTTGGGAAAAGATCCAATAACAAAGTTTATAGATTGTTTAAGCAGACCTTCCTATCTTAACAAAGTTTTAGAATTGTTTCCTGCAAATGAATTAATTGATGAAAGAACCATTACTGGTGCATCAGATGAAACATTTGATATTCTAGATGAAAATGGATTCATAAAACGTAATAGTCAATTTAACAGTACTGCTGGACTACTAGATCATTGTACAATGTTACCAAATATGCCAAGTTTATGTGCTCCTATAAAAATTGACATTCAAGAGTCAAGTGATGAAAAAAACAATGAAAATTCATCTAAGAGAGATATTTCTTTAGAAATTTCAGATGTAGGAGTTTCCAATTTTTGTAATACCAAATTACATGATTCGACAAAGCAAAGCACAGAATCTAGTAATCAAGAAAATAAAATTGAAAACTCTAAGGTAGTGTATTATTATTTTATAATAAATGCTTGCGGTAACTATTGATAAAACTTAAGAAATAGTAGATAATTTATTTTCCTCTACTGCTTGTTTACAGCAAACATTACTATTTTTTCAAACTTGCAGTTATTTAATATGAACCCATTAAAAACTTTAATTTGCTTATCATAAATAACTCATGTGAATTAACATAATTAAATTTAAAACAAGTTTTTGTATACATTATTGATAGTTATTTGGGTGAATCTCACCTTTGCTTTAATTGTGGATAACATTTGTTATGACTCAATTCTCATTTAAATGGGTTTGTAGATATTTAAAATTGATCTTAATTATTTTAAAATATCTTTTAATTTTTTTGTAAAATGTGGCCAAGACATTACTTATTTTGTATTATGTTATGTAATTGAATAAATAAAATTTTTAACTGGTTTTAATCATAATTAGTACATACATACATATAGTCATGACTGGTTCTCATAGGGGTAGCCAGAGACCACTTCCTTCCACTTGCTACAGTTATTACACAAATCTTTCGCTTCTACTTCAATGCTCTCATATATTTTCGTCGGTTTTTGGTGCTCTTGACCTGGTCTTTCTTCAAAACAATTTCAATCTGATCGAAATACGTTCACATAGGTCGACTTCTACCGACTTTCCCATTCACACTTGCCTTATAAATCTGTTTCACCAATCTAATTTCATCCATCCTCTCTACTTATCAGAACCATCCAAGTATTCCTTTGTCTATTTTTGTTACCACATCTTCTTTCACACCACAGTATTCCCTTATCTTACTATTCCTCACTTTATCCATCAGAGTCACTCCGGCTATACTACTCAGACTACTCATCTCTGCGCATTGATCTTACTTTCATGCTTCTTCTGCCAAACCCAACATTCACTTCCATACATAAGTGTAGGGACCAGCACTTCTCTATACACAGCCAGACGTGCCTTTTTTGACACATTCTGGCTACTTATAAAGTTATACAGTGCCTAATTCATTTGTTTCCCTGCCAACACCCTTTGCTCAATATCACAGAAACCTACCGTCTCTCGTAAACTTTGAACCAAAGTATACAAACTCGTTCAATTGTTCCACTCCTCCTTCAGTCAGCACCTTGCAGTTTGTCATGCTTTCTTTTCTTTTAAAAACTATTCAGCATTGTGAATATTATCAATTTATTGATTTATTTAGGACACTCAAGATGCCCCTTCTACAAGTACTGCAGTCAAACCTACCACTAGAAAAGAATCTTCAGGAACTGACAAAAAACGAGCCAAAATGAGGAAAGAATTTCTAGCTAATTTAGCTATATCTACACCAGAAGATCAAGCAGTAGAGAAAAAGAAAAATGAAAGTAAGTAAATGATATTTTTTTTGTTAAACATAAAACAAAAGTATTTTATATTTATGTTTGTATTATGGAGGGTTGAGAAAAGGATGATTAACATATGATTTGATCGTCAAATGCCTTCTTTACGCCGATGATCAAGTCATATTAGCGTCATCTGAAAAGGAGTTGCAGGCGATGGTTATTGTTATGCATGATGCCCTGAAAATCAAAGGGATGAAAATAAATGTAAGCAAAACGAAAGTAATGGTTTTTGAAAGAGAAGAAAACAGGACAAACTGTAAAGTTCTGATTAAGGGAGAAAGAGTGGAACAAGTAAATGAATTTGTGTACTTGGGTTCAAAGTTTACGAGAGATGGAAAGTATAACAGTGGCATTGAGCGAAGGGTGTTGGCACTGCATAGCTTTATGAACAGTCAAAAAGGGCACGTCTGGCTGTGCATAGAGTTGTGTTGGTTCCTACACTTATGTATGTAGTGAATGTTGGGGTTTGGCAGAAGAAGCATGAAAATAGGATTAATGCTGCGGAGATGTGTACTCTGAGAAGTATAGCCAGAGTGACTAGGTTGGATAAAGTAAAATATAGTGAGATAAGAGAACGCTGTGGTGTAAAAGAAGATGTGGTTACAAAAATAGATAAAGGAATGCCTAGATGGTTTGGACACGTAGAAAGGATGGATGAAGGAATATTGACGAAACAAATTTATAAGGTGAATGTGAATGGACAAGGTCGACTTCGGCGAACATATCTCGACCATTAGTCTTCCATTCGACCCAAAATACCTTGGCTGAAGTCAATAATTATACACTACACAAAGTATGGCTTATTTCGTATCTCCATAGATTATATTATATATAGATTAATATTTTTAATATTTACATACGTATTCAAGTGTTAAAAAGTGAGGTTTATGTTACCTGTAGCAGAGGCCTTTTTTGACAGATATAACAGATATAAGTTGAGACGTCACACGAGATAAAGATCAGCTTTGTGAAGACGCTGTTTTTAAGTCCCAATTAAATGAAGTAATAATAAAATATTGATAATTTAAAAAACATAAACTTAACAAAATTATTGTGTATCTACTTCCATTAGGCATACTTTACTCTTTACTTCATCTATAACATGTTCAGATCTAACCCTGATTTTCTATTAGCCCCATATTTTGGCAGACACTTTTTCAATAAAAGTTTCTCTTCATTTTTACCATCCATAGTTTGTGTTAGGAAATAAAAGATGAAAATATTGATTTTACAAATAGCTTTATTTTATTGTAGTGTTTGCACTAGCATATTACGACAAAATGCGAGAAACCTTGGAGATAGAAGCATACCACAAAATTATGCAAGTTCTAAATGAATATGAAGAAGGTGATGCCATAGATTTATATCATCAAATTGAAGCCATTTTAAGACCAAAATATGAAGAAATAGCTGATGAATTTCTACTTTTTCTTAGGGAAAAAGAGGCAGCTACTGTAGACCGTTTGGTACCGTGGATTCAAATGAATAATAGATCTAAGTTTCTAAAAAAATTGGAAATATATTTTAAAGATCAACCGTCACAATTGCGCAAAATATATCAGTGCCTGACAGAGCTCACTCAGGCTGGAGTTTCCATGGAAAAAATAAGAAGTACTTTAATACCAATGTTTAAAGGAAATGCCTTTCTTACTGACCTATTTTTACATAATTTTTCAAGTGAACCCCCTCCTTCCAGGTAATATATTTAAAATATTTATTGTATCCAAAAAGTTCTTTTTATAAAGCTAATTCCATACGAGTAACATGATTTATTGCGACATCTCCTTTATAGTTTATTGGAAGGTCCTTATGAAGTTATTGATGTGAATAAAGAATTGTCTATGACTGATAGTGAAGAACCATTCGAAATGATTACAGTTCCTGACGTAGATAAAGATAAATACGGGACCAATACATGCATATGTAGTTGTCATGAAATTGAAGATGTTGAATTTAAAAATAGATTTAGACATTGCAGCAGATGTGGCGTAAAGGTAAACATTATTGGTTACATCAAGTAATTTCTTTGTTAAAACATTGTTGTTTAATAACAATTTACGATTGAATATTTTTAGTTTATAAATGGAAGTGTTTATATGCAAACGGGCAAAGGATTAAGACAAGCCACAGTATCATTTATAAATAGTCAAAATGATAACCAGGCAAGGTTAGCAGATAAATCTTTGCAGAATATTTATCAGAGAAAAAAGCGATCTGATTCTAGTCCATCAAAACAAGCATCTTCAAAGGATAATCCCGATGAAGTAAGTTTTTTTTTTTTTTTAATTTGAACACTATTTAATTTCTATTTCTAAAGGAGACAGACGAAGATGGCGACAAAAAGAAGAAACAAAAACGAAAGCCACAAAGAAATAAAAAACAAACTTTGACACAGACCAACAGTACCAAAGATGCACAAAAGAAGACAACTAGCAAACGTAGAAATTTAAATAAAGAGTTCAAAGCTAGTCCGCGAAAGAGAATCTATTCTATGAAAAAATCTAATCCTAAAAATAAACTAGTTGGAATCGAGAGCGGAGAACCAATCGAAACTGAACCCGAGGAACTCATTGAAACCGAACATGAAGAACAGGTCTCTATTATAATAATGTTTGTTACGTTTTATTTTATTTATTTATTATTATTATACAGGTAGAAACCGAGGTGGAAGAGCTAGCAGAGATCGAAGAAGATAAAAGTTACATTAAGCCAGGTTCTAGTAGTGGACAACAAAAAAGATTACAAGAGGAATCGTGTGAGGAAGGCGACCAGAGCGCTACTGGCGAATCGTCTGGTGAAATTAAAATTGGGAGTCCCGAACAGCAAACTGCAGAGTCAGAGAGTGGTCAGTATAAAATTCCGTGTGGTTCATACAGTCATAATTTTTTAAAATTTCAGGATAGTGTACAAACATTTTCGACTTGCAATTGGTATGATGTAATGATTATTTATTGTAGTATACGAGCGTAACTCTTAATTATATAACATTATGTTTAAAGGCAGAAAAAATAAATTCCACAGACGTGTATTAACGTTGAGCTTTTTAAATTAATTAATCTACTCATATAATCCATTTTTTGCCTGTCTGTTTGTTTGTTTGTCCAGGCGCATCTCTGAAATTACTTGGGGTTTTCACGTGTAGATATATATTTTTGGATATTTAAATAACTAAAATTTATTTATTTACACTATACGTGAGAGATACACTAACTTTTGTATCTTCTGTTACATTTTTACAACTATTGTAACTATTTCTCAGCTCAATATTATTGTTTCTTAAACCTAAATAATTGTCAAAAAGCTCAATTAAACCCAAAAGAAAAACTCGTTAGCCAAACACACATACCCTTATGAAAGATTTGTCATTTGTTGTACCAGTGACGTCACGTATACGCCACCCTTTCAACCGATGTCAAAAAAAGGCCACGTGCTGCACGTTCAGGGTTGCCATTGGGAATGTTTAAACAGTTGGGGGATACTTTTATCCGGGGTAATTTTTGGGGGAACAATTAAATGTTGGTACATTTTAAAATTAATAATGGAATAATTTTTCGCCGATCAATTGTAAAGTAAAAATATGCCAACAAAAAGAGGAAAAATTCTGGAATATAGTAGCCGAAGAAATGTTGATAAAACTTTAACGGGTCATAAGAAAACACGATAAAATCACTATACCGATAGAAATTTTTGCGCGGAAATGTTCGGAAAATAATTTTTTTAACAAAAATGTGTGGTAAAACTAAAGAATTTACTATGGTGGCCACTTGAAGAGTATTTTGTATAACAAGTTTTTACCTCGATCAAACACTTAAAATTCCTCGTACGTTTTTGCAGCACAATTTACACATAATTCACCTTTTTCACACATTTTTTTTGCAATGATTTAACGGAATAAACGTCAATGATTGGGAAGAAATTAATCATTATTTGATAAACATAAACTATTAACTTGTTTGACAAATGCCAGCCTTCCAAACTCGAAGTTGAAATTGCGATGTTGCCGATTCAAACCAGAAATAATGGTATATTAGATAAAATATTTTTATGGCTCAGTTAATGAAAATGAAGTTATATCTTATAGATTACTTTATAAATTTACAAAGGACTGTTTTTTAGGTTAATGAGCCAGTAAGTAGAGAACAAGTGCGCGTACAAAAGTTAGGTTAGGTTATTTGTTCACTAGGTAGTGTTGGTGTTAGGTTAGGTTAGGCTAATTTTTTTATGTTCATCATCAATTAACAGTCGAATCCATCATTTCTTTAGTGGTAAAGAAAGATATACGCGCACTCTGGCAACGTCGCAAATCCAACTTCGAGTTTGAGAGGCTGTCATTTGTTGAACAAGTTGATAGTATATGTATCAAATACTGAAATAGGTGAATTACAATGTGTAAATTGTGCTGCAAAAAAATACGAGGAATTTTAAGTGTTTGATCTAGGTAAAAACTTATTATACAAAATACTCAAGTGGCCACCATATTAAATACTTTAGTTTTACCACACATTTTTTATAAAAAAAAGTATTTACCAAACGTTTCCGCGCAGAAATTTCTATCGGTATAGTGATTTTATCGTGTTTTCTAATGACCTGTTAAAATTTTAAGAACATTCCTTTGGCTACTACATTCCAGAATTTTTCCCAAAAAGAACAGGTTCATCAACTAATATATTATTAATATATTTTTTATACTTATATTAGTAATTTATTGTAAAAGGTTAATTTTGGGGGATCGGAGACTACGTTAAATAACATAAAATAATTCGCAAAGATTTGAAATGGTCAATAAGAATATTTGAGGGATTTTAGGTTAGCTGGTCTGGCAACCCTGTAGCACGTCACCCATTGCAGGTGCATAAACTTTGATAATTGAACTTGCAATGCTCTATTAGTATTCAAGCTTTCTGATAGCGGAGAGAAGAGAGTGATATACGACTTAATCATGGAGTTTGTGATTAAAAATAAAATTACTCCCTGTAGTTAGTATAACAATTAACAGTGTGCGGTTGAAGAATATTAATTGCAAAGCAACATTTGATTTTAGAATTCTGCGAGGAATCGTCGCAAGACAATTGCGAATCTGATAGCAATTCCAGCACCTCATCATCCATCAATAGATCGCACAGCTACGCCGATGTCTTGGAAAAAAACACTTCGTGGAAGAGGGAGGAGGACAAAATAATATTAGAAGTGTTTCAAACCGAAAACGATAAGGATAACGCCTTCAAAGCGATAGCTAACCAACTTAAAAATAGGACAGTTGATGAAATTAAAGCCAGATTCGATACCTTGATGGAATTGTTAATGAAGACCGTTGAAAGTCATAGAGATTAAGTCGCTTGTGATGTAAATATTTAATGTTATTAAAATAAAACCTGGAATATAATTATATTTATTAATATGTACACGTTTTTTTTATTTCTTGTATGCAATGATTGAATTTTATTTACAAAAATGATTAATTAACTAGGTAAAAAACTTTTGTTTAAAATCCTGGATCCCAGTCAGTTTTTTGTGGAACCATTTTTTTCTCAAAACAAATAATTACATCGCCTTGTTCAAACTTGACATCATTGTCTAAAAATTGCAAACCACATTCTGTGTCAGCTTTGATAACATCGACCTCATTTTTTAAATGACGCATGGAAGATAACGCTCCTAAAAGAAACATTTTCAAACGCTGAATCCGGCGGCACACTTCAACCTTTAATTATATGAATTCCTACAAACCTGTGTGTATTACTTCTCCCTTTCTTTCGACTCTGTATTTTCCAATCCGTTTCAATAAACCTTTTTCACAGCGACAACCAGCCACGGCGACTTTTTTCCTGCCTTGCGTTATTTCAAAAACTTGCAAAACATTAGCTTCCCCTAAAATTTCTTCTACCTCTTGCGGTGCTAATCTAAGATTGATTTCTTCTTTCACGTCTTCGATTAACTTATAAATAACGTTATGATATTTTATCGGAACGTTTTCTTCCTTATTTTTAAGGTTTTCCGGCAAATCGACATTGAATGCGTAAATTACACCTAAACAAAATTAATTAGGTGTAAAATTGCGACAATCAGTAAATATTTAAAAAGCTTCTAATAAATTATCGAGAATTACTGATTGGGCAATATAAACTGGTGAGAATACTTGTCGTTAAACTAGGTTATTAAAATCACAAATATTATTGAGTTGATGAATGGTTTTTCGGGTATATAGGTGGTCGTAGGTCTGAGTTTCTACTCGACATTTCGCCATCGCTAGTGGATGACATCTTCTGGAGATATACTTGTCTGCTTTTTAAGGCCGACAGTCTATGACATTTCTATGTCGCGATCGCAGGTTGTATACGTTTTGGTGGGCGGGGCATATTTGATGGCTGTTCAGAAATGGGTCATGTTCTGGAGATTCATTCTTCTTATTTTTGTAAGGAAGCAGCCTTGTATTTTTAGGTACAGGTACCCATGTTCTATTAATTTTAAGTGTTTCTTCAGATTTATTAAAGTTCTGCTGGTGTTTATGTAGTTCAATCGCTTCTTTATAAAGCCTCGGGTAATATGCAGATGTGGTGCATAAAACTTGGGTGTCCTCGAATTTAATTCTGTGATCATTATTATTAATTGTGTGCTCCGCGACGGCAGATTTTTCTGTATGTCCAAGACAGCAGTTGGCTTTGTGTTCTTTGACCCTGCTGTAAACGGACCGTTTAGTTGTTCCAATGTAGACACTACCTCAAGTGCATGGAATACGATAAACACCTGCAGAACTTAGTGGGGCGCTCTCTTATCCTTGGCAGAATTTAGATAGTTTTCGATTTTCTTAGATGGCTTGAAGATAGTTTTTATGTATTCTCCTAGAATCCGGCCGATCCTATCTGTCACTAGAGGAATGCAGGGTAAAAGCGCTTTAGAAGTGACTTCACAATTACTTGGTTCATTGCCTATGTCACTTCTAGTGCTAGGCTTTCGACGCATACATATATATATATATATATATATATATATATTATCATTATATCGATATAAATTTGAAGGAACATGACCAATTCCTAAATTCCTAAACAGCCCTCAAATATTCCCCGCCCACCAAAACGTATATAACCTGCGATCGTGACAAACAAATGTAACAAACTGTCAGCCTTAAAAGCAGACATTACATATCCCGGAGATGCCATCCACTCGAGATGGCGAAACATCGAGTATTAACTCAGACCTATGACGGCCTATAAACTCGAAAAACCATTCGCCAATAAACGATGGCCGCGAAAGCCTTTCACAATATGTAATATTAGTGAGATCGTCGATGGAAAAAATGCATGCCACTTTATTATATGCTCTTTTAAAAAGATACTAAATTCTTAACAAAATGACATAAAATTCTGATTGAAAATGGCAGCCTCAGATTTTATGTCATCTCCTGTTACAAAATCAGGAGTATACTTAAAATAAAGTATCTATAAACTGCATTATGTGGATGAGAGATACCTGAATACCTTTAAATATTTTAGCTAGTTCCAAGTCAGTTTCTGTTATTGATCCAACTCCATAATGCACTAAATCCATTTTACAATTCTCAGATTCATAAGTATCTAAAGCCTGTAAAATTGCTTCCAAAGTCCCATCTACATCTGCTCTTAATACAATGTTTAAAGAGGGCGAGCTGTCATCTAAAAGTATTTATGAATATTAAAAATAAATAGTCTTGCCTCTTTAAAACAAATGTTAAAATACCTTGATTTATTTCTGGTTTCCTAGGACCCTCTGGTCTTAATTTATATCTTCCCAATTTTCTTTTTAGCTCCAATCTTTGCTTGTACTCTATATTGTGTTGTTCTTCTTTTATAACTATAACTTTTACATCTTCTTTCATTCTCTCAGATTCTTTGTCTGCTTCTCTTACTTTCTGAACTTCTCTTGCTCTCCTTTCCGATTCGACCTCAAGCACTTGATCCCCAGGCTGAGGCAACTGCTTCCACCCTTCTATTTCTACAGGATATCCTGGAGGGGCCTTCTGTACTATTTCTCCTTTGTCATTTTTAAGAGTTCGAACTTTTCCTATGGAAGTCCCTGCCACTAATACATTACCTTTTTTCAAAGTTCCTGAAATTAAGTATAGAGTATTTCTAGTTATTTTTTTTATTGTAGACAAAAACAGATGTATGTTCAAAACTGAAAATACCTTAATTCCATTACTAAAAGATCTTTTAAACTTAATTTTACCTCTTTGAACGATGACAGTACATAGCTTTCCTCTGTGCTTATCGATTTTACTTTCTACAACAACAGCTTCTGCAGGCCCAGTAGGATCTGCTCCTATTTCTAATAATTCTGCTTGTAAAATTAAAGCTTCAGTCAGCTGATCGAGGTTTTGTCTTTTAAGGGCAGAAATAGGAATTGACTGAACATCCCCTCCCATGTTTTCAACTTGTATTCCTGCTTCAATTAGCATTCTTTCAGTTCTAGAAACATCAGCTTTTGGAGAATCAATTTTATTTATTGCAACTAGTATTGGCACTGAAACAATATTTTTTTATCTTAACTAGTTGAAAACATGAAAATATAATTAAATACATACATATAGCACACCTTTTTCCTATAGGGGTAGGAAGAGACCACTTCCTTTCACTTGCTACGATTATTACACACATCTTTTGCTTCCTCTACTTTCATCTTGACCTGGCCTTTCTTCAAAACAATGTTGTACTGAACGAGATATGTTTGCCAAGGTCGACCTCTACTGACTTGCCCATTCACACTTGCTATGAATCTTCTTTCATCCATCCTCTCTACATGTCCAAACCATAGAAGCATTTCTTTATCTATCTTTGTAACCACAGCGTTTCCTTATCTCACTATTCTTCACTTTATCCATCAGAGTCACTACAGCCATACAGACTACTCATCTCCGTCACATTGATCTTACTTTCATGCTTCTGCCAAACCCAACATTCACTACCATACATAAGTGTAAGGACCAGCACTGCTCTATGCACAGCCAGGTGTGCCTTTTTTGATATGTTCTGATTGCTCATAAAGTTATACATTGCCCCATTCATTTGTTTCCTGTCAACGCTCTTCGTTTAATATCACAGTCATACTTTCTGTCATAAACTTTGAACCCCGAGTATACAAAATTATTCACTTTTTCCACTCTTTCTCCTTCAATCAGCACCTCGCAGTTTATTATTTTTTCTTTCCTTTCAAAAACCATTACTTTCGTCTTGCTTACATTTACTTTCATCCCTTTAAATGTTAGGGCATCTTGCATAATATTAACCATCGCCTGCAACTCCTCTTCAGATGATGCTTATATGATCAGATCATTGGCACTAAGGAGGCATTTGATGATTAAATCATTCATTCTCAATTCATTTAAAATCTTTTAAGCAATGGTCTATATATAAGTTAAACAGCTATGGCTATCCAACACCTTTTTCAATGTTATTCCAGTCCGTGTAAGCTCCATTTATACTGACACAATATGTGTAACTGTGTACTGTAAGAAACACAATGACTCCTTACCTCTAGCTTGTTTAGCCATTTTAATAGATTCTAGGGTTTGTTCCATGACACCATCATCAGCAGCAACTACCAAAACCACTAAATCAGTTATGCAAGCTCCTCTTGATCTCATAGCAGTAAAAGCAGCATGCCCTGGGGTATCCAGGAATGTAATACAAGCTCCCGAATCAAGAATCACAGAAAAAGCCCCAATATGTTGAGTTATTCCACCAAATTCTTGATCTACTACTTTCGAGTGTCTTAAAGCATCTAAAAGAGTTGTCTTTCCATGGTCTATGTGGCCCATAACAGTTACTACTGGAGGACGAGGTTTTAATTCTGATTTAGATGGAGGAGGACGCCGGTAAATATCCCTTTTTATTATTTCTTTTAGGTTATCTACTGGCCTACCTTCAAAATTTTTTTGAATGATATACAAATTACTAATGTTAAATATTTTATTTAAAAAATGTTTACAAAGAGTGGATTTTTTTGAAAATGCTAAACTTACCAATAATCCTCATTCGCCTACCACTTCTATGAATAGCTTGTTGAAGAATTTTAACATCTGTTATAGATATTTTAGGATCATCAAATTTATTTAAGAATAAATCATAAACATAGTTAATATCTTTATTAAGAACTGTTGCTAGCTCTTCTAATGTAATATTTCTCCATATGTCAACTATGTCACCTTTTGATTTAGGAGAATATTCAATAATTCTACTTGATTTCTAAATAAGAAACACACTTTGGTATTAATTAGTAACATGCAAACATTTTTACAGAATTACTATTTATAGGCCTGAGAGATTCTCTTAAAAAATTTTTTCTATACTATTACCTAAAGAGATAAATTTGTTTGTAACTTTGTAAGTATGTAGGGGGTAATCTCTGGAACTACCGATTATAAAAGTTCTTTCACTAATCAAAAGCTGCATTATCTTTAAGTAATAAAGGTTATTTCGTTTATAATACTATAATGATAATATAAATATGAGAATAATTTATTTTTTATAACCTTACCCGTTCCTCTGCGGTTTTTCTCCTTTTAAAATTAATTAAACTCGTATGAATATTGCTTGGATAAATATATTGAACACATTTTATTTTATTCCTGATTTTTCGGTAAATTACTGATGATATACTGAAATGTTAATATTAAATGTAAAAGCAACCACATATAGTAATTATAATAATGCCCACCTTCTGTATATATTTATTGTTTGGGGATTTCTTAAGCTACTATGTAATACATTTTGTAGCAATAAGCAACTACTATATAATGCCATTAAATAAAAAGTTACGAAAAGTTAAATTTCGTAGTTTCCTATTTTTTAGGTTAAAAATCGTGTTTTTAAAATTACATCACTTCAAGCCGAATACCAGAGACACCCCTGTCTCTGCAAGTACTCACTTAGCTAACGAATATGATTGCACGGTAAGAAATGCATGCTTTCGGTTGCGGAAAATTGTTGCACGATGTTAAAATTCTATCATTATCACCTTCGCATACGTTCGCTAAATTTATTATGCTACATTTATTATGTATACCCGATATTCCATTTAATCGTTCCTATTCGCTAAGTGAGTACCTGGCTTTAGAATGATTCTTGAAACGCTACGTTCATTCACTCAGACTCTGGTTCATTACTTGAAAATTATTTGACAATAATGACAGCTGATTCATTTTCATGACAGACGTTTTTCCATTAGTGTTTTGGTTATATTTCGTATTTAATTATTGAAGTAGTAGGACAAAATAATAATAATTACAATGTCTGATCAAGAAGAGAAAGTAACTCGTTTTACCTTAATAACAGGTGCTGCTGAAGATAGGGCTAGATTTTATTTGGATTCAGCAGCTTGGCAATTAGAGGTTAGTTTACAATGGTGAAAAGTAATTAAAACTTTAAAGATAATCTTTAGGTTGCTATTGCACGATATTATGAAAATGACGGAGATGACTCTGATGTGGTGGAAGAATTACCTCAAAGCACAGAATCTCCAAGATCACCAATAATGATTAAAAAACCAAAGTCTAAGTCTAAATCCTCAAACTTTGCTACAATCAATACAATTACAAGTTCTAGTGAAGAAGAGGAAGAAGGGCAGGCTTACTATGCTGGTGGTT
This sequence comes from Agelastica alni, assembly GCA_950111635.1. Classification (NCBI taxonomy): domain Eukaryota; kingdom Metazoa; phylum Arthropoda; class Insecta; order Coleoptera; family Chrysomelidae; genus Agelastica; species Agelastica alni. The sequence continues at coordinate 28,525,767 of OX467716.1, forward strand.
CAGAAAACAGCGGGCAACAAGTCTTAGGTCCATCAAAGAAGAAAGATTTTGTAGCTGATATGTTTAAATCAGTTCAGGAGTAAGTTTTATTTTAAATTTTATTTAAGGGCTGCAGCTAACCTAAGTTAGTTATTAAAGATGAATAATTAAATCATTTAAGTTAAATTTTTAACCCACAATTCTCAGGATGCAATCAACAAAAGGTGGCTACTTCATAATTCTAATTTTTCTAATATTTAGACATGGTGTTGAAATATTAGAGCCAAGTGCCTCCAGCTCCAGTTCCAGAGCTTTTAGAGGAACAGGTTATAAGCTTGGTCAAGATGACAATGATACTGTAGTAGTTCCTGGAGTACCTGATCCTCCTGCTCCTTCTGAGATAACACTAAGGTTGTGGCAAAATGGTTTTAGTGTTAATGATGGTGACTTAAGGCCTTATACTGATCCAGCTAATAAACAATTTCTTGAGTCTATTCGCCAGGGAGAAATACCAGTAGAATTGAGACGTGGACATTCTGAAGTAAGTTAATAATTTGTACTTAAATAAAAGTCTAATAAATCAGAAGCAAACAATGGTGTACAATTGTTAATGATAAGTTAACTTTAAATGTTAAAATTAAATAGCAACTTTATTTGTTCAAGGTTCATTTAGCCATGGAAGATCACAGAATGGAAATGTTTAAACTATCAAAGGCTAAAGCAAGAGCTTTTCAGGGACAAGGTTACACTTTAGGAAGTCCAGCACCTGCAGTCCTTGGTACTTGTAGTGAAGAAGATAAAACTAATCAGGAGGAGAAGGCTAAAGAGCAACTAAAATTAGATAGTTCTAAACCAACAACTAAGTAAGTACTATAATTTGTTACATTTTTAGTAGGGGTTTATGCCCCACAAGATGCACAGTGGAACCGGTCTTTAAAAGCCCAAAAAGAGGGGCATGTGTTTTGGATAGTGTGATATTCTCAATAAGTGTAAATAGAATAAAAAAATAGTAATTCTAGACGATTTTAGTAGTTGGTAACAAATATGTTTAACTATAAAAAAATCCACTTGTACACAAGACAAGAAGGATGCCAAAGAAGTATGATTAATTTCATGATTGTGGATGAAAGTTTGAGAACAAACTAGGGCATACGGCGGTGCCGTCATTGACACAGACCATTTCCTGGTAAGAAGCTGAATAAGAGGTCTCTTTAAGCGGTGGCGGAATCATATGCAGGAAACAATGAGTGTACTAGAGCAAGAAGGTGTAAAATATTAGTTCATAAGTAAATTGATTGAGAAATTCGACAGTGAGGTTGAAGAACTATGGAAGCCATTCAAGAAAGAAATCGTGAATTTTGCCATTGTAGTGTTTGGTAAATGTAAAAGAAAGAAAGGATGTAAGTTAAAGAATATGTGTGTAGAGGTTCACAAAACAGTGTCAGAGAGAAAGAAAGCCTGGTTGGCGTCAAAATCCAATCAAAAAACACAAAAGGCAACTATTGAGGATGTAAACAAGGCAAGGAATGAGTATAGAAGGTTGAAAGATGTGGCAAGAAAGTAGGAGAATGATAAAGATAAATTTGATAGGTTATCTGACGACTTCTGTAACAGCATTAAATTCTTATGGAAGTCCATAAGAACAGCCAGAGGTAAAAATACTACCTCGCAACTGGAAAAAATTAGAAATCAAGATGGTAGTATGACGAAAGAAGAGGAATGCGTTATAAAGAGATGGAAGGAAAATTTATTTGAGAAAGAGGATACACAAGCGCAAGCCCAATTCGGGGACTTGAGTAAAAGTTGTATGTAAGTGAAATAAGAGAGATTTTGGAAGCATTGAACAGTATGAAATCGGGAAATCTGCATGTTATGACAGGATTACAGTTGAAATGCTAAAGGCTGGACAAAGCGTGGTAGCTACTCTGCTGTACCGCCTTTTTAACCTGTGCTGGAGGAGCGGCAGCGTACCAGGAGGCTGATGCAAGGCAGTTATCATTCCGCTTTATAGAGGAAAAGGTGTTAGACAAGGATGTGTTCGCCATGGCTGTTTAACTTATACATAGACAATTGTTTAAAATATTTGAAAGAGCATATGGATTGAGAAAAATGATTTGATCGTCAAATGCCTCCTTTACGTCAATTATCAGGTCATACTAGCATCATCTGAGGAGGAGTTGCAAGCGATGGTTAAGATAAGATAAATAAAGGAATGCTTTGATGGTTTGGACACGTAGAGAAGAGAAACATATTTTTAAGGCGAGTGTGAATGGACAAGTCGGTAGAGGTCGACCTCGACGAACGTATCTTGATTAGATCGAAATTGTTTTGAAGAAAGGCCAGGTCAAGAGTACCAACATTTGACGAGCATTTATTGAGAGCACTGATGAAAGTAGAAGAAGCGAAAGATGTATGTTAGAACCGTAGCAAGTCAAAGGAAGTGGTTTCTGCCTATTCCTATGGGAAAAAGGTGTGACTATATGTATGTATGTGGTGATGGCAGTTGACTTGTTACTGCAGCATCCCAGCTTGCTGAGATCCGAGGAGAAAGCTCCTTTACATTTATTATGCAGCTGCCCTATGGTGATCTTGATTTGAATTGAAAATTAGACTTGGAGTATTTTTTGTAATAGAAAAAACCTGTTTACAGTTTACAGATTCGTTTGGCAGATGGTTCAAGGCTAGTTGGGCAGTTTAACCATGCGCATACTGTTGGAGAAATTAGAACTTTCATTCAAGCTGCTCGTCCTCAGTATCAAAATCAAGCATTTAATCTCTTGTCTTCATTCCCAACAAAGGTGCTTGATGATGCACAAACTATAGCAGCTGCTGGATTGCTTAATTCTGCCATCATGCAAAAATTAGTTTAAATTTTTGAATAAACTTAAAATTCTAGACATATTTCGTTTTAATATTATTGATCATACTCAAAATGTGGTTTATATTTAATTTAATTGGATTTTATAATAAAATCAGTTTATAATTTGTTTTTTTCCATTATGGTAATAAAATATAAATTTATTATTATCTGTATTAAGTTTATTTAACATTTTCTAAGTGATGATCACATATTCTTAAGAATAAAGTGAAAAATACAAAAATGTATCATTCTCCCTTTGAATTATGGGTAACTAAATACTACTGCTGAATATCACTTAATATAAATACGTTAAATTTTCTTCATACTTTTTTTGATATTTTAATAAGTGAGTGCTAGTATTGTAAATTTATAAAGTAACAATTTCAAACGAAAGTAATAACTCATAAAAATTAAAAAAAACGCATTGTTTGTGACAACTGTAATTTGTCACTAGTAATTTTCTTCATTTTTAAGTTATTTCAGCCAAGGTATTTTTGGTCGCACGGAAGACTGGCGGTCGCCACGCCAACAGTCGCATTAACTCTCACCTGCGGCATTAGATGTTTCACATTAAAAAAACTTGGAAAACCAATAAATCGTTGACCAAACACACATACATTTATGAAAGATATGTCATTTGTGGTACCACGCGGGCACGTTACCCATCTCAAGCAGTGACATGTCACGTGTACGTCACCCTTTCTACCGATCCATCACCCATTTTGTGGATTTTATATAAATTGCTATTTATTATCTTCAAGTGTGTAAACAATTTTTCAAAATAATGTAAAGTAACAACATAGCTTGTCGAGTAAATTTAAAAAAGGTTAACAACCGGTGTCTATTTTCTTTAAAAAATCAAATGAAAAGAATTTGTTTTGTATCGAAACTAACTTTATAAATGTTTAATGCATAACGATTTGAAGTCAAAATGGTAATTTTTGGATTTAATTAACTGTAACTAGCAAAAATTCTAAAAGGAGCATTAAAAAAATACTAACTGAATAAAATATAAGTCAAAACAGCATAATGAACGACAAAAATGTTAGTTGCACCAGAAATTGCATAAAAATAATAATTAATATATATAAAATAAATTGTCCTCATTAAATGTAATACTCTTATGATAAATATAATAATTATTTGTTATTCTAATATATTAATGAGTAGCAAAATAATATGCTGTAGTAATTATAATGACGATGTTCTGGCGAAGATAACAGGATATTCACACAGAACTGGACGATAAACAGAAATAATAAATATACGTTTGGGTATAATTGAAAATGTTTTCTATATTCCGTAAAGTAGTAATTAAATATGAAGGGTAGGGATAAAGAGAACCATCTCTGTGTTAAAAAAATATCCATGAAAGTGTAGTGAATTAAGATGCCGTTACCTGTAGTAGAATTGCGTTTTTAAAAAGAGCGCTCGGTTTTGAGAAAAAGGACAAAAGCTGCGTATATTTTAGGATTTCCTTTTTACTTTTACGTTTCCTTAAGATATTTTTGACTGCATAATTGTTTTGTTTGAATATTATTGCGTATTTGATTTGCTGGAGTTTCTCGTGAGTGCGCTTAATATATTTTCTGGAAGATTTTAGAATTTGATATCTTCTGTCAGTTTGAGATTTTTTTGACATTTGTTTAAGTTTAATTTTAATTTATGTATTTATTTTAGTATAAATTGTATTTATCTTAGGGAAGCTATGAGTGATAGTTGTAATGACTATGGCCAAAACGGCGGCGATGGGGCTCGCCACCTGTAAGATCTTGCTCCCTATAAGGGCAAAACGTGGACTGCGAATAGTCACTTTGCTACATTGAATGCCAGGGGAGGATTAATTGGTAAAATTAATTAAATTTACACGATGATAGAAGAAAGACGGATTGATGTTATTTGTGTGAATGAGACCAAGCGAAAAGGATGTGAAACCACAGCACGTGGACCTTATACAGCCTAGTGGTCAGGATTTCCGGAAACCAGCAGAGGTTATCAGGGCGTTGCTGATGAATGTGTGATTGACTTTGAATGAGTGAGCACAAGACTCCTCTGGTTAATGCTGAAGGTTGGTCTTACTTGTATCTTTTTGCTAGGAGTTTATGCCCCACAAGATGCGCAGTGGGACCAGTCTTTAAAAGCCCAAAAAGAGAGGCAGGAGTTTTGGGATAGTGTGACAGTTATTCTGAATTAGTATAACCAGATTAAAAGAATTGTAATGTCGGGTGATTTTAATAGTTGGGTAGGAGTGAAGCGTGATGGGAATGTACGGAGATGGCAGAGTAAATGAAAACGGAGAAAGTCTACTTGAAGTATGTTTGTAATGGAATCTTGTGGTAACAAACACAATGTTTAACCATAAAAGGATCCACTTGTACACAAGACAAGAAGGATGCCAGAGAGGTATAAGTACCACAATTTTACTGTTCAAAAAAGGAGACAAACTACCGAGGCATAAACCTCGTAAATGCAACCTTAAAGCTAGTAACAAAGATTATAACAAAATAAATGAACTGGGCGATGAACAACAAGGATTCAGATCAGGAAGATCTGATACAGATGCGGTATTTGTCCTGCGAAAAAAAACTTAAAAATTCATCGAGTATAAAAAACCAGTCTTCATATGTTTTATAGACCTGAAAAAGGCGTTCGACCGAATACAACTGGAGGACGTGGTACACCTTCTATACAACAGGCAAATCCCATATAACATCATAAAAGCCAGAGAAACAAAATACAAGCCAAAATTGTTGGCATAACTACCGAAGAAATTCCTGTAAATAGTGGTATTCGACAAGTAGATTCCCTTAGCCCCTTATTATTCAATATCGTTATGGACGAAATAATAAAAAGCACTCGTAACCTGAAAGGGTATAAAATGGGGAACAAAGGCGTCAAAATCCTATACTATGCCGATGATGCTTTTCTGAATGCAGAAAACGAAGATGTCCTACAGAGATTACTATTCAAATTCAGCACAACGGCAAAAAGTCTAAAAATAAAGATATCTGCAGCAAAAACGAAATGCATGACTACCTCAAAAACACCTATCAGATGCAAACTGGTTGTGGATGATAAAATTATACAACAGGAGATGACATTTAAATATATAGGCATAGAAATATCAGGATACGGTGACATCGAGGTGGAGGTAAGAAACCAAGCGGCAAAAGCAGCACGAACCTCAGCTTATCTGAACGATACAATCCTCCGAAACAAATATATCGGAATCGAGACCAAATCCCGAATTTACAAGGCGGTCATCCGACCTATATTAACATACACAGCGGAAACTAGACCAGATACATCGAACACAAAGAGAATATTAGAAACCACCGAAATGAAAATAGTGCGCAGGATCGCTGGAAAAACACTTTTTGACAGGGAGAGAAGCGAGGACATTAGAAAAACATGTAAAATAGACAACGTGAATGAATGGATACTGGGAAGAAAGAGAGAGTGGAACGAACACATAGATCGGTTGAATGACGACAGAATGGTCAAAATAAGTAGAGACAAGTTAGCCTTAGGACGCCGAAGCGTTGGAAGACCCCGCAAGAGATGAAGCGACAACCTCTCTAATAATTGAACGGCAGAGGAAAAACAAGCAATTTGTTTACATTAAAGAAGGAAGAAGAAGATATAGAAAAAAAGTCCCTAGTAGCCATATGCGGTGCTTTAGGAATGATATTCGCTGCATTTTTAAAGGAATATTGACGAATAATGATGGAATTATACGATGGTGCATTACCGTGAAGCAATAATGTTTATTTCACCATAATTCTGGTCGTTTTTTATGAATGAACTTTCGTTGAGACTTAAAAAATATTCTCTGTTGACTGTTTGGCCAGTTGAAAGGAACTCTTTGTGGACAACGCCTCGGTAGTCGAAGAAAATAGTCAATATGACCTTGATTTCCTTAAAAATATCAATCCCTATTGGAAGGAAGGCTTTTAGGATATGAGTAGTTTGTTTAAAAAATGAATCCCTTTCCGCAATTCTTTAAACCGGCACTGTAATCCTTACGGCGATATTAAAATTAAAAAAAAAAAAAATAGAATTGTGCGGTTATCATTATCAAAGCCAATTAAGCACCCAGCGATGCTCATTTTAAACATTTAATTTGAATATTTGAATGATTGGTTATACAACTTGTTCTCGACTAAGTGGGGTAAGTTAACAGTATTTTATTTAATATTTATTACAGAAGGTTCATAACTTTTGGGAATTTATCCCATTTGTAAGGGATACTTTTGATGAACGATATTTTGTTGCCCCTCTTTTTGCTCATAATAATTGAAATTTAGTCTCACAATCCGGTAGCAATGACCATTGACCATTCCAAATGGGAAACACTAGCGGAGGCTAGAGCTGTACAAAAAGGTGCCCTGATTTAAATTTTCGTACACCGGTTTATCAAAGTTTAATACGAGCACTGAAATCACTTTACGAGGATTCCTTTGCTTGTGTCAGGATAAACGGCTGTTTAACTTATACATAGACAATTGCTTAAAAGATCTGAGAGAGAGTGCGTATGGATTCAAAATGAATGATTTGATCGTCAAATGCCTTCTTTACGCCGATGATCAAGTCATATTAGCGTTATCTGAAGAGGAGTTGCAGGCGATGGTTAATGTTATGCATGATGCCCTGAAAATCAAGGGGATGAAAATAAATGTGAGCAAAACGAAAGAAATGGTTTTTGAAAGAGAAGAAAGCATGACAAACTGTGAAGTTTCGATTGAGGGAGAAACGAGTGAAACAAGTAAATGAATTTGTGTACTTGGGTTCAAAGTTTACTAGAGATGGAAAGTATGACAGTGACATTGAGCGAAGGGTGTTGGCAGAAAAGCAAATGCATAGCTTTATGAATAGCCAGAAAGTGTCAAAAAAGGCACGTCTGGCGGTGCATAGAGGGTGTGTTGGTTCCTACACTTATGTATGGTAGTGAATGTTGGGTTTGGCAGAAGAAGCATGAAAATATGATTAATGCTGCGGAGATGAGTAGTCTCAGAAGTATAGTCGGAGTGACTCGGTTGGATAAAGTAAAGAATAGTGAGATAAGAGAACGCTGTGGTGTAAAAGAAGATGTGGTTACAAAGATAGATAAAGGAATGCTTAGATGGTTTGGACACGTAGAAAAGATGGATGAAGGAAGATTGACGAAACAAATTTATAAGACGAGTGTGAATGGAAAATTCGGTAGAGGTCGACCTCGGAGAACATATCTCGATCAGATCAACATTGTTTTGAAGAAAGGCCAGGTCACGAGTACCAACAACCGACGAGCATGTATGAGAGCACTGATGAAAGTAGAGGAAGCAAAAGATGTGTGTAAGAACCGTAGCAAGTGGAAGGAAGTAGTGTCTGCCTACCCCTATGGGAAAAAGGCGTGACTTTATGTATTTATGTATGTTTATCAAAAAGTAGCAACATAAACTTTTTCGGGCATTCCATGGACTGTCTATCTTCTAAGACCCACTTTTGGGCCTGTAGGACATGTATATCCATTAGCAATGATGCCTTAACTTGCACAAAATAAAATAATATTTAATGTCCAGAAATTGAAGGATATTGCTTTGATCCAAATAATAAAATATCTTCTTTTAGTGGATTACCATATAGCAGACACAGATACCTCTAAGGATCTTCTTTGATCCTCTATTTGGCTTGAAATATTTAGAATCGTTAGAAATCATACTATTAATTTTTATTATTATTATTTTATGCTGTGATAGCGGACTATTCCTTCGAGTCAAATCATATCCATATGCAATTATATCTCACATGCCCAAACAGTAACTGTTCAGAAATTGAGGAGTATTTTTTTATCAGAATCATAAAATACCTTCTTTTATTGCTCCACCGTATAGCAAACGCAGACGTTTATACAGTGCTTTCATTTCAAAACCAGCCAGTTCAAATAACTTTTGATTTTGCGTAAATGTAAGAAAAAAAAACGTGTCGAATTTTGTGGCACCCCATTAACATCCTTCAACCCTTCTTTAAAAAATCAAATAGCAACCCCTACCTTGTGATACATCAAATGAAAAGCCAAGAAAAATTTCAAATCAGCCGTATAAACAACAATTTGTACTATCGATTTATTTTGCTGATACCAAATTTTGTGAAATAACACGAGATCATGACAAAAATGACCTACGCCACTGTTGTATACGTAATTGTCTAATTAGGGATCAATTAACTTACTTCTGAATATACGTCACCTCTTTTGACATTTATTGTTATTTTATTTCTTTATTTAAAAAATATTAATAGTATATTTAGTATATTAGTATATTAATTAATTAATAGTATATTTAGTTATTTATTCGTGACGTTAAATTAGCTAATATTTGTAGCTGTTGCATCTTGAATTATTTCAAAATGGTGTACGAATAGAAATAATATTTATTTACGGTCATCAAAAAAAGTGCGCTCCAGAGGAACTGCTCGTGTTTTTATTGAAAGGCATCCTGATAGAAATATAGGCCACCAGACCATGATAGAGTTAGTACGGAAATTTGGAGAAACTGGATCTGCCCGTGAAACCAGAAATGAACGAGGAAGAAATGTCAACAACATAAATATGGACTTGGCAACAATTCTCGAATGGGGATCCAATAACTTGGTAGAATTTAATGTAAATAAAACACAAGCATGTCTTTTCTCTAGAAAAGTCGATCTGAGTGTGCCCAACATAATATTCTCAGGAGTAACCATACCACTGAAGTCATCCATCTCGATGCTTGGTGTATTACTATCAGCAATAACCTTTCTTGGGAAAATCACGTGAGGTCCATTGCCAAATGTGCATCCCAAAAACTTGGCTTTCTGTTTCGTGCCAAGAGCTATTTCACTTCCAGTCAGCAGCTTATGATCTATAAGGCACATATCCTACCTGTCCTGGAATACTGTTCCCATATTTGGAGTGCGGCACCTAAACGTATCCTAAAACTACTGGATTCTATCCAAAAAAGGGCAATTCGTCTGGTCAGTGACGCCTCGCTTACAAACATGCTCACTTCTCTGGAACACCGTAGAAAAGTCAGCGATTTGTCTCTATTTTATAGATATTTTCATGGGCGATGCTCTTCTGAAATATCAACAATCGTTCCTCCTTTAGGTGTTTCTTCGAGATTAACCCGTCAAGTTCAGATCTCACACCCCTTCGTGGTCACATTGAAGACCTGCAGAACATCTCTTTCCAAAGACTCGTTCATTCAACGAACAGCGAGGTTTTGGATCACATTGCCGACGGAGGTGTTCCCCGAGGCATACAACCTCCAGAAATTTAAGAAGAACACCAATTCCTACTTTTTTCCCCTTAGTTCTTACGATGTTCTCTGAGCATTACATTATATCCCTTTTCGTGGGAACCAGAACATAAAAAAAGTAATAATCCCTGAGTTCTCTACGAAGCTGCACAAATTGAGCTATTTTGCTATAGATCCTACCTAGTTCATTCCATTTTAGAGAATGGCCGGCAAGATCTGCACATCTACCACCACTTGACTTTTTTCTGTGGGGCTATTTAAAAACATTAGTTTACAAAACTTCTTTCGAAGACACTGAAGAACTAAAGCTTGGAAAAACTGAAGAATGTAGACGAAATAGTAGCGAAACTTTGCACATAATTCGAGAAGAATTTGAAAATAGGTTATTGCCTACGAACGGAGCACACTTTGAACAGTTACTGTAAATACATTTAAGGAGCTGTTTGAGATTAACTTCATTTTAGTTTCTGTTGTAATTTCGCATGTTTAATGTTATATGCATTTTTGCATTGCATTTTTATTGAGGTTTTCATTTGATGTATCACAAGTTAGTGGTTGCTATTTGACATTTTAAAGAAGGGATAGTGGATGTTAAAGGGGTGCCACTTGGAAACAGCAGAATAGCATTTTTAATCCTCCCCCTCGGTTTAAAATTCGACGTGTTTTTTGTTTTTTTTACAGTGCAAAATTATCAGTATTTTTTAAAAATATAGGTTTTTTATTTTTTTTGCAAAACTTGCTTATGCTTTTGGTGATAAAAAACAGATTAAAAAACAAAATTGCAAGATTACCGAAACAATAATTTTAAATAATGAAAGTTTACTAAAGAGTTCACTTTATACAAAAAATACCTAACCTCACACGCTCACAGTCATGCTGATTTAAAGAAAAAGGTTTAGTGAATGGTTTGGGGTTTAGTTTAGTAAGAGTTCGCATAGCGAGCGCCAAACAGTCGTACTTCTATGCAAATTCCATCCGAGTTAAAGTTTCTTCTGAGAGTTAGGAAGAATTGGAGAAGAAGAAGGATCTGCTACAAAAAATTTTATGTAGATGTCACCCTCCACATTAACAGTTATTAAAAATATGTACCATACATACATACATATAGTCACGCCTTTTTCCCGTAGGGGTAGGCAGAGACCACTTCCTTCCACTTGCAACGGTTCTTACACACATCTTTTGCTTCCTCTACTTTCATCAGGGCTCTCATGCATGATCGTCGGTTGTTGGTACTCATGATCTGGCCTTTCTTAAAAACAATGTTGATCTGTTAATCGAGATATGTTCGTCGAGGTCGACCTCTACCGACTTGTCCATTCACACTCGCCTTATAAATTTGTTTCATCAATCTTTCTTCATCCATCCTTTCTACGTGTCCAAACCATCTAAGCATTCCTAACCACATCTTATTTTACACCACAGCGTTCTCTTATCTCACTATTTTTTACAAGCGAGGGTAATAATTACCCCCAAATGTTTAAATGGCATTGGGGGTCGGATAATATGTCTTTCAAAAGCTCTTATGTGAAATTTATCTGCAAACAATCACGAACGGTAAAAATGTCATTCATTCGAATTAAGTACGCCAATGGTATAAATTTAGTACGAGGCAGCGGGCATCTGTGTTTGGGATCAATCAAACTAGCATCCAAACCATTTTAAAGAAGAATAAATTACTTTCATATAAAATACGTTTAATCCATGAACTTAATGAGGATAATTATGACCGCCGTTTGCAGTTTTGCGAAATAATGAGTGCGCGAGCAGGGAACGATCCATAGTTCTTTTTTAATATCTGTTTTTCCGATGAATGCAGTTTATTCTTGCACGGGACGGTAAATCGCCACAATTGCCGCTATTGGTCAGATTCAAACCCAAGAGTTTTTCACAAGGTGCATACACAGCAACCGGAGAAATTAAATGTTTGGGCAGGCAATTTGACTGGCGAAAAGTATTTGCAATTACTGGAAGACGATATTGACCCTGCCTTGACTGATATGTATTTGAAAATAATCCACAGTATGACAAAGATCATTTTTATTTTCAACAGGATGGTGCTTCTCTGCAATATGCGGCGATTGTTCGTCAGTATTTAGACCAACGTTTTCCACGGTATTCGATTGGGAGAAGAGGCAGCATTGAATGGCCTTATAATCTATAATTTTTAATCATTATCATTTGATGTTTGCAAAAAAAGGAAATGAGTATTTCCTAAAGCTCAAATAAAAAAAAGTGTACTGATTTTAATCAGCATGATACCTGACTACTTATCCCCGTAACATTTAGAAGATCTTGACAAGTCTTTGACATAAGAATTAATGAAGAATGTAAAAAAAAGCAAAGCAATAACAAAACTGACAAAACAATAAAAATGTTACAAACAGAAAAAAAAACAAAATAACTTATTGGAAGCACTATTTTCTTGCCTTAGCCTAGCCTTTTTTGACAAAATCTTTAATCAACTCGTCTAAAGGAATACAATCCATAAGGTCTCGAAGAATTAACTGAGAATTTAACTGATTTTGCTCTGGTAAGTGTCATTTTAAACAAATAATTTCATCAAATAAGTCGTTTGCATCAATATCTGATTCTTAAGATGCTTCATCTTTTAATTGAAATGATAAATTTTCACACGAGTTTCTTAATTATTCTTCATTCAAGCTGAACATTTGATAAATAAATCAAAAAATGTTATTAAATTGCTTCAACCCCTTTGAATCTTTTATTAAGAGATGATAGGTTAGGTAGGCGTAGGTCGCCCCTCCACTGCGACCTTTAGTAGGTCTATTGTGGGTCACCCCTAGAGGTTATAGGTCATCGCACAATCCAGCCCTTCTTACGAAGTGAGATTTTCTTGAAATCGGTAGGTTCTAGGTTGGTATAACCAAATATGTTGAACATTATTCTTCCCAGGCCGGGGCATGAACATAGTATATGTTCAGATGTTTCGTCTTCCACGCAGCAAAACCGACAGTCCGTTTGTTGATCCAGACCTATCCTTCCGAGGTCGTATCTTAGACGACAGCGTTAACCTTTACAAACATGTCAGAGTAAATTTGCGGTGTAAAGCGGGAAGTAAAAATCCCGAGCGAAAGGGGCGGAGACCAATGACAAACATAAAACGCTTAGCGCTGTTTGCGTCTCACTCCAACTCACTGTTGCGTAAATTTCGTAGTAAATTTGGCCTTGCCGGGTGTGCGGCCGTCGCCGTCGGCCGTTAGAATTCTCAGAATAGGCCTGCCCCTGTATTATCAAAAAATGTCCATAAGGATATTAAAAATAAAATGAGTATCCTTTTCATCGTAATGAATATTTCGCGTATGATAAATATGGATATTGGTAGGTAGTTAATAAAAAAATAGATACACACAGAAAAAAAACGCCGCGAAAATGCTGTTTATGGAAAAACTCTATTGAACATTTTCATACATAACAAAATATTTAGAAATATTCTTCTTCGATAGGTATGAAGAAATGACATTTTTCAAGGTATTTAGTAATATTCAGTATGCTCACTGAACTTGAAAACTCGAAAACTCACAGGATGTATTTGAAAACAAAATATATACATAACAATCTAATTGTACAGAAATACCTCAAATCAATCTCTTATTTCCATATTTCTCTCGTATCTACTGTCAACTATTTCAGGCAGCAAATATTTCATAAAAAAATCTACTAATTTTGATTTCATCTTATTTTGCCAAAATGTATCATTACGATAAATTTTTTCAATTTTTTATACCTTTATATGTCCATACCGCGAAATGACAAAACTCAAAGCCAGTTACATGCAACTGGCCTTGAACTTGGTAATACCAGTTATGGTTTTCATTGAACTCCTCATTTTTCCTCCAACATCACCTAATTAGTCTTATTCGAGAATGCAATGAATCATTTTCGCAACTTCTATTGACATCATCATTATCATACAGCAAAGGAGTATTTCCGTCCATGTGAAAAAACGCTAAAGTCCAACCGATTCCGAAAAAAGGAAAGAAGACTATTCCTGCAAATTATCGCCCTATTGCATTGCTCTCAGGCATATCCAAAGTTATGGAAAAAGCGATTAACAAAGAACTTATCAAATATCTGGAGAAATTTGAGATAATCCATGACAGACAATACGGATTTTGACAACTTCGGTCTACTGGAGATTTGCTGGCTTATGTCACTCAGCTCTGGACAAACACTATTGAAAAGTTTGGTGAATCCCGTGCAATAGCCTTGGTATATCTAAAGCATTTGACCGCGTTTGGCACCAGGCATTTTTAAGTAAATTATCTGCATACGGTCTCCCAACCAAACTGCGCCAATGGCTCTTGAGCTTCATGCAAGATCGCTCCTTACATGTGGCAGTTGACGGTATTTCTTCTGATGCGTTTAAAACTAATGCCGGGGTCCCCCAGGGTTCCATCCTGTCCCCCACCTTATTTCTTTTACACATCAACGACCTCTTGAAAACCACCACGAACCCCATTTACAGTTTCGCAGACGATAGCACACTTGTCTCAACTTTCACATCCTATCGATCACTTTCGGTGAATGATACAAATAGACTCAGGCAGGAACAAGTTGATTCCATCAATAGAGATCTTAAAGCAATCGTCGAGTGGGGAACCAACAATCTTGTTCAGTTCAACGCCCAAAAAACACAAAGTGCCACGTTTTCCAAGAAAGTGATTTCCTCAAATCATCCCATCACAATGTCCGGAAATACCCTTGAACCAAGTCCCTCCATCTCGATTTTGAGAGTCACGGTGTCCAATAATATGTCTTGGCATGACCATGATGCTAACATCGCAAAGTCGGCAAGTCAGAGGCTAGGTTTTCTGTGGAAAGCCAGAAAGTTTTTTACTCCTGATCAACTGTTGACGACGTATAAGGCTCAAATCCGACCTCTACTGGAGTATTGCTCGCACATTTGAGGTTCAGCACCAAGGCATTCTCTTCGTCTTCTAGATTCCTTTCAGCAAAGGGCCATTCGGTTGATAAACTGCTCAATTTTCACAGATAGCCTGCACCCTCTAGAACATAGAAGAAGAGTTGCAGACCAGTCATTGCTCTACAGATATTTCCATGGCAGATGCTTCAGAGAAATAAAAACTCTTGTACCACTATTGGCCACATTCGGCCGAAGAACTCTGCACGCTGATCAGTCTCACCCATTTACTCTCAAGATTGACACTACAAGGACCAATCTTCATCAAGAATCCTTCTTTTACAGGGCTATGACCTGCAACTTTTTAAAAAGCGTGTCTACAATCATCTCCTTTCTATAATCCCTCCCCTTTCTAATACTCGCAACGCGGGCCGTCCGCGGCCCACACGATAGGTCTACCCTTTTTGCGACT
This sequence comes from Agelastica alni, assembly GCA_950111635.1. Taxonomy (NCBI): domain Eukaryota; kingdom Metazoa; phylum Arthropoda; class Insecta; order Coleoptera; family Chrysomelidae; genus Agelastica; species Agelastica alni. The sequence continues at coordinate 28,541,237 of OX467716.1, forward strand.
ATTTTCATAAAAAAAAAAATCACACGTGTTAACATTTTTGGAATAGCTTCAGTGCTATTTTTGGTTTTTATGAATGAAATTACGATTCATTCAACAAATCATAGTTTCCATGTAAAAGTGCGAGGGGTGCGAGGGCGCTCGAATCTGTCAAGATAAATGCTCCGTAACTGTGTCTGCAAGGGTTCAGCAAAAATCGTTGTTGACCTAGGAATTCTTGATGGATCGCGATAATTTTTTTTTTCAATAAAGACAATAAGACCTGCGTAAGACCGGTAATGACTTACGCTACTGAAACGAGGGCAGAAACAGCAGCAACAAAGAGAATTTTAAGAGCAGCCGAAATGAGAACCCTAAGGACCATAACAGGACATACTTTACTCGACAGGCAGAGGAGCGAAGACATCAGAGCTACCTGCGGCATTCAAGATGTAGTAAGATGGTCCAGAGTCCGAAAGAGAGCTTGGAGGGATCATGTGGACAGAATGCCTGGAAACCGCCTCGTAAGAGCTGCTAAGCACAACAAGCCTGAAGGTAACAGACCACCAGGACGACCGCTCAAGAGGTGGCACGAGAGCTGGACATCAGAATCCCAGTTGCGGCTGCTATGAGTGCTAATATATGAGGAAAAACAAGACAAATGTCTTAAGAAAAAGAAGGAGAAGAAGAAGAAGAAGAAGAAGACAACTGTATAATTGAGGCATCTCTCGGAGTATTTTTTCGAAATACAATATATCTTGTGAGTTAAAAAGTAGTGAATATGGCCGAAATTTCGTACTTTTTTTTCTAGTTTTTTTTTTCAAAAAATTAAAAAAGTACTCCGAGAGATGGCTAGATCCAACCTTTCTCGAGCAGAAAGTGAAAAAAAAATCTTGATTTTTTTCAGCTAGGTCCGAGTAATATGATTTTGTCATTCCTTGTTTCACAAACATTTACTATCAATCCCAAATAAGGTTAAACACCCTCTTAAACTTTTACTCATGATATTGCGAAAAAAGGATGGAGTGATCAATTAGCTAAATATTTCGTTAATGCTTTACTAAATAGAGGAAAACGTATTATTATATAACATGCCGGTAATAAAAACGGTTTTGAGCCCACTTTTTCTTCATAAGTACCATGTCCTTCTAGAACGTTGGTCACCAACAAGGCTATCTTTACTCTGTCGACGGCAAGTCTGAACATAGAGCTTGAGTTGAATTTATACCAGTCACGTAGATTCTTGAGCCGTGATGCTTTTCTGCGGCCCGGCTTTCTTTTACCATAAATTTTTCCCTTCATGATGTTCTGCAGTAATCTGTATTTTTCGCCTCTCATTTCCTTCTTTTGATGGTGGTAAGAATTTCGGTGGATTTATTCGGACGTTGGAGTATTACCAAGTTGGATACTTTTTCCGTCCATGAAACATTTAATATTTTCCTGTAAGCCCACATCTTAAAGGCTCCAAGTCGTCTTTCTTCGTACGTGTTTATAGTCCAGGCTTCCGTACCTTACAGCAAGGTAGAGAAGACATAACACCTGAGAAGTCGAATTCTTAGAGTTAACTTCCGATCTCTACAGCACAAGACCCTACTCATGTTTTTAAATGCTGCTCGGGCCTGCTCAATCTTTGATTTCACTTCAGTTTGACTATCCGCGTTGTTAGTTATTATGCTGCCTAGATATTTTATTTGGTTTACTTGCTTCAATAGTTCACCCCCAACTGTTATGTTAGCTGTGATATTGGTTTTTTTTTTTTTTTTTTTTATGTTCTGGTTCCCACGAAAAGGAATATCCTGTAATGTTCAGAGAACATCGTGGGAACCAAGGGAAAGAAGGTAGGAGTTGGTGTTCTTCTTAAATTTCTGGAGGTTGTATGCCTCGGGGAACACCTCCCTAGGGCAATGAGTTCCAAAGCCTCGCAATTCGTTGGATGAATGAGTCTTTGGAAAGTAATGTTCTGCAGGTCTCCAAAGTGACCACGAAGGGGTGTGAAGACTGAACTTGACGGGTTAATCTCGAAGAGACTGCCAAAGGAGGAACGATTGTTGATATTTCAGAAGAGCATCGCCCATGAAAATATCTATAGAATAGAGACAAATCGCCAACTCTTCTACGGTGTTCCAGACAAGCGAGCGAGTTTGTAAGCGAGGCATCACCGACGAGACGAATTGCCCTTTTTTGGACAGAATCCAGTAGCTTCAGGATATGTTTAGGTGCTGCACTCCAAATATGGGAACAGTACTCCAGTACAGGTCGGATCTGTGCCTTATAGATCATAAGCAGCTGACTGGAGGTGAAATAGCTCTTGGCACGAAACAAAAAACCAAGTTTTTGGGATGCACTTTTGGCAATGGACCTCACGTGATTTTCTCAGGAAAGGTTATTGCTGATAGTAATACCAAGCATCGATATGGATGACTTCAGTGGTATGGTTACTCCTGACAAAGTTATGTTAGGCACAGTGAGATCGGCTTTTCTAGAGAAAAGACATGCTTGTGTTTTGTTTGCATTGAATTCTACCAAGTTATTGGATCCCCATTCGAGAATTGTTGCTAAGTCCATATTTATATTGTTAACATTTCTTCCTCGTTCATTTCTGGTTTCACGGGCTGATATAGGGGCCCTGGAAGAGAATGCGGTATGGAGGGTACTATCATCGGCAAAGCTGTGTACGGGACATGAAGTTGCTTTCAATAGGTCGTTGATGTGAAGTAAAAATAGTGTTGGTGCTAGAATGGATCCTTGCTGAACACCAGCATTTATGAGTAGAGTGTCAGATGAAACTCCATCGACCACTACATGGAGAGACCTGTTTTAGAGAAAACTAGCAAGCAGAGAACACAGCTGAGGGGGCAAGCCATAAGATGGAAGCTTGGCGAGGAGTCCCTGGTGCCAAACTCGATCGAACGCCTTGGAGATATCTAATGCCACAGCTAAAGTTTCTCCATACTTTTCAATAGATAGCTGCCATATATGTGAGACGTATGCGAGCAGGTCACCAGTTGATCTCTGATGGCGGAAGCCATATTGCCTATCATTGATAATTCCTGAGTCTTCCAGATATTTCATGAGCTCGATGTTGATGGCTTTTTCCATGACCTTTGAAATAATAGATAGCAGTGCGATAGGTCTGTAGTTGCTAGGTAGGGTCTTTTTGCCTTTTTTAGGGACTGGCTGTACTCTTGCAATTTTCCAATTGGACGGAAATACTCGCAAATTGTAAGAGTGGTTGCTTGCTAACAACTAATACTTTTTTGCATTTAATCTGGGTCCGGCCATTGCGAATTTTATGATGACTGCATCCAGTAGTCGTTGTAAATCTTCCTGACTGGAGGTCAACAGTACCGTATCGTCTGCGTAGCGAAGGTTGTTTATGATTTCGCCATTTATAATAATGCCAGCTTGTATATCAGTTAGTGCTTCCCTAAATATTCTTCCAGGGTATACATTAAAGAGCAAGGGCGTTAAAATGCAACTTTGCTTTACTCCACGTTTGATCTTTATTTCCGGTGTATCATCACCATCTATTCTAATTACTGAAGTTTGGTTTCGATATAAACTTTTAATTATCCTAAGCCCACTCCTTTGCTATTATCGGCAAAGAATAGTTTCGAGTTGTTCGTTACATCCAATTAAAATCCGGTCCTGGACCTACCGTCTGCTAAATTCTTTAAGATGCCGAAATCGTGAAACATAACTAACTATACCTATTTATATTTTGAAATCCTCTGATCGAATATTTTGGAGCTATATCGTTCTACAGAGAACTATTTTAGTTAACGTCCATTCAAATATCTCGATCGGTAACCGTGATATCGTGTTGTAGGTACCGAGAAACTCCATAAACATAAATTCTTCTGGGTACAATAAACATTAGAAGAAAAAAGGGCGGCCACTGAAGGGCGTGTCTCTAAATGGTAGGGCATCTTCTTTTTGCATTGGTAACACAATTCACAAGGCGCGGACGTAGTAGATACATTACATCCACTCAATTTAAAACTACCTCCACCGAAAACGATTCCAGATTGAGCAATAAACGCGTGATATATTTTACATCTGTCAAGGTAATTAATACCGCGGTAATTAACGGAGCCGTATCTTTATCGTTGAGTTATGAGTGTTATGCGAAGCTGAGGGGAAACTAAAAACTTAATTTTGATACGAGGGCAGTTTGATAAGTCAGTGACTTTTTGAATTTCCCGCGCAGTTACTCCAAATACAACAGTGCTGCCGTCAACTATAATCTTTGAGTGGGCAACTTTCTAATTTTGAGCAAGCTACGTCGTGCAGTTGGTGTTTGATAGCTGTTCAAAGCAGACAACCTCGTGAATTTTTACGAAAATGGAAAAAAGTGAATTTCGTGTGCTGATTAAGCATTACTTTTTACGTAAAAAATCCATCACTGAAACTAAGGAAAGACTTGATAAATACTACGGGGACTCGGCACCATCAATTTCAATGGTTAAGAAGTGGTTTACAGAGTTCCGTTGTGGTCGTACCAGCACTAGTGACGCCGAACGTCCAGGTCGTCCAAAAGAAGTGATCACGCCGGAAATCGTCGATAAAATCCATGAAATGATATTGGATGATCGGAGAATAAAAGTTCGTGAGTTGGCTCATGCTGTAGGTGTATCTCAACTGAACGGGTACATCATATTTTACACGAATATTTGGACATGAAAAAACTCTCTGCGAGATGGGTGCCGCGATTGCTCACACTCGACCATAAGCGCAATCGTGTGACTACTTCAAAAGAGTGTTTAGCGATGTTCAGCCGTAATCCGGACGAATTTTTGCGCCGTTTTGTTACTGTGGATGAAACATGGATCCATCACAAAACGCCAGAGACCAAGGAACAATCGAAACAGTGGGTTGCTCGGGGTGAACGTGGACCAAAGAAGGCGAAACAGGGTCTGTCAGCCAACAAGGTCATGGCCACAGTTTTTTGGGATGTACGCGGTGTCATTCACATCGATTACCTCAAGAAAGGTAAAACGATCACCGGCGAATATTATTCAAAGCTTTTGAACAGATTCGACGTTGATTTGAAGCAAAAACGGCCTAGAGTATTTCTTGGAAAAATCTTCAAGTTTTCTGTGACATTTGTCCCACCTTTCCGAAATTTTGTCGGAAAGATGGGAAATTCTAATTTTCAAAGGTCCCATCTTCACATCTTCTTCATTATTAATATGAGCAGAAGTTTTTTTTTGGGAAACTTACCCACTCTTCAAAAAATTATCTCCTCGTGATTCGGAGTGTTGTGTCTGAAAAAAATTATGTTTCACCCAAAACGCAAAAAATCGCAACAACTCTTTGCAACATTTAAAGACTAGAAGGATTGATGAAACAAATCCTGCAAACAAATCTTTGGGGTAATTTGGAGGTTATATAGTTTTTCGTTATTGAATTGGGGCATACATTTACAAATTGCTAAATTAACTCTACAGGTAGATGTAGATTGTAGGGTGGGTCGTGAAGGCCATGCTGCCTCTCAAGCACTTCGACCTATCAGATCTTTTGCATAACCCTTAATCTATTCAAGGCCCGGGATTCCGAGACTTCGAGTAAAGTTTATCAGTTTCCTGGGGGCTAAGTTTCTGATATCGAAGGGCCCTTCCAGAAACTCGAGCCTCTTGCAGAAAAGCGCTGGGCATTCGCAAAGCAAATGTTCTGCAGTTTCAGCGAAGCTCTCGCAGTAGCGGCAACTATCATTCTCTGTTTTGTCCATCTTTTTCGGGTGGTACCTTAGAGGGCAGTGTCCAGTGAGGAGTCCCGTCACCAATTTCAAGTCTTTCTTGTCCAACTCGAGAAGCTGTTTAGCTTTCCTTGGCGAAAGACTTACTAGCCTTTTCGCTTGCCTTTGTCCTGGCACTTTATGCTAGTGAGATTTCATTTCATCTGTTTCCCAGCGTCGAAACTCTTCTTTCAAGTGGGCTTTGGAAAGTCTACAGAAGGGTTCTGGGCCGGAAAGTTTTGTATTTGCCCCTTCTTTGGCAAGGCAATCTGCTTCTTCGTTGCCTTTAACTCCCTTGTGACCTGGAACCCACATCAGAGTAACCTGATTGTTTGCTGCCAGTTGTCTCAGGGACTGTTTTTCAGTCCCAAGTCAGCTTAGACTCACAAGTGTATGACTTCAGAGCTTTTAGTGCTGCTTGGCTATCTGATAAAATATAGATTTCTGCCCTTCCGGTGTTTCTTTCGATGCACTCCTGGGCACATGTCTCTAATGCATGTAATTCTGCTTGAAAGATGGTTGGGGTGTTACCAACGGGTTTTAAGAGCCTAACTCTACAGGTAGACTGCAATGTATATTCAATAACGAGTGTGGAAATATAATGTCTTACCTGTCTCAGCAATGTCCATTGTAAAATAAAAGCAAACATACTTTTCACTACACACACCTTGAACATAATAAACGGCCATCAAATAACTGCCGGTTATTAGGCACTTGTATAAACAGAAATCATTCACTCATTTACTATTTATTTGTAAACATGGTATGGCGGGAAATATTAGTACCTATTAAGCGTATTACCAACTAATAATATAAAGGTCAGGCACTTAAAAATCCCATACTTTTGACTTGACTTTTGTCCACCTAAATCAGTGATTTTGCACACTGTGTAAACCAATATACATCCACGCTTACGCGTAATATTTAATTTAAACTGCTCATATTTGTGAATTGTAAAATATAAAAATTATAATAAGGTTAAATATTGTACTGCACATTAAAAATATCTTAAAATATTCTTGCGTATTATTCATTCGAAAATATATCAAGAATTAGAAGCGAGCATCGGCAGAACTCAGTTTGGATTTCGATCAGGATTGGGAACGCGTGAAGCGCTCATTGGAGTACAAGTACTGATACAGCGCTGCCGAGACGTTGACTCTGACGTGTTCGTGTGCCTGGTGGATTTTGAAAAAGCCTTTGACAAAGTGCGACATGACAAACTTACGGAGATACTCAAAACAACTGGTATTGACGGCAAAGATATCCGCTTGATAGGTAATTTATATTGGCACCAGTCTGCCAAAGTCAGAATTAACGGTCACCTGACGGAAGATGTTGAAGTGAAGAGAGGTGTAAGACAGGGATTTATATTGTCTCCACTCCTTTTTAATTTATACTCCGAAGAGTTATTTGGGCAGGCCCTAGGAGACACGTATTTGGGAGTTGTGATTAATGGACAAATTCTCAACAACATAAGATACGCGGATGACACTGTAATACTCGCGCAGTTCATCGATGACCTATAGAGACTTATTAATAGGGTAACTGAAGCTTGCGAAAGTATTTGGTTTGAAAATAAACAAGGCAAAAACCAAATACATGCTAATAAGCAAAGTAATTCATAATCGAGTTGCTAGTGTCTACGTCAACGGAACACAATAAGACAGAGTCTCAAGTGCGAGCTACCTTGGTTGCAGAATAAACGAGGACTGGGATCCATCAGTTAAAATCAAAATACGTATTAAGTGTGCCCGGGCAACAATTATTCGCATGAAAAAACTTTTTACCAGTCACGATCTATCGATTGCCCTGCGAATGAGGATGACTAGAGCATATGTCTTTCCAGTTCTTTTGTACGGAGTCGAGAGCTGGACACTAACAGAAGCCACGCTTAAACGTCTACAAGCTTTCGAGATGTGGTTGTACAGGAGAATGCTAAGAGTAAGTTGGGTAGAAAAGATCACAAACGAGGAGGTGCTTGAAAGAATGCATAAAGATACAGAAGTGGTCAATATTGTAAAACAATAACTTGAATATTTCGGACAAATCATGAGACACCCAAAAAAGTATGACATTCTACATCTTATAATATCTACAGGGTAAGATTAATAGTAAGAGACGCCCCGGCAGACGAAGAACTTCCTGGCTCAAAAATCTCAGACAGTGGTTTGGTCTCACCACTATACAACTTTTCCGAGCGGCTACCAACAAAATAATGATTGCAAACATGATATCCAGAATGATCGCCAACGATCGTTAAACGGTCATGGCACCTAGAAGAAGAAGAAGATTAAAAACCCGACTGACTATGGTCTGTCTCCGCAGGTATAAAGTATCATTAAAGTACTACGAAAAAACCCTGATTTAAACGAGGTAATCGAAGTATTTAAAAATCCAAATGCTGATCCAGAAGTCATTGCTAAAGCTAGAGAACGTTTCATCATCGAATTATACAGTTAGTGATGTGAAAAGTCGTAAAAGTACATCTTTAAATTTATAAATATGTATGCTTCACAGCATTAGCATATAAAACCACCACTGGCCACATTCGGCGGAAGAACTCGGCACGCTGATAAGTCTCACCCATTTACTCTCAAGATTGACACTACAAGGACCAATCTCCATCAAGAATCCTTCTTTTACAGGGCTGCTACAGAATGGAACAAGCTTACAAAATCAGTTTTTCCAGAGAACTACGACCTGCAACTTTTCAAAAAGCGGGTCTACAATCATTTTCTTTCTATAATCCCTCCACCTTCTAATAATCGCATACGATAGGTCTACCCTTTTTGCGACTATTTTCAGTAAAAAAAATGTCATGGAGAGAAAGAAAAACGAACATGGAAATACTTCGAAAAATGGGTAAAGAATATGAAGTAATAAACACCATAAAATCAAGAAAGTTACAATATCTAGGACATACAGTGTGGAACAGCCAAATGGAATAAATTCGATAACGAATAAATGAGAGCGTGTTTGGAAAAACGCTTGGACACGTCGATTTGTATTTTTAGATGTGCATTTTTTTCAAAAAAAAAATATATAGGGTGTGTCATGTGACAACTACCAACTTTCTTATTTTAAATATAACCCCCTGTATATTATTTATTTTTTGGATTCTTCAGAAAATTCTAGACACAATTCATGTACAATGTCCCATACCTATCTTCAACTGTTTCGGAAATATTAAGTGTTATCAGATGTATTAAAAAAATTAACATTAAAAAAAGAAAATTATTTTATTTCACAAATAATGTAAAACAAAAACAAAACAACATTAATTTCAATGTAAAAGATGTTCAAAATGTTCGCCGCGAACGTCTTGGCAACATGCTAATCTGGTATAGAAATGTCTTCTAACGTTACTCAACATCTCAGGCGTGACTGATCTAATCGCAAGCGTGATTCGTCTTTTTAAGTCATGTAAGTTGAGTGGTTTAGTTTTGTATACAATAGTTTTGAAATATTCCCACAAAAAGAAGTCTAATGGCGTCAGATCAGGAGATAATGCTGGCCATTCTATCGATCCGCGCCTCCCTATCCACCGATTTGGAAAATTTTGGTTCAGGTACTGTCGAACATTAATTTGGTAATGGGGCGGTGCTCCATCTTGCTAAAACTATAGTATATTGGCAGGAACTTGTGGGTTTGCTGAATCGAAATATAAGTTTGTCAAAGTTGGCACGACATTATTTTGGAGCAGTTCTAAATATTTATCTCCATTTAAGTTGCCATCAATGAAAAAGGGTCCTACGATATGATTTACAACAATTCCTGCCCAAACATTAACTTTTTCAGGATATTTCGTATGTTCCTCTCTCATCCAGTGAGGATTCTCATTAGACCAATAGCGGCAATTTTGACGATTAACATAACCGTGAAGTGTAAATGTGCTCTCATCAGAAAACAAAACATCTTCTAATTGGATCACATTGTTATCTAACATTTCCATCATTTGTTCACAAAAATACGTTCTCCTGTCGAAATCGTCTTTCATGAGCTCCTGAGTTGGCATCATTTTATAGGGATGCATTTTACTTTCCTTTAATATTCGAAAAATTGATGTGTGGCTAATGTTGAACAGTGAGGCTGCTTTTCGACCAGAATGATGTGGGTTTTCTTGAAACTCAAGCATAACATCCAATTTCGCATCATCGCTTAGTTCATTAGCAACTACTTTTTTTGTCTATCTTACATGACCAAGCTCGCGAAACTGTTTTTATATTTTGCTAATTGTTCCTTGGGATATAGGCGGCAAATTTGGAAATTTTTCGTGAAATAAGCAAGAAACTTCCATTTGTGTCCGTGTGTTATCTCCATAACCAATCATTTGTAGAATGGTTATTTTGTGCATTTCTGTTAAATGAACCATTTTTCTGATATTATTACGTACAGTTAAAGAAATTCAAACGACAATAGCACTGACACCGATCACTACTGTCATGCAGACAGACAACAAGTTGCTAAGGCTATGAGTTTTATACGAAAATAAACAAAACTATTTTTGTATTTTTTTTTATTTCATATCAGTAAAAAAGAACGCTATAATTTTTTTGCTTATTTTCTCAATATTAAGAGCTAAATGGGAAATAAGTATTGAGTGTAATGTAGCGAATTTGTGAAATAAAATAATTTTCTTTTTTTAATGTTAATTTTTGTAATACATCTGAAAACACTTAATATTTCCGAAACAGTTGAAGATAGGTATGGGACATTGTACATGAATTATGTCTAGAATTTTCTGAAGAATCTAAATAATAAATAATATACAGTGGGTTGTATTTAAAATAAGAAAGTTGGTATCGGCCACTGTCACATGACACACCCTATATAATTATTTTTTTTTTGAAAAAAATGCACATCTAAAAATACAAATCGACGTGTCCAAGCGTTTTTCCCAACACGCTCTCATTTATTCGTTATCGAATTTATTCCATTTGGCTGTTCCACACTGTATAATGAGAGGACAGCGGGGTATGAGATGCTTAGACTAATTATGCAAGGAAAGAAGAAGCATTGGTAGAAGGAGCATTTCGTGGTTGAAAAATTTAACAGATTGGTTTAACTGTAGCTCCATAGAACTTTTCAGAGTGGCGGCAAATAAAGTGAGAATAGCATGATGATATCCAACCTCCAACCGCCCGAAGAAGAAGATCACCCAATAGCTACTTTTTGAGGCTAATTTTTGTGATGTACCAGCTACTTTCGTAGATGAGTTAAACGTAAGTGCGTAACATTAAAGAATGCTCGAATAAAAAAAAATATCAAAAACTCGCGACTGGTTTTCAGCTAAGAGCATCGAGTCACGCAAAGACGACCGGCTAATAAAATACCAACTCCACAAATGACTCTCCCTCTAAGTATATTTTATAATCAAAGAATAATGAGGTTGATAATTAACGGGCGTCCCGCCCACGGGCGGTCGTTCGACGGGCACCGCCCCGCGAGGCAGGACGAACTGTCGCAGTTCTTCCACGATGCCCTCTACCGACTGACGGTGTCCGAGATCCTTCGTCTACCTGTCAGTAGCTGTGATAATTGCGGTTGTGCGTTATTTTTTCGCACGTCTCGCGATTCTCTTCGGGATTGTGCGTATTTCGCGGTTGTGCGTGAATATCTATTGGAATGAGATCTGGTAAGTTGGGCGGTTGAAATTTCACGCTACTCGAGGTCATCTAAGTTAACCATTCTTGATATAATTGTTATCATTCCCTTTTATGATCGATAAAAACTATATTGGCAATAAGGTGCATGATTCAACATCGCGACGAAGACTTATTATTAGAGTCGGAACATTAAAACTTAGGTTCGTATCTTCAACTAATTATAATACGTAATTTTTTGTACCTACTAGCGTTATTCACTTAATTTTTAAGTCTGAATGTTAATGAGGCTCTTTTGTCAAAGAGTACATTACAATCTTGCGGTTGGGCCTTTGGTATAGGCATCTATGATTATCTGTGACTGCCGCTGTGTCTTCAGGGCATCAGAATTTCAGTCCGCTGATTTTGGCAAACCTCAGGATTTCCGTTGGCCCTGTCTCTTTTAGATCGCTTGGATCCATAATCATGCGGCCCCAGGTTTGATACCTGTACCCCGCTAGCATCGGGCAGTGACACAGAATGTGTACACTGCTCTCCTCCTCCTCTCCGCATTGTCAAAGAGTAGGTATAACTCTAAAATAATTGCATATTATTATTTATAAATTTTGTTCACTTACCTACTCACTTTGTTGATAACACTAAGGGCCAGTTGTATGGGTTACGTTTATAGGAGAGTTAAAAGCGGGGTTTAAATTTTAATTTAACCTCAACATTAAACCGACAAAAACGATAAATATACGAGGGCGGTTTGATAAGTCAGTGACTTTTTAAATAAAACAAATTTTTTTCCGCAAATAAACATTTTATTTTTCTACATAATCACCTTTTAGCTCGAAACATTTAGTCCAGCGTTTTTCTCATTTTTTTATTCGCTCCAAATAATAGTTTTTTCAAAGCTCTCCAAATACGCGTTTGTTTCGGTAATGACTTCTTCATTCGACTCAAATCTCTTACCGCCCAGCCATTTCTTTAGGTTTGGAAACAGAAAATAGTCGCAGGGGGCTAAATCTGGAGAATATGCTGGATGGGGTAGCAGTTCGTATCACAATTCGTGGATTTTGGCCGTCGTGACTAGACAAGCGAAGCGTGCACACGTGCATTGTCTTGATGGAACAGCACTTTCTTCTTCTTAGCCAAATGCGGCCGTTTTTGCTTCAAATCAACGTCGAATCTGTTCAAAAGCTTTGAATAATATTCGCCGGTGATCGTTTTACCTTTCTTGATGAAATCGATGTGAATGACACCGCGTACATCCCAAAAAACTGTGGCCATGACCTTGTTGGCTGACAGACGACTCTGTTTCGCCTTTTTTGGTCCACGTTCACCCCAAACAACCGACTGTTTCGATTGTTTCTTGGTCTCTGGCGTGTTGTGATGGATCCATGTTTCATCCACAGTAACAAAACGGCGCAAAAATTCGTCCGGATTACGGCTGAACATCGCTAAACACTCTTTTGAAGGTCACATGATAGCGCTTATGGTCGAGTGTGAGCAATCGCGGCACCCATCTCGCAGAGAGTTTTTTCATGTCCAAATATTCGTGTAAAATATGATGTACCCGTTCAGTTGAGATACACCTACAGCATGAGCCAACTCACGAACTTTTATTCTCCGATCATCCAATATCATTTCATGGATTTTATCGACGATTTCCGGCGTGATCACTTCTTTTGGGCGACCTGGACGTTCGGCGTCACTAGTGCTGGTACGACCACAACGGAAGTCTGTAACCCACTTCTTAACCATTGAAATTGATGGTGCCGAGTCCCCGTAGTATTTATCAAGTCTTTCCTTAGTTTCAGTGATGGATTTTTTACGTAAAAAGTAATGCTTAATCAGCACACGAAATTAACTTTTTTCCATTTTCGTAAAAATTCATGGGGTTGTCTGCTTTGAACGGCTATCAAACACCAACTGCACGACGTAGCTTGCTCAAAATTAGAAAGTTGCCCATTGATAGATTATAGTTGACGGCAGCACTGTTGCATTTGGAGTAACTGCGCGGGAAATTCAAAAAGTCACTGATTTATCAAACTGCCCTCGTATCTTCCAGTTAAAGACTTTGTAGCTAACTTCAAATCACATCGGTCCATCAATCTTTTGTTTACGTTTTGAAGGAAGATTGGTAAACTGCAAGCAATAAGTCTGAAAGATGACCAAAAAAGAGCTGCAAAAGAACATGCTTTGAAAATGTTGCAAATGAAGAAACTATGTAGGTACATTTATACGAGATTGAAAAAAAGAAATTAGAGTTGGAGATATTGTAAATGAAACTTGAAAATAATTAATGTAATTTATTTGTATTGAATGTTTGTTAATATGAATGGAGCATTATTATTTTTCGAAAATATAATAAGTACAGTTAGCAGAAGCAAACAAAAGCCCTGGTGGGCGTGATCATGTCGCTGTTGTTGTATTTTTGGTATTGATATATTTCATTTCATATCGAAAACCGACTATCGATTACATTAAGTGTCAACTGTCAACCAAATTAGTAAGGTTAGTTTTGTGCTAATAATTTTGTAAAAGGAAAATTAGATCTAGGTCAATTGTATTGATGTACTATTGGGAAAGTTAAATAAATTGAAATAAATTGGCAAGCTAACAACAAATGTTTTAAAAAACTTTTAAATAACCAACAGCTGTCAGCACTCATTATTGTATTATTTATAAAATCATTCGATTGTAATATTTCGATTATACGCGCCAACCTTTAAACTTTCAAACCTTGCATTGCGATTGGTCGTTTGCGATAACATTGAAATAAGTTGGCATATTTTCCACGGCTTGTGTTTGCTTCTGTGAACTATACTTAGCATATTGCGCACCTAGGGAAGAAAATATGTCATTCCAACCCGCGTTTAAGATTGTCTGACAAACACGCGGATTGAGAAGACATACTTTCTTCCCGTGGTGCGTATACTTCTTTTTCCCACATCTGTAATGGAATTTTCGAATTAAATAAGTATGCAAATAAATGTTACTTGATTAAGTTATGGGTTAAATTTTATATATGTTTCAAACTCTTCTTCTGTTTTATATGCATTAAAAATTAATTAGGTAAATCTTATAACCTACAATATTAACGAACGGAATTTTTATTGCTATCTTTTTTTACTGAAAATAGTCGCAAAAAGGGTAGACCTATCGTGTGGGCCACGGACGGTCCGCACTGCTGCTATTAGAAGGGGAAGGTATTATAGAAAGGAGATGATTGTGAACCCGCTTTTTAAAAAGTTGCAGGTCATAGTTCTCTGGAAAAACTAATTTTGGAAGCTTGTTCCACTCTGTCGCTGCCCTGTAAAAGAAGGAATCTTAATGGAGATTGGTCCTTGTAGTGTCAATCTTGAGAGTAAATGGATGAGACTGATCAGCGTGCCGAGTTCTTCGGCCGAATGTGGCCAGTGGTGGTACAAGAGTTTTTATTTCTCTGGAGCATCTGCCATGGAAATATCTGCAGAGTAATGTCTGGTCTGCAACGCTTCTTCTATGTTCTAGTGGGTGAAGGATATCTGTGAGAATTGAGCTGTTTATTAACCGAATGGTTCTTTTCTGAATGGAAACTAGAAGACGAAGAGAATGCCCTGGTGCTGAACCCCAAATGTGCGAGCAATACTCCAGTAAAGGTCGGATTTGAGCCTTGTACGTCATCAACAGTTGATCAGGAGTAAAAAACTTTCTAGCTTTCCACAGAATTCCTAGCCTCTGGCTTGCTGACTTTGCGATGTTTGCAACATGGTCATGCAAAGACATTATTATCTGTTTTGGGTAAATCGTTTTAAAAATGAATTAATAAACCAAAATACCAAAAAATATTAATTATTTTCACTTTCGTTATTTTTATAATAATAATTTTTATTTATTAAGTTACCAATCTTGCATTTTTCAAATTTAATACTCGGAGTAGATATCATTGTTGTAAGTACATCTGGGATCGTGATTTTTTCAGCGGACTGTTTTATTCGATCATCTTCTTTAAATCTTTTCGATGGTTGTGAATAAAAAAATGTTCGTGGTTCGAATCGGAGTTTTAGAGGATTTGTTCATTGTAGGCTGAATTTTGACTACCGAATTTGGAGCGACAGGCAAAAAAAAATTTTCACGATGACTGATGCAAGATTTTCAATCAGTGTTAGAGAAATCCTTTATCTTTACTAAATCCTCACAAATTATGGGATATGCAGATGACTTGGAACTTGTGGCTACGCGCAAAATCAAAGAAATGTTCGCAACCTTCTCAAGTGCTGCTGAAAATATGGGTCTTCGAATTAACGAAAATAAAACTTATGGTATCAACGCCTAATAACAGAGCCATAAACATAGGGCAAAACTTTAGCGTTGACAATTTTAACTTCGAAGTTGTTCAACAGTTCACATATTTGGGTTCGCTGGTTACTCATGACAAATGGGTGTCTGATTATATTTTTTATGGTCGTTTGCCTATGTGTTTTACTACCTTTTCAACAGTTCTGTTGTTCTAGTCTATTCGCGAATGGTCTTGCCTCGCCCCGGATATAAATATCTAGAGGTGGGAGGTTTAGCATTGCTTCGATTGCAGCAGTGGGGTTGTTCTCATAGCCCCCGTAATACATAGGCAAGCCAGCCTTTGTATAGTGCTGAGTGTATTTACGGTTTAAGATTGCCGTACTTTGGTCCACCAGAAAATAGAGCCATATGTTATCTCGGGACTTATCACAGCCGTGCTATTTTCGGTTTCAGTCCCCAAGACTTTCCAATTACTCTTTTCGTGGCCATTAGCATCATTTTGCTTTTGTTTGAGATATGCTGCATGTGGGTATTCCATGACAATTTCTTGTCCAGAAAGACCCCGAAGTGTTTTATCCCCTCACTGTAATGCAGTGTTTTCCCATTGAAACGTGGACTGAACTTGAAATAAGCTTTTTTCGCATAATTTTATTACCACACTGTATAATTACATACATAGCGATAACACAATCAATTATATAGGTACTTACCCGTTGGTAATTCAGTTAATGCAATAAAAATATTCGAAAAGAATATTACTTACCTATAGCACAGGCAACGAAGGCCAAATTTTATGAAATAAAAATAATAAATTTAGTAATAATGTTTATTATGGCTTACTATTAAACGTGTTAAAAGTCCTGAACAATTGAAGGTGCGGAATCGCCGCCAGCTTGGAAGAAAGGTGCAATTTTATGGTTTTTGTTGTATAACTCCTTAATTATCGTGTTTATTGGAAAAATTATATTTACAAAAGTTAGAGAACATTAAATTGCTTTCAAAAAAGTTCATATTCATTTTTTCGTAAAAATAATATTTTTTTGTACAAATGGACGATAAAGGTGAATGTAGAAACTCTGCGAACATAGAAATTCATATTTATTACTATTAATTTTATCGCGACAATGTTTTGTTCATTTTACGCAACATTATTTATACTCACATCTTTGTGTACAGCATTCTCTTCTTGCATGCCTTTAGTGGCTGCGACACCACGTCAGCAATTTTCAAAACAGGACAAATAAAGTGCGTAAAATTGTACCAAAATAATAAAGTTACATGATATTGCTACCAACAACAGAAGGAGCATCCAGACAGCATTTTTTTCGCATGGCTGCGGAATGAATTACGCCCTGAATCATGGGGTTGGAAACGAGTCCTGGGGTTGGAAACGAGTCCAAGAGTGCTTCAGTCCAATTCGACCGTAAAAAGATGGCGGTGATTCCGCACCTTCAATTATTCAGGACTTTTAACACGTTCAATAGTAAGCCATAATAAACATTATCACCAAATTTCAAAGCTTTCGTATTTATTATTTTTATTTTCGCTTCGTTGCCTGAACTACTACTTCAGAGACGATTGTTGTAATCTTTAAATTTTTATATCCAAGTTCTTTGCTGAATTGACATTCTCGTGAAATGTTTATTGGACGTTAACAAAAGTTTGCTTCATTTGGAGTTTAATATTCGAAGCATGAGTTGTAATAAAACGGTTGCACTTGTTAGCATTTAAACTAATTACGAAGTTACCCACATTTATGTAAGTACCTACACTTGACAATTATTTCGCAATTCAAAGGACAACCAGATAACTTTTACACTATTAACAAACTTAAGAAGGGGTTAACCTTTACAAACAGGTCAGAGTAAATTTGCGGTGTAAAGAGGGAAGTAAAAATCCCGAGCGAAAGGGGCGGATACCAATGACAATGACAAAAAATGGTTAGCACTGTTTGCGTCTCACTCCAACTTATTATAACGTAACTTTCATAGTATATTTGCCGGGTCTGGGACTGTCGTCGTCGGCCGTTGGAATTTTCAGAATAGGCCTGTATAAACAAAAAAGGTCCATAAGAATATTAAAATTAAAATGAGTATCCTTTTCATCGTAATGAATATTTCGCGTATGATGAATATGGATATGGGTAGGTAGTTAATAAAAAATAGATACACACAGAAAAAAGAAACGCTGCAAAAATGCTGTTTATGGAAAAACTCTATTGAACATTTTCATACATAACAAAATATTTAGAAATATTCTTCTTCGATAGGTATGAAGAAATGACATTTTTCAAGGTATTTAGTAATATTCAGTATGCTCACTGAACTTTAAAATTTGAAAACTCACAGGATATATTTGAAAACAAAATATATACATAACAATCTAATTGTACAGAAATACCTCAAGTCAATCTCTTATTTCCATATTTCTCTCGTATCTACTGTCAACTATTTCAGGCAGCAAATATTTCATATAAAAATCTACTAATTTTTATGAATGAAATTACGATTCATTTAATAATTCATAGTATCTATGTAAAAGTGCTTATTTGGTGCGAGGGCGCTCGAAATCTCGATTTTTTTGCAGCGAGGTCCGAGTAATATGATTTTTGCCATTCCTTGTTTTACAAAGTTTTACTATCAATACCAAATAAGGTTAAACCCCTCTTAAAGAGAAAAAAAGCCGTGTGGTGTCATTGGACACCCGATATTTTATTTTATTACGCTATTTATAAATTTTGATCGAGGTATTTGGTAAAAAATTTGTTTGTTTGGTGTGGCCGATAAAAGAAAAAACAAAAAAAAAACTATAAGCCACAGAAATGGACTTCCGGAGAAGAGCGGCGGAAAAATCCAGGAGAGATCGAGTCCCAAATGAAAGCATTAGACAAGAAATGGGAATGCAACACGACATTATTGATGAAATTATAACTAAACAGCTAACATGGTATGGGCACGTCCAAGGAATGTCACAAAACACAGAATCCCAAAGAAAGTACTATACTGGAACCCCCAAGGAAACCGAGAACGAGGAAGACCAACCAGAAACTGGAGAGACGAAGTGGACAAGAAAATTCGAGAGACGGATCTGGAAGAAGGCCTGTGGAATGGGAATAGGAAGTCGAAAAACGTTGTAACCCGATATATATATATATATATATATATATATATATATATATATATATATATATATATATATAGTACAGTGCGGTCCATAGGTATGGAATAAATTCATTTTTGGCGTTATTATGTATTTTATCAAAAAATCCTGAATCAGGTCAATTTTTATTGTCAATTTGACAATTTACAGTATGAAAATATTACCCCCTTCTTTCACCCCCTCTGAATTATGAGCATCCCCTCAAAAATTTTAAATGAGAAGGGGTGTTGTGTGGCACCTTGTTCGAGAGGCATTTTCATTCTCTGTTCAGCAATACTAAGTTTTTTAAATTTGGTGCGATCATAACTGAGAAAATTTATTCTGAATATGTATAATATGGATGAATATGGATAACGGAAGAAATTAACAACATTACCTCTGAGGTCCTACAAAATGTTGTACGAGAATTCCAAGATCCTCTTGCTTATTGTCAAGGAGTGAATGGTGGTCATTTTAAACATTTCATTTAATTGTTAAATAAATTGAAAAACACTTCTTAAAAAATATTTATAAAAATTTCACGATAGTGCGCAGTCTCTTTTTGATCTTCAATTGGTTTAGAATCGACTCGTTTGTTATTCTTTGTGTCCATGATACGCGTAACATCTTTCGCCAACAGCACATTTCAAAAGCATCGATAGCGCGTTTATCCGTTTCCTCGAGTGCCCAGTACTCTGATGCATATGAGAAGACTGAGTTTTAACGAGTCTGGTCTTGGTGGATGGGGTTATGTCATGACTAATTTCATACTATAAATTGTCAACTTGAGAATAGAAATCGATATGTTTCAGGTTTTTTAAACTACGAGGGCAGTTTGATAAGTCAGTGACTTTTTGAATTTCCCGCGCAGTTACTCCAAATGCAACAGTGCTGCCGTCAACTATAATCTATCAGTGGGCAACTATCTAATTTTGAGCAAGCTACGTCGTGCAGTTGGTGTTTGATAGCCGTTCAAAGCAGACAACCTCGTGAATTTTTACGAAAATGGAAAAAAGTGAATTTCGTCGCCCAAAAAAATTGATCACGCCGGAAATCGTCGATAAAATCCATGAAATGATATTGGATGATCGGAGAATAAAAGTTCGTGAGTTGGCTCATGCTGTAGGTGTATCTCAACTGAACGGGTACATCATATTTTACACGAATATTTGGACATGAAAAAACTCTCTGAGAGATGGGTGCCGCGATTGCTCACACTCGACCATAGGCGCAATCGTGTGACCACTTCAAAAGAGTGTTTAGCGATGTTCAGCCGTAATCCGGACGAATTTTTGCGCCGTTTTGTTACTGTGAATGAAACATGGATCCATCACAACACGCCAGAGACCAAGGAACAATCGAAACAGTGGGTTGCTCGGGGTGAACGTGGACCAAAGAAGGCGAAACAGAGTCTGTCAGCCAACAAGGTCATGGCCACAGTTTTTTGGGATGTACGCGGTGGCATTCACATCGATTACATCAAGAAAGGTAAAACGATCACCGGCGAATATTATTCAAAGCTTTTGAACAGATTCGACGTTGATTTGAAGCAAAAACGGCCGCATTTGGCTAAGAAGAAGAAAGTACTGTTCCATCAAGACAATGCACATGTGCACACTTGTCTAGTCACGATGGCCAAAATCCACGAATTGTGATACGAACTGCTACCCCATCCAGCATATTCTCCAGATTTAGCCCCCTGCGATTATTTTCTGTTTCCAAACCTAAAGAAATGGCTGGGCGGTAAGAGATTTGAGTCGAATGAAGAAGTCATTACCGAAACAAACGCGTATTTTGAGAGCTTTGAAAAAACCTATTATTTGGAGGGAATAAAAGAATTAGAAAAACGCCGGACTAAATGTATCGAGCTAAAAGGTGATTATGTAGAAAAATAAAATGTTTATTTGCGGAAAAAAATTTGTTTTATTCAAAACGTCACTGACTTATCAAACCGCCCTCGTAATACCTAACATAGAGTATAAACATTTTACATTTTTAAAAAAAAAATTTTCAGTTATGATTGGACCAAATTTGAAAAACTTGGTTTAGCTAGAATGAAAATCCCTTCCGAACTAGGTGGCGCACGACCCCCCTTATCATTAAAATTTTTTGAGGGGTTGCTCATAATTCAGAGGGGGTGCAAGAAGGGGGTAATATTTTCGTACTGTAAATTGTCAAATTGACAATAAAAATCGACACGTTTCAGTTTTTATTGAACAAATACATAATAACGGTAAAAATGAATTTATTCCATACATATGGACCGCAGTGTATGTATAATGAGGATCGTACTTTCTGGTGTGAAATGTAGAGTGAGTTGCGTAATTACTGCAATTATTTAAGTCGTCAAAAGACCCTTCGTATTTATGGAATATGTAGTTGTAATAATAATAATATATACCCGCATATTAAAAATTGTAATAATCTAAATTGGTGGAGATTATATGAATACGAAATTTCGCGGACGGTAGATTACAGAAATTAAAAGAAAACGAGCTGGATAGCGACCATAATATACAAAGTAACGAATGAACTTAATTAGCCGTAATTACCGTTCGATAGTTAAGCAAATAAGTTGTGTTATCACGGCGCGTAGACTTATTTTGCAAAATTTATTTATTTATTTAAATAGACTGGTTTTTTTGTTGCTGCCACGATAACGATAATCGGGTTAGGTAACAACAATAAATTTGCTTCCTTGATAACAGTCCTTTTGTTCGTTACATGAACGCGAATATTGTTCGTTCATTATCTTTGCAGGTGGCATTTTCATTCTTCTTATTTCTGTTCTGTTTTGTGGACGTTTCCGTACTGTTATTATTACCTCTATTACACAACAGGTTTACAATCTTCTAAATTTTAGACCTAATTATTATTTCGTTTTAACAAAATTAAGTACAGCTTATTCTATATTGACAAATACTCTGCTAAAATCTATACATATAAAATGCTTTGTCCTGAATGACTGACTGACGGATCAACGCACAGCCTAAACTTCTGATCGTAGAGACCTGAAACTTGGAGAGTGTATTTTTTGTATGACGTAGGCATCCGATAAGAAAGGATTTTCCGAAATTCTGCCCCTAAGGGGGTGAAAAACGGGGGCACTTTAGGTCAATGTATTGGTTCCAAGGCTTCCTTCCCAAAAACGTTCCTGCCTGACACTCTATAAATACACTGTAGCATGGAATATTTCCGTCCAAAAACGAGCAATTCGTCTGGTCAATGATGTTTCTCTTACAAACTTCGTTATTCCTTTGAAACACCGCAAATAGGTTGGCGATCTGTCTTTGTTTTACAGATATTTTTAAGGCCGATGCTCTTCAGAAATATTCTCGGTCGTTCCAACGTTGGTAGTTTCCTCAAGATTGACCCGATTGTTTCAATCATCGCACCCTATTTACCGTTACCTTGAAGGTTTGCCGAACATCTGTCTTTCGGTGCTCTTTCTTTCAACGAAATGCCAAGCTTTGGAACTCATTGCCAGTTGAAGTTTTCCCCGAGACATACAGTCTCCAAAAGTTCAAAAGTAACATCAATTCCTAACTTTTTTCACATGGTTCCTACGATGTTGCCTGAACATAACAGGATTCTCTTTTTCGTGGAAAACAAAAGATAAAAAAACGAGCCCTCCTTACAGTAGTCGCATATGATAAGTAATCTCACCTTAGTAATAAGCAATTTTAAAATTATATTCTGAAAAAAATGGGCCAGGTAGTATCTGAAATGATTCTTTATAACAAACAATAATTCTCTTTAATGAAAATTGTATTTTATTTAATTGACTCTAGGAGTGACAAAAATCAACCTCAAAAGCTAAATACTGAAATATTTTATTCGAATAATTATTTATTATTATTTACGACAGTAAATATTTATTTATATAGTTTACGCATATAACAGCAAACTTTATACACAACACTGTAACTTAAGTGCACAGCTGATGGCTGACAGTACCGACATCTCGGAAAATTGGTTGCAATAGCATGTTACACTCACACACGAATTCACTTCCACAAATTACAAGAAAGCGAGAGCAAAGATGTTACGCATAAAAAAAACCTTATAATTACGTAGCATTATTTTCTTCCTATTTTTTTAATTTACTCGAAGAGTTTAAATTCTGAACAAATAATGGAGAAATCGATTGAATACAACAAGCCAGCGTTTGTATGTTTTGTAGATCTAACTAGAGCATTTGACCGTGTCCAGCTGAAAGACGTCCTGCATCTCCTTTACAACAGGCAAATCACATACAATCTCACCAAAATTATAGAGAACATATACACAAACTAAAAAACAGAAAAGCCTCGGGCATTGACGAAATTAAGAATGAGATGATCAAATATGGAGGTGAAAGCTTATTGGCCGAATTACAGATTTTCTTCAATAAAATACTTACTGTCAAGGTTGTTCCATCCGAATGGAAAGAGAGCATACTGATACCAGTTTTCAAAAAAGGAGAGAAAGCAGACCCTAAAAACTATCGAGGTATTAGCTTATTGAGTGCTGTACTAAAACTGTTTACAAAAATTCTAGCAGAAGAAATATCTCTAACCGGAATATGTGAAGAACAGCAAGGGTTCAGACAGAACAGGTCTACTATAGATGCTATATTTATAATACGTCAAATTACTGAGAAAGCCATTGAGTTCAATAAAGTAGCCTTCACGTGTTTCATTGACCTAACCCAGGCATTCGATAGGGTACGGTTAACAGACGTCTTGGCCATACTACAAAAGGAATTCATCCGAATGTAATAAAGACCATTGAAGAATTGAACAAGAACAACTTCACATATGTAAGAACTTCAAATAAGCTAAGCAATAAAATACCTATGACAACCGGAATCAGGCAAGGAGATAGCCTAAGCCCAATCCTATTTAATATCATCTTGGATGAAATTATAAATGAAGTCAAAGTAACTGGGAGAGGATATCGACTGGGAGATAAAGAAATAAAAATCATATGCTACGCAGATGATGCTGTAATCGTATCGGAAGACGAGGACAACCTACAGAGACTCTTACACAAGTTCCAAAAAACAGCTGAAGAATTCAATATGCAAATATCCGTCAAGAAAACCAAATCGCTAACAATATCCAAAGAACCGAGAAGATGTAAACTCGCAATCTATGAGCAGAGTGTAGAACAAGTGATGTCCTTTAAATATTTAGGAGCTAATATAACTAGCACTAGAAATATTAAGGAGGAAGTAAAAGCTCAAACAACAAAGGCATCTCTAATCTCAGGATTCTTGAGAGACATAATCTGGAGAAATAAACACATGAGTACCAGAAGTAAGGTCAGAATATATAAGACATGTGTAAGACCGATTATGACATACGCGATAGAGACCAGAGCGGAGAACACGACTACAAAGCGACTTCTTAGATCAACGGAAATGCGAATTCTTAGATCGATAACTGGCTATACCCTACTTGACCATAAAAGAAGCGAAGAGATAAGGGAAATATGTGAAGTCCAAGACATAGTAAGATGGGCAAGAAACCGAAGAAGAGAATGGAGAGACCATGTTAGCAGAATGCCAAACGACCGGCTGGCAAAAATTGTGAGAGAGAAGCGGCCCAACACACCACGCCCAACTGGACGCCCACCAAAAAGATGGTATGATAGCTGGTCTTCATCGTCCCAATTGTTTTTGGGCAACCTTTGAGGCAAACACAGGACGCAGTCCTAACGTAAGAAGAAGAAGAAGAAGATATACACAAACAATAAAATACGAGCACAAATAGAAGGAGGCCTCACAGAACCAATACCATCGAGTAGCGGTATTAGCAAGTCCTACCCTTTTCAATTTAATAATTGGAATTATTCGAAGTGTTCGAGGACTGAAGGGATACAAAATGGGAGATGCAGAAATCAAAATAGTGTGTTATGCTGGCGATGCCGCTCTCATTGCAGAAAACGAAGATGACTTTCAAAAGTTGTTACACTTATTCAATCTAACTGCCAAGTCTCTAAACATGGATAAATCACCGACCAAAACAAAGTGCTTAACAACATCAAAAATCTCTCTAAGATGCAAACTTGAGCTTGACGGTTAAGTGATCGAGCAGAAAATGAAATTTTACTACCTTGGCATAGAACTTTCCGGCTTTGGTGATATTGAAGAAGAGGTGAGAGATCTAACAACAAAAGCAACTAGAATAGCAGGCTGCATGAATACAATATGGTGCAATAAGAGTACGGAAACCGACACGAAATCGAGGATCCATATACCGCAAAAACCAGGCCAGAAACAGCGAAAACCAAAAGACGCCTTGAGACAGCTGAGATGAAGATACTCCGTAGAATCACTGAAAAGACACTGCTGGATAGAGAGAGAAGCGAGAATATCAGAACAGCCTGTAAGGTCAAGAACATCAATGACTGGTTAGCAAACAGGAAGAAGGAATGGAACGAACCCATAGGTAGAATGGACAACCGCGGACTTGTGAGAATTGCTCGCCGACAAGTCCCCATTGGGACGAAAAAACGTTGGGCGCCTCAGGAAACGATGAAGCGACAGCCTCACGCAAGTGAACAGACGATTCGCCTGAAATCAAGAATGAAGAAGAAGGAGAAGTTTAAATTCTTTACCCTGTGTTAGCTTGACTACGTTATCACGTATGAAGACCAGTAGCTATCACGGATGCATCTGGTTCGAAGGCATTAAATTCTTCTTTAAAATTTTTGCGTGCGGTTCCGCCCAAAAATTGATTATAATTATGCGATTGCATTGTTTGGGTATTGAAATAAATTTACGTTTACGAATCACTGTGATTATGTACTTTCCTATACTACATTTAGCATAGATAAAGCTTGTTTATCTATTTAAACTAACAAAGAATATACCAATAAAAATTAACATTTCTATTTTGGCACCTCGTTAACGGTTTAACAAAAGAACAAGGAGACTAATAAGTCATAATAACCACGCGATGATTATATTTTAAGATTAACATATTCACCAAAAAAGTTAGTCTAATTTTGGTTGTATTCATTTACCGTAGCAGACTTGGTTACCGTTGGATTTCTTTTTGGTGAGTGATATGCTGCAGTTTTATCAATTTTACATTTAAATACGTTACCTTTCGATTTCATTGTCGCAAATTGGCGAACTACACAATTAAGTGAATAATTCGTAATTATTGTGGTCGTGGCTACATTTGCATATATATATATATATATATATATATATATATATATATATATATATATATATATATATATATATAGATCCCACAGTATTAATGCAATAATATGACCAGTACGTATTAATACCCTCTTTCTGTCAGTCGTACTCTCAAAGCTGAGAGGTCGTGATTCCATGTTTTTCAACTTGTGTTGTTGATGATCTGCTTCCAAAGTGTTCTACCTTCTGTGTCTCGAATGGTTGTTTGTAAGGGTCTTCCCGTAATTTTCTTTATCTGGTCTACCCATCTGGTGGGAGAGCAACCCCTTTGCCTCTGGCCTTCTATTTTTCCTTGTACCATCAATTTTTCCATGTTGTCTACTTGTCTTCTGTTTATATGCCCACAGTGTTAAAGTATTCGTCGTCGGCATATTGTCGATCTTTTATGCCTATTTCTTGAATAACTGATACATTTGTCCTCCGCGCTGTCCAAGGGATGCACAGTAGTCTTTTCCAGCACCAGAGCTCAAAGGAGTCAATTCTTTTCCTGTCTGCTTCTTTGATCGTCCAGCTTTCGACACCATACATGAATATTGCGAATATTAGTGTTTGTACAAGTTTTACCTTTGTGTTTCGCGAAATTTGTCTATCTTTCCATATTATTTTTAGATTGGTCATCGCTGTTATATGCGTCGTCTAATTTCAGGTTCGCAGCTTCTCTGGTTAATTACCAAGGCTCCCAAATGTTAGGCTGTCGGTTCTTTCGATGTTTGCTAAGTTGTTTCCATCTTTTAACTTTTTAGCTTGTTTCCTAATACAAACTTTATTTAAATCCGTAGAAATGGATGGTTTATCCGGAAATTCGAGAAATCGATGAAAATCGAGACAGCTTGTTGAGAGAGAAGCCAGCTGCCCTTGTATCGGCCAGAGACATCGCGAATGGAGGGGAAAGGTTATAGCTGTTTGCGATTTTTTACAGTTGGTTACTAATTTACATACGTTGGCGCTCAGGGACGGCTCGAGAATACTTTAAATCGGAAAGAAATAAAATTTAATAGAACTAAATAAAGATCGACTGAAGCGTGTTGCAATCTGTGATCGCAACAAGCACTTTTCATCGATTCCGTAAAAAATCTAAGAATTTTTTGTGACGATTGTCTCATGGCCCACCCTGTATTATTTCGGATCACTTTTTTTTTTCGTGTTTTTCACTTCATAAAGTTCAGGTTAAAAAATATTCATTAGTCGATGGTAAATTATATTTTTTTTAAATTAATTAGCCGGCATCAGTTAGTTTCATTAACTACATTTATTAAGTTAATTATGCGAAAAAATGTAAACATTATTTTTAAATTAATTTATTCCTAATAAATTTAATTAGCTCCAATTTATAATCGACGTATGAGTGATAAATATGGTCAACATTAACAGAGCAACAGTTTTAGTTTTAGTTCCAAATATTTTTCTGGATCTTCTACTATACCTATAAAACTTCAAAATGGGACTAATCAACATCAAACGTCAACGTCAATTTGACATTATAGTCGAAATTCCGTACAGTGTAAGCGCAATCGTCACCAACTTCTTCTTTTGATGAATCTGTGTCCGTCTCGATTTCTTCTTTGGGTTTCCTAGTATTAGTTTTACTAGGTTTGTTGCTGTTTTTATACAAAGATTGTTGTTTTCAGTCTTTTGTTTAATATTTTTCTTTTTCTTAGTTATATTTTTCTTTGGTTCGAAATCTAGCTGATCAATTCGCACAAAATCTTACCGACAGCTGTTTTGCATGATCAGTTAAAGAAGTTGGATATCAGAGATCCAGGGGAAGTGAACGAAGCGTCTTATTGCACTCACCCCCTAGCATTTTGTTACGTGTTGTAAGACTAATCAACATCAAACGTCAACGTCAACTCGACATTGTAGTCGAAATTCCGTACAGTGTAAGAGCAATCGTCACCAACTTCTTCTTTTGATGAATCTGTGTCCGTCTCGATTTCTTCTTTGGGTTTCCTAGTATTAGTTTTACTAGGTTTGTTGCTGTTTTTATACAAAGATTGTTGTTTTCAGTCTTTTGTTTAATATTTTTCTTTTTCTTAGTTATATTTTTCTTTGGTTCGAAATCTAGCTGATCAATTCGCACAAAATCTTACCGACAGCTGTTTTGCATGATCAGTTAAAGAAGTTGGATATCAGAGATCCAGGGGAATTGAACGAAGCGTCTTATTGCACCTACCCCCTAGCATTTTGTTACGTGTTGTAAGACTAATCAACATCAAACGTCAACGTCAACTCGACATTGTAGTCGAAATTCCGTACAGTGTAAGAGCAATCGTCACCAACTTCTTCTTTTGATGAATCTGTGTCCGTCTAGCTTTCTTCTTTGGGTTTCCTAGTATTAGTTTTACTAGGTTTGTTGCTGTTTTTATACAAAGATTGTTGTTTTCAGTCTTTTGTTTAATATTTTTCTTTTTCTTAGTTATATTTTTCTTTGGTTCGAAATCTAGCTGATCAATTCGCACAAAATCTTACCGACAGCTGTTTTGCATGATCAGTTAAAGAAGTTGGATATCAGAGATCCAGGGGAAGTGAACGAAGCGTCTTATTGCACGAACCCCCTAACAATTTGTTGCGTATTGTGATGTTTTTGTTTTGAGAGTTGAATATAATAATTCATTACGTATTAATTTTAAAAACCAGTACATTGGGCAAACTGCGTGATAATAACACGTTTAATAATAAATGAACCTTTGATCTTTCAAAGCGAATCGCAACTTCAGTAATTAAACTTTTATTTACAGTTACTAGAGGGCGTGTTTCGCGATAATACGACACCGCGATAATTCAAACATTACCGTTGTACTTCGCCGAAGATTTTGCACACGATAACCCTGATGGACAACGAATGTTCGGAGATGGATTTGACGATGAAACAAAGAGACGCGGCGCCATTGAGGATCGCGAAATCGGTGTTTTCCATCAGGAGCCTCGTGGATTTAGGGGACGTTGGAGAATCCACCGGAATCGGAGGTGAGTAATTATCTTTTAAACTTCAAATATTTTCGGTTAAGAATGTTACAAGGCTAGTAAATTTGTTCCGAGAAGATTAATGATAGAAGAAGGTAGGCAATTCCATCGAGATAAGGCGAATTGGACCACTTTTTTTATGACAATAAAAATAACTGACCAGTTAGACACGCGACAAAACCAATCTAGTTAGTTTCCATATCGTCGTCGGGCGTCCTTCGAGTGTTTAGTGCATTCCACGCTTGGAAAAGAAATTGACCACACAAATGTTTTTATCGCCTAAAGAACCGTTTTTTTGTTGTTTAATTTCTATTAATAATCCTGTAAATATGAATTCCGTAGATAACGAGCCAAAAACCACTTAATGGACGGCTTAAATGGCTGGTAAGTAAGGTAATAAATTAAAAAACATCTTTTTCGACAGTGAATCATCGCGGATTTGTTTAGACGAGTTTGTGATACGGGGGCGTATCTAAATTTTTAATATCTTCTATCCTTCAATTTTCTTCTTTCTCTCAATGTTTACAGTTTATTATTATTATTATTATTATTATTAAATAAATAAACTGCTCCACGCTTAAGTAAGTTAATTAATTCGGAAATTGTGTTTTAACAAGCAGGATTTAGAAGAGGAAGGAGATGAACGGATTATTTCTTTTACACATCAACGACCTCTTGAAAACCACCACGAACCCCATTTACAGTTTCGCAGACGATAGCACACTTGTCTCAACTTTCACATCCTATCGATCACTTTCGGTGAATGATACAAATAGACTCAGGCAGGAACAGGTTGATTCCATCAATAGAGATCTTAAAGCAATCGTCGAGTGGGGAACCAACAATCTTGTTCAGTTTAACGCCCAAAAAACACAAAGTGCCACGTTTTCCAAAAAAGTGAATTCCTCAAATCATCCCCATCACAATGTCCGGAAATACCCTTGAACCAAGTCCCTCCATCTCGATTTTGGGAGTTACGGTGTCCACTAATATGTCTTGGCATGACCATGTTGCTAACATCGCAAAGTCGGCAAGCCAGAGGCTAGGTTTTCTGTAGAAAGCTAAAAAGTTTTTTACTCCTGATCAACTGTTGACGACGTACAAGGCTCAAATCCGACCTCTACTGAAGTAATGCTCGCACATTTGGGGTTCAGCAACAAGGCATTCTCTTCGTCTTCTAGATTCCATTCAGAAAAGAGCCATTCGCTTGATAAACAGCTCAACTCTCACAGATACCCTTCACCCTCTAGAACATAGAAGAAGAGTTGCAGACCAGTCATTGCTCTACAGATATTTCCATGGCAGATGCTCCAGAGAAATAAAAACTCTTGTACCACCATTGGCCACATTCGGCCGAAGAACTCGGCACGCTGATCAGTCTCACCCATTTACTCTCAAGATTGACACTACTAGGACCAATCTTCATCAAGAATCCTTCTTTTACAGGGATGCTACGGAATAGAATAAGCTTCCAAAATAAGTTTTTCCAGAGAACTATGACCTGCAACTTTTTAAAAAGCGTGTCCACAATCATCTCCTTTCTATAATCCCTTCCCCTTCTAATAGTCGCAATGCTGGCCGTCCGCGGCCCACACGATAGGTCTACCCTTTTTGCGACTATTTTCATAAATAAAAGGTCTTTTCATTACGAGCAATAGTTGAAAAATTCTTGGCTAAAATTCAGAAGGTCTATTGCGATTTTATAGACTAGGAAAAGGCCTATGATAGAGTGGCGAGGAGCGAATTGTGGTCGACATTGTCTATGTATGGGGTGAGCGGTAGTTTAATACGAGCACTGGAATCACTTTACGGGGATTCCACTGCTTGTATCAGTATAAACGGAGCTTACACGGACTGGTTTAACATTGAAAAAGGTTTGAGACAGGGATGTGTGGCTTCGCCATGGCTGTTTAACTTATACATAGACGATTGTTTAAAAGTTTTGAAAGAGAGTGCGTATGTATTGAAAATGAATGATTTGATCGTCAAATGCCGATGATCAAGTCATATTAGCGTCATCTGAGTTGCAGGCGATGAATAATGTTATGCATTATGCCCTGAAAATAAATGTAAGCAAAACAAAAGTAATGGTTTTTTAAAAAGAAAGCATGACAAACTGTGAAGTTCTGATTAAGGGAGGAAGAGTGGAACAAGTTATTTTTATTTTATTTAGCGTATGGCTACATCACAGGCAAGTTATAAATAAACACAATAAATAATACAAGAAAATAGATAAAAATACATTACGAACATTTACACTAGGTAACAATAACACTTAATTCTACAAACAAACATCGAGGTTACAAATATACTCAATTGACTCCTTTGTCGCAACTAAGAAATCAGATGGGTTACCACTGTAGGATCTAATCGGGCATTCCTCGACCAGGTGTTTAACGGTTTGTCTTCCTGCGCCACAGTCGCAATTTGGGGAGGGTATTTTTCCCCACCTGTAAAGCGAATCGGAGCATCTGCCACAGTTTGTTCTTATTCTATTAAGTGTGGCCCAGATTCGTCTGGTTGGTTGGTCGAAACCCTCTGGTCTGCTTGTAACGCACGGCATGTTCAGTTTGGAAGGCGGTACATTATTCTCCCAGTCCTCTTTCCAGCGTTCCGTTATGTCGAAGTTATTTTCTATAAACATTTTTGCAGTTTTTAGGGGGGGTTTTCTTGAGCGAAGCCTATTTATGTCTCTGCCGGTGACTAAAACGTGGGAGCGTAGCATTGGATCAGAGTTGATTTTTCTATACTCTCGGACAAGAGCATGTTCTCGACGGATGTGTGGAGGAGCTATGTGACTTAGTGCGGGCAGCCAGTAGGTGGGTGTGGTCTTTATTGTGCCTGATATAATACGCATAGCTTGATTGAGTTGCACATCAAGGCGGCTTGTATGCGGGCTGTTGATCCACACTGGTGCACAGTACTCCGCAACGGGATACACTAGGCCTAGTGCTGTCGATCTAAGTGTGGACGCTGTAGAACCCCATGTGGTGCCGCATAGCTTTTGCAGAATGTTATTTCGGGTTCTGAGTTTTGCAGCTGTCTTCATAAGATGTTCTTTGAAACTCAATGTTCTATCGAGTGTGACACCTAGGTATTTAGGATGGTTATTGTGGCTGAGCAGTCTATCCTCAAAGTAGATTTTAAGTTGGTAGTTGGCCATCTTGTTGTTTAGGTGAAAGCACGATACTTCCGTCTTGACGGCATTTGGCTGCAATCTCCAGTTACGGAAGTATCTCCCAAGAGCGTCCAGGTCGTTTGTTAGGATTTGCTCGGTAATCTGTAAGTCTTTGTGGCTTATAGCAAGTGCCCAGTCGTCAGCGTATCCGAACTTCTTTGATGTAGTCTCGGGCATATCTGCTATGTAGAGACTGAAGAGCAGAGGAGCCAATACCGATCCTTGTGGAAGGCCATTATTTAGTTTCATTTGGGTACTAGTCTTTTCAAGGAACAAGTAAATGAGTTTGTATACTTGGGTTCGAAGTTTACGAGAAAGTATGACAATGACATTGATCGAAGGGTGTTGGCAGGAAAACAAATAAATGGGGCACTGCATACCTTTATGAACAGCCAGAAACTCAAACGTGTGAATAAACCAAAACTAGAATTTGTGAAATTATTATTAGTATACGCCATTGGTAAACCATTCGGTTTAAATTTGCACTTAAAGTGGCGCTGCTGTCTTGATGAAGTAGGGATGTTGCAAGTGTGCTTTTTATTAGTAATTTATCTCTATGATAGGTTGATTGTCCCTGACACTGATTCGATCAGGGTGCAGCCTGATGATTACATAATACGAGTCATGTCTGACCAAATATAACATTTCTCAAAATTAAGGGAGTGCACAAACTCTAAAATTTGCATTAAACCTTTTAAAAAAAGAATGTTCCTTGCATGTCAAACAAACAGATTGATAATGGATTTCATACTAATTTATTTTTGTTTTATTATGTTAATTTTAAAATTTGAATGTTATAATTAATGGAGCTGCAGCTACATGACTAATAACGTGTTTATTATTATTTAAACCATATCTACATCAACGACGTTAACGCAGTACGTACCAGTATAGTATTGCTTTCAGAGATGTTTAGGTACTATGAAAAAGACATAGACATTGGTTGATCTTTTGCTGTACTACTTGTATTCCATGGGTTTTCTAGTACATAGTCCTTAAACTTTGATGATCAACAGTTCCTTTAGATTGTGGTACCTTCACTTCTATTTTAAGATAAAATTAATGGGCATCAATACAGTCCCTAATCTTGCAGCTTCGAACTCCAGCTGGTCCCCCAGATTTTGGTACCTACTTCTATGTGAACATTTATCTTTAAGACTGTGAACGAATGATTAACATCTGGATTCACAGTAACCAAGGGTCTTAACGCGCTAACAACATAACAGAAACGGAGTATATGTGCAGCAAGAAGACCTACATCTAGCAATGGGACAGATCATCAAACAATGCAATATATACAAATACCTAGGAATAAAAATATCTAAGGAAGGGACACTAGACCAAGCAATATCGGACAGAAACGTACAGGGAAAAAGAGCTACTTCCATGCTGAACAGTATTCTATGGGATAAAACCATTACAAAAGAAAATAAAAAAAGGATTTACAACTCCATCGTGAAAAACATAATAACACATAGCTCGGAGGTGTGGCCGATAAAAGAAAAAACAAAAACCACAGAAATGGACTTGCGGAGTAGAGCGACGAAAAAATCCAGGAGAGATAGAGACCCAAATGAAACCATTAGACAAGAAATGGGAATACAACACGACATTATTGATGACATTATAACTAAACAGCTAACATGTTATGGGCACGTCCAAAGAATGTCAAAGCACAGAATCCCAAAGAAACTACTAAACTGGAACCAAGGAAACCGAAAACGAGGAAGACCACCCAGAAGCTGGAGAGACGAAGTGGACAAGAAAATTCGAGAGACGGATCTGGAAGAAGGCCTGTGGATGAACAGAGAGGAATGGCGATAAGGAATAGGAAGACGTAAAACGTTGTAACCCGATGTATATATTTATATATATTGCCACGTCTTGTTCGTTCTCTATATAGTACTCTGCCAGCGGTCTCTCTACTGGCAAATTATGCCCGAGCTCAGCCGTAGAGGGTAGTCAAAAATAAGTCACGTCGTTAAATATTTAAAAATAAATCACTTGTAACCTTTGGGTATACGAATGCACTACTCCTGTGGCCGGTTTGGTTATGGAACGGCACCTGCTAATTAACAATGGCTTCCCTCAAATAAATCCCGCATGCGGTTATTTTAACTCGACACCAAAATCCAAAATATCAACAACGAAGGTACGATAAAATGGTCAAGTTAAAAATTAAATGGTTTTTCTTCAAAATCCAATTAAGATGGCCCAAATACAGCCAGATATGAAAGAAAAACCGTAGAGGCCTTGCACACTTGTAAATATCTCACCGCCCCAAAAATTCTCACCACACCACTCCCAAGACTGTCACCACACGACTCACTACTTTCCAAGCCGGATATCAAGAAAAAAAAATGACACGGAACCGACGTCAACCAACAATATTCGCAAGTCCATGCTCCACACCAAGAATCGCGCTCGTCCGTGTTGATAGCCAGCCCCATCCACACAGAAATGCAAACCAAACAATAATATAACCGACAACACACCACAATCGAGGCCAAAAACCAAAGCAAAATCTAATAACGAATACCCCATTCAATCTCCAGCGATCAACAAAAATGCCACAGCCATTAACAATCGAATCCTATCACAATAAGGTATGCAACACTATTTACAACGAATGATATATTTAAGTTACAACAAAATACTGCACGAGACACTATTTACGAGTACCTGAGGAATACAAAACTATCAGAGACACAATTATAATGGAACTGTAGAAGGGAAAAAATAGGCACGTTACAACATCCCCTCTCCAAAGAAAGGAGGAAATCTTCCTAAAGATTTGCGACGATGACTCAAAATATTATAATAATATTATAGTAGACTATAAACATTTTTCGACAGCGTCAATAGATGGTTAAAATGTATAACTGATTTTTAAAGAATCAGCTAATTCTGCTGTATGTCACCTATATTATAGGTTCATTTGGGTCGATTATGTATAAAAAAAAACAACTACTCCTCTGGCTATATGCCGCGACATGTATTGAATTACATCTGATACATAATCGTGTATAATACCCCATTTCGGGTATTGTTACTATATATATTTTTTAAGATTTGCATTCAAAACAATCCTATTATTCCTTTTTTGCACTTCTTG
This sequence comes from Agelastica alni, assembly GCA_950111635.1. NCBI lineage: Eukaryota > Metazoa > Arthropoda > Insecta > Coleoptera > Chrysomelidae > Agelastica > Agelastica alni. The sequence continues at coordinate 28,576,415 of OX467716.1, forward strand.
TGTTCCAGGGGTATTTTTGTTTCCTAGTCTCTGGTATTTCTCGATTTGGGAAACTGTTGGTGGTAAAATAGTTCTGTAGATAATGACTCGTATGTTGTTACTTAATTTCGCAAATTACAGTTGGTGCTGTTGCTTTTGGTTTAATGTCTATTTTGTTGTGGTTTAAAACATTTCGAACTTAATGAATGACGACATCTATTCGCAAATACATTTTTAACAGCTTAAAATTTTACATGTCCGGTATGGCGACAAATCAGGAAGTAGGTAACGAGATTTCGGCCGATATTTCTCCCGACGAACAAATTCCCATAATCTCAATTAATAAAACATTAAAAAGAGAGATAGATGTTGGCCTCAATAAAAAATACGACGGCTACGTCACCGTTTTCTAACATTTTCTTCTAATGATAATAGCCGGCTCACGGTTCGGTGCATGATCAATAATTGAAATTATGAAAGATCCGCTATCACTTTGCACATTTCATATTTTAAAGTTATTAATTAGAATTTTGCTTAAAGCGCCGTTTGAATGTTTGATGCAATTTACTCAGTGTGTTGCTGTTACTTTTATCATTTCAGTAGCGTACTGTTTCTTAATTTTAAATATTACCGGGTGTTATTATTGGTAACTCGTCCGTTTGAGACACTGTTGGTTTTTTTACTTGCTAATTAGACGTTATTAAATGCCCAAGTAATAAACTTTAATAACTTTAATGATATTCATCAGTTTACACTATTAGTGCAATTGATTGCAACGAATTATCTTTATTAATTTTTTTTTAACTGATTTTGGAAGCTTGTTCCATTCTGTAGCAGCCTTGAGAGTAAATGGGTGAGACTGATCAGCGTGCCGAGTTCTTCGGCCGAATGTGGCCAGTGAAGCATCTGCCATGGAAATATATGTAGAGTAATGTCTGGTCTGCAACTCTTCTTTTGTGTTCTAGTGGGTGAAGGGTATATGTAAGAGGTGAGCTGTTTATCAACTGAATGTAATCTAGAAGACGAAGAGAATGCCTTGGTGCTGAACCCCAAATGTGCGAGCAATACTCCAGTAGAGGTCGGATTTGAGCCTTGTACGTCGTCAACAGTTGATCAGGAGTAAAAAACTTTCTAGCTTTCCACAGAAAACCTAGCCTCTGGCTTGCTGACTTTGCAATGTTAGCAACATGGTCATGCCAAGACATATTATTAGACACCGTGACTCCCAAAATCGAGATGGAGGGACTTGATCCAAGGGTATTTCCGGACATTGTGATGGAATGATTTGAGGAATTCACTTTCTTGGAAAACGTGGCGCTTTGTGTTTTCTGGTCGTTGAACTGAACAAGATTGTTGGTTTCCCCATTCTATTATTACTCAGTAGGTACAAGAGATTTTTTTGCCTCTCAACCCCATTATGGGAGATACTCGACGTACAAGAGATAATTTTTCTCTTGCCATAATTATCTATCAATATTATTAATCTATTTTCAATACTTAAAAAAAAATACCTAGCCCAAAAAAGAACTTTTTGGAAAAGAATATTGTGGATGCAGTCAAACAACTGGACAGGCGAAAGAAAATTCTTTGTCAACTTGTGAAGCTTTCGGAAAAGTTGATTCCCTTGATCAAGACATTAACTCAAAAGAAACCGTTAACAAATACATTTAACAAAAAACAGAAAAAAATAAGGCAACACAGCCTTTTTCTAAAATTTAAATGAGTCACATGAGGCGCGAAGATAAAACAAACATAATAACAAGTATTTTGAAAATTTTAACTACATTAAAAGTCACATTTTTTCTGTATGGATACGGAAAGTTAAGTTACCAATGCTGGATTTGAGAAACTGCTCCCGAATTGTTTCACCCAGAAGACGAATTTTGCTGGCATAAACGGTGCTTCAAACTTTCTTTTTCAGCTTTGGCATTAAGTACCATGAGATGCTCGAATCTTCTGTGGATTCAAACACCTGTGATTTCCCAATCAGAGTTGTTGCTTACCTTTAAAGCATATTTACAGTGTAACACACATCTAGTTGAAAAGTCACTATATAAACAAAGTGTCATCAATGAATTTAGCATGCTTCTTTAGGGGCAGGTGTTTTCCACAAAGAAAGCAAATCATCATCGAAAGATAATTACTTGGTTTTACAAAATTTTGGAAAAACGGAAGTGGCAAATCGGTCGTCAATTTTAGAAAATTGAATTTCAAAATAAGTTTTTGGTTATAGTCCGGAAGCCGCAAAATAATTAGGACTTCAGACCACTCATACTATTTTCAACAGGTTTATTTTTGTAATCTCTCACAAAAATTCACTTTCCTTTTTCTTGCAGCTCTGCTCCTAGATGTTTACAGATAAAGGAATTTTTGACTACTAAATTAAATTATTTGTTAAAAAAGTAAATGCTTGTTTCCATTTGATAACACTGCACTAATTTTCGGTTGAATTTGTTTATTTCCCGTTCGTACATCTATTCAAATTTCATTCACGGAGCTGCCATCCTGCTAAATTATTTAAGGTGTCGAATTCGTGTTATGGGAAATTTTTATGTCACTTCAGTTATACGTTATTCTTAAACGGGACTATTATGGTTTCTGTGAATTCATCTAATATTAATTGCTATCGTTCAGGCAGCTTTCTATACACACCAAGCACACGGAGTATAAACCCCCTAATCCAGGCTTAAGGAATCGTCGTTCGAATGAGATACTCGGTGGCTTCTCATCGACGGTCGTAAAATAATTGGGGTGGCTCCTGGACTAAATTAAAAAAAAGCACGAGCCCATCTCGCAGGCCCATGAAATCGCATTAACTGTGAAAAGTCATTCATCCTAAACAGTTTCATTTTCAAGAAAAATAGTATGTTTTATCAAATTAAAGGCAGGTGATAAAAAAGTGTAGAATCATTGTGTGTTATGCACCGATGATTTGTCGTGGGCGTAGCTGTCGGGGTTGAAAGAGGGCTCTCCGAAAACTATTTTTATTTTCGCGTTGTGACAGTACGAGGGTATAGTTGCGATTTATCAAAAATTGAGATCGTACAAGTGCGTTTGGATGTTCAACATTGTTTATCGATGCCTCTTGCAACGAGATTTTAATACAACCGCTCTCTTCCTCTTTTGCGCCGCCCATGGTTGGTCGAAATTAAAAAAAATATAACTTAATAACGAAATGTCACTGTGGGATTTTCGATTCCTGAAAGAAATTCTAACCAGTCATCTTAAATCCACAAAGTTTTGTTTTATTTTGCTCGAAGTATAGTTAAAAAATTTATTAAGTTTGAATTTCGGATTTGATTGCAAAAACTACCTACAACAGACTAGATGAACGAGTTTAATTATCGAGATCCGACCAAAATAAAAAGAAGTATTAACCGATATTTGACGCATCATACATACATATAGTTACGCCATTTACCCGTAGGGGTAGGCAGAGACCAATTCTTTCCACTAGCGTCTTTCGCTTCTTCTACTTTCATCAGCGCTTTCATATATTTAAAATTATATACATACATACATAAAGTCACGCCTTTTTCCCATAGGGGTAGGCAGAGACCACTTCCTTCCACTTGCTACGGTTCTTACACACATATTTTGCTTCCACTACTTTCATCAGTGCTCTCATACATGCTCGTCGGTTGTTAGTACTCTTGACCAGGCCTTTCTTCAAAACAATGTTGATCTGATCGAGATATGTTCTCCGAGGTCGACCTCTACCGACTTGTCCATTCACGCTCGATTTATAAATTTGTTTCGTCAATCTTCCTTCATCCATCTTTTCTACGTGTCCAAACCATCTAAGCATTCCTTTATCTATCTTTGTAACCACATCTTCTTTTACACCACAGCGTTCTCTTATCTCACTATTCTTTACTTTATCCAACCGAGTCACAACGGCTATACTTCTCAGACTACTACTCTCCGCAGCTTTAATCCTATTTTCATGCTTCTTCTGCCAAACCCAACATTCACTACCATACATAAGTGTGGGAACCAACACACCTCTATGCACCGCCAGACGTGCCTTTTTTGACCCTTTTTGGCTATTCATAAAGCTATGCAGTGTCCCATTCATTTGTTTTCCTGCCAATACCCTTCGCTTAATGTATCTGTCATACTTTCCATCTCTAGTAAACTTTGAACCCAAGTACACAAATTTATTTACTTGTTTTACTCTTTCCCACTTAATCGAAACTTCACAGTTTGTCATGCTTTCTTCTCTTTCAAAAACCATTACTTTCGTTTTGCTCACATTTATTTTCATCACTTTGATTTGATTTTCAGGGCAATATGCATAACATTAACCATCGCCTGCAACTTCTCTTCAGATAACGCTTATTAATTAAAATATAAATATTATAGAAAACATTAGTTTTGTCAGCGAACATTAAAATACATAAATCTGATTTTTAAAAACCAGCTAATTTCACTGAATAATACATATACAAGATACAGGGTGTTTTATTACTAATTGGAAATATTTCAACTATAGAATCCTGAACTCAAAATACGAAGATTTAACCAAAATCACATAGATAAAATGTGTCTAAGTTACAGGGTGTTTTATTTGAAAATTTAAAAATTATTTGTGCCCAGTACTTAAAAAACTATTCGAAGTATTATTGTCATATTTGGTGGGGAGCGTAAGTACTATACACCCTACTATATTATGTTAAATGAACGTTTCTGGCTACTACCAGAGGCGTACGAAAGGGGCAAGTGACTAGTTGATCCCTCCCAAATTCTACGCCACTGGCTGAATTGCAATTTATTCACAATTTTTCGATTTTCCAATACTTTCTACGTGAATATTGTACTCTTTTTACTCTGCATATTGTATTGTGTCTAAAGGAACGCACTATTTTCCCCTAAAGTTTTTAGCGTCAAATTAAAAAAAAAACAAATGGCAAAAAATACTTTAAAACTTTTCTGTTTCTGGATTTTTCCAAAGCACTGTTTATTAAGTTAATAATAAATTTATGCGTTACTTTATGGACGTACTGTATACGTTCTAATGCAGAAGGACGATTGTGTGGACCGTAAGCTTCACGGAGATCACGTTGAGTATGAACAAAAGCGATTATTTTTATACAATTTTTGGATGATAACCAAACGTTGTTTGAAATAGCTCTGCTAATGTTTTTTCAATCCATTGCCTAAGATTATATAACCATAATATTCGGCGTCTTCCAGGACCTTTCTTGCCATCCATTTTACCTTGCATAACCAGCTGCAGTATTTCATATTTTTGGTTACGCATTATGTGTCCAAAGTATGCAAGTTTTCTTTCTTTAATGTTCTTCTTTATTTTTTTTTACTTTTGAATACGTTGCAAGACAGCTTCATTAGTTACGTGATGAGTCCAAGATATTCTCAACATGCGTCGGAAGCCTCAAGTCTTTTGCAAGCTGCATCCGTCAATGTCCATCGATTCAATGCCATACGTTAATATTGAAAATATGTAACATTTTAATAAACGAGTCTTTAGTTTTAAATTAAGTTTCATATTACACAGGACTAAACTAAACTAAATGGGACGGCATGCAGGAGATTCGTGCCAGAATAGAACAAGCTCGTGCTTCGTTCCTGAAGATGCGTAAGGTACTTTGCAGCAGAAATTTAAGCTTGCCTCTGCGCGTCCGAATGCTTCGCTGTTACGTGTTCAGCATACTGTTTTATGGAATGGAAGCCTGGACTTTGACAGATGCGATGTGCAAAAAATTGGAGGCCTTTGAAATGTGAACGTACAGAAGGCTATTAAGAATTTCCTGGGTAGAAAGAGTGCGTAACACCAAGGTACTTCAACGCCTCGACAAGCAGCTGAAAGTTCTGTTTACACTAAAAAAGCGCAAACTGGAGTATTTTGGTCACATCTTAAGGAATGACAAGTATCGACTTTTAAAGCTTATTATAGAAGGAAAGATCGAAGAGGCCCGGGTAGAAGAAAGATATTCTGGCTAAAAAACTTAAGACATTGGTATGGAGTGAGCACTACCACATTGTTCCGCCGAGCTGTAGACAAGGTTCAGATAGCGCTGATGATTCTTATATTTATCTCTTTTATTTGGTCCCAATCGTTATTTAGCTGCACTCCTAGATAGTTAATGGTTGAGACTGTCTCAATGGGGGAATTTCTGACGTGAAACTATACGTTCTGAGCGACTTGTTGTCTTATTATCATTACCTTTGTTTTGTTTGTGTTTAAACGCATATTATATTTTTCGCACATCTCAGCTACTTTCTCTATTAACCTCTGGAGACCCCCAGCTGTATTCGCAAGAAGAACAGTATCATCTGCATACCTTAAGTTGTTGATCAGTAAACCATTTATAGAAATACCATCTGGTACCTCTTTAAGAGCTTTCTGAAATAGCTTTTCTGAGTAAATGTTAAAGAGCAAAGGAGACAATTTTAAATTTTTCGGAACTCCATTTTGGGATTCCATTCGATGGCAATTAAAATATTGCATCGTTTCATCGATGATTTTTTATTTAAATTTGTTATTTAAAAGTTATTTATTTATCGTATGGCATACAAATTACAATATAAAAATAAAGTGTAAGTTATGAAATATGAAAAAAAATGAGTGTAGATTACAAAAAAAAATATAAATATATATAAAAAATTTGTATATAACAGTCATAGTATGTAGACATATTACAAACAAACATCTAGATTATAAATATAATTAATCGAGGTGTCGGTCGCATCCAGAAAATCAACATGTTGGCCCGGATATGCTCTCAAAGGACATTCCTCCACGGTGTGGTTTTATTTTCCATTTGTGAAAAGAATCCGCACACCTACCATGATAAGTCCTGATTCTATTCATATTGGACCATATTCTTCTAGGGAGATCAAAATCAGCAGGCTTCTCAGAAATACATTGCAGTCCCCTAGAATGTACTGGAGAAACTTCCTCCCATTCCCTTATCCAACACTGCATTATGTTGAAATTGTTATGCTGTAAGTTTCTGGCTGTGCTTATTGGTGGATCGAAGTCTATTTATGTCAGCAAAATCAGAGACTGAATAATAATAATAATAATAAATGTCTTTATTACCAATTATAAAAAAGAATTACATTTTGTTTACATATATTTAGGGCGAGATTCAGTTTGTATGTAATAATAAATAAGGTACAATATAACTATATACTTGGTATTTAACATACATCTGCTCTTCCATCTAACCCCAAAAGAAAGTCAAAGACAGCAAATAGAATAATAGAAAAATAATTTAAAATAATAGAAAAAAAATAATAGTTTAGCAATAAATTAGCAATTTTAATTCAAAAAATTAAATTATTGTTGAGAAAAATAATTGTCAAAGAGAGCTCGTTTAAGTTTATGTAGTGATGAGTTACTGTAATCGTGAGGTAAATTATTGAGACTGTTAACAATACAATAAGAAAAGGATCGTTTGAAAGACTCAGTGTGGTGACGTGGTATATATAGTTGGAGTATTTCTATTTCTTAAGTTTAGAGAATGTACATCGGTTCTGTATTTTATTTTATGATACAGATATGGTGAAGATTTTTCCTTCAGTAGCTTAATATAAAACATGGTAGAATGCAATTCTCGACGATTTTTCATGTGTGACCATTTAGTAATTCTGAATGTATGGCTGATATGTTCAAATTTGCGAATACCAAAAGTTAGTCTTAGGCATGAATTTTGCAATTTTTGTATTCTATTTATATCAAATAAATTTAAACAAGAATTATATAAAATGTCACAGAAATTCAGTTTGGAGATTCGCATAGTAGGATTTTGACCGATTTATCTAACACATGGCGAGATTGATATATAAGTTTTAGAGCTGCATATGCTTTTTGTAAACATTTACTAATATGATGCGAGAATCTTAAGTTTTCATCAAACCACACTCCCAAGTTTTTTACTTTTTCGCTAAATTGTATAGTATTACCATTAATTATAATATTTGATGAGTATTCTTGTTTGAACACCTGCGAATCAACTTTATTTCCAAAAATAATTGCATTGGTCTTAGATGCATTTAGTTGTAGACAATGATTAATTGAAAATGTATAAAGATTATGTAAGTCATAATTAATATCAGTTACCGCTTGATTCGCTTCATCCAAGGAAAAAGACATATATAACTGCGTATCGTCAGCGTAGTAATGTTGTAAACACGAAAAGAAAATATCTGGAAAATTCGATTTATAAACAGAGAAGAGTATAGGGCCCAATATTGATCCTTGGGATACTCCGGTACCCACAGATAAAAAACTTGATACACTTTCTTGATTTTTTACAGCTTGACTTCTCTTAGATAGATAAGATTTAAATAAATCTATAGCTTTAATATCCAAACTACTATATGATAAGATCGAAAAAAGTAAATTATGATTAAGAGTGTCAAATGCTTTCGAGTAGTCAAATAAGAACAACACAGTTAATTTACTCCTATCAAGAGCTGCCGAAATATCATTAGATATTTTTAATAGTGCTGATGTACAACTGTGACAAGTTTTAAATCCAGACTGTACTGATGGTATTATGGAATTTTTAATCAAGTGTTTCTGAAGTTGTATGTTAATAGCTTTTTCTAAGATCTTTGATAAAGTTGGCAATACACTGATTGGTCGTAATTGTTGTAACATTTGTGGATTATTTACTTTAGGCAAGGGAGTAACAAATGTTTTTTTCCAATTTTGAGGAAACACAGAGTTCAATAAGCAATAATTAATTATATGGGTAATATACGGTAACAGAAATGGTAAGCACAAATTTAAAGTAAGAATATTAATGCCATCTGGACCAACAGCTTTACTTTTAATTCCTTTTATTATATTGAGAATATCAATTTCAGTTACTGGCTGAAACGTGAGGAATATGACTTAGTATTGGAAGCCAGTGAACAGGTGTAGTTTTAATTGTTCCTGATATCATTCGCGTTGTTCGGTTTAGTTCTACATCGATCTTCGGTGTGTGCGAACTGTTAAGCCATATTGGAGAGCAGTACTCTGCTTTAAAAGTTTAGTCTATTGCTTAAATATTCGAATATCCCTGTACACTATCGATTTTTTTGAGAGACGGGTAAGTTTGTCAATCGGATTTAAATTTGTGGCGCCTGCAAGCTTTTCTCTTTCCATGCAGTTTCGCTTTATAAAATAAAATAAAAAAGATAAGGAAATATTTTCCGGTGGATGTAAAGAAAATTCGTGGTGGCTGGCGTTGTTGTGCTTGCTGGATCGATAAACGGGTATTTTGTATCGGTTACGTGGTACGAGTAATTTCAAATTTAAACAAACAAAGATAGAAAAAGGTGGCGTGCGACACGGCACTAAGTTCGCCAAATAAACGGGCTAATTTTATTAGATTTTCCTCGTATACATGATTGAGACACTTACGTTTTTAACTTCTACGAATCGTGTGCACCCCCATTCCGAAGAAATTAGTTTGATTTGGTCTTCATTAGCGTCATCACGCTAGCCCGAAACCCAATTGGCTGTGGTGATTTAATGCGGCGGGGTTCGTGTTTCGTCGGAGAGGCAAGTAATTGCAACGAGGTGCGAATTTTTAGTCGACGAGCAGTAGTACTCTCCGACAGGAATATCTGAAGCCTCGAGCTTAGAGAGACAGAACGTGCTATAGCTGTATGCAGATATGGAAAAATCAGAAATCATTATGAAACTATTAGCGACGGTGTGCACGTCTGACCCATCATATTCTTCGAATTAATTAAACATAACATTAACTCGCAAGGAAACTGTCGCAACTATTTAACAAAATCATAAACGAAACGGAAACACCAAATGAATGGCATGGTCTACCCTCTTATATGGAGCAGAAACATGGACACTTAAAGCACAAACCATCAATAAATTAAAAAGCCTTTGAGACGTGGACGTACCGTAGAATGCTCAAAATAACATGGACATCGCACACCACAAATGAAGAGGTTCTTCGAGGCTGGGGATAGAGCGTGAGCTGTTTAAATTCTTAAAGATACGGAAAACAGCGTATCTAGGTCACATTCTGAAAAACCCTACATAAGGATGGATGAAGGAAGATTGACGAAACAAATTTATAAGGCGAGTGTGAATGGGCAAATCGATAGAGGTCGACCTCGGAGAACATCGATCTCGATCAGATCAACATTGTTTTGAAGAAAGGCCAGCTGTCAAGAGTACCAACGACCGAAGAGCATGTATGAGAGCACTGATGAAAGTAGAGGAAGCAAAAGATGTGTGTACGAACCGTAGCGGAAGTGGAAGGAAGTGGTTTCTGCCTACCCCTTTGGGAAAAAGGCGTGACTCTATGTATGTATGTACCGTTACGCTCAACTTATTGTTAAGGGAAAAATCGAAGGCAAACGTGGAAACGTGGCGTCGGAAGAAAGAAAATGTCATGGCTGAGAAACATACGTCAATGGACTGGCCTGGACTTGGAAGAACTTATAAGAGCAGCCGAAGACCGAGAAGAATTTGCGACTGTGATATCCAACCTCCACTGGTGGAGATGGCACATTAAGAAGAGTAACATTTTAACTGTCAATGTGTCTCTCGTCTCTTAGGTAAGGATAACTAGAACTTTGTTGTCGGATCTCATAGTGATAGATGTTTTAATTGAAGTAGAGCGCACATACAAAACAGACCAATAAACAATCCTAACCACATTTGGCATAATGAATGCAGTAAAATTTATAGCCGATTAATGACACAAACGAATTTAATGAACTGACGTTAAAAACCCAAACCGTCTGGTCTTTCTAATAATTTTTAAAAGCCCCATTAGAGCATCGATGCCTAATAAACTTTACATGGGCAATTAGATGCAACCCATCTGTGAACGACGGACATATTATTTTCACAAATTGAGCTGCAATAAAAATGCGGCATGATATACATATGTTGTGGAATCGTTAACTTTTCATTCGGTTGATTTCGTAATAAATAATAACTAAATATGAATGTCCGCTTCATAAAAGAAATGCGAGGTTCTGAAATTCGTTGTTTTCCAAAAGTGTCGAGACAATAATAATTCTTTTACAAATAAAATTAGCCAATTCTTTTCTACTGTGTGCCATATTTTTCCTTTCTATCCAAGTCTTGTTTCTATTCTTCAATCTTTCAGCAAACGATTTCTTCTTCGGTCTGCATCTTTTTCGTTTTTGGCTTGCCACACTTTTTGAAGTAATAACTTCTGATGGTAGGCTTGTAACCAAAGAAATTTTGTGTAACTTTAAAAAACTTACTGATGAAATACTGATTTAATAAATAGCTAAAGGTTTAAATACTGAAAAATAATTTTTAAATAATGTTAACCAACTATATGTAATGAATAAGAAAAAAATCCGGATAATTAATATTAATTAAACAAATAAAATTTAATTTATTTTAAAATTTTAATTTAAATATTTCAACTATTTATTAACCAAGTAGCTTAAAGAAAAAAGATCAAAATATTATACTAAGGGTTTTAAAAGATTTGAAAGAGAGTGCGTATGGATTGAAAATTAATGATTTGATTGTTTAATGCCTTCTTTACGCCGATGATCCAGTCATATTAGCGTCATCTGAAGAGGAGTTGCAGGCGATGGTTAATGTTATGCATGATGCCCTGAAAATCAAAGGAATGAAAATAAATGCAAGCAAAACGAAAGAAATGGTTTTTGAAAAAGAAGAAAGCATGACAAACTGTGAAGTTTCGATTGCGGGAGAAAGAGTGGAACAAGTAAATGAATTTGTGTACTTGAATTCAAAGTTTACGAGAGATGGAAAGTATGACAGTGACATTGAGCGAAGGGTGTTGGCAGGAAAACAAATAAATAGCTTTATGAACAGCCAGAAAGTGCCGAAAAAGGCACGTCTGGCCGTGCATAGAGGTGTGTTGGTTCCTACACTTATGTATGGTAGTGAATGTTGGGTTTGGCAGAAAAAGCATGAAAATAGGATTAAAGCTACGGAGATAAGTAGTCTAAGAAGTATGGCCGGAGTGACTCGGTGAGATAAAGTAAAAAATAGTGAGATAAGAGAACGCTGTGGTGTAAAAGAAGATGTGGTTACAAAGATAGATAAAGGAATGCTTAGATGGTTTGGACACGTAGAAAGGATGGATAAAGGAAGATTGACGAAACAAATTTATAAGGCAAGTGTGAATGGACAAGTCGGTAGAGGTTGACCTCGGCGAACATATCTCGATCAGATCAACATTGTTTTGAAGAAAGGCCAGCTGTCAAGAGTGCCAACAACCGACGAGCATGCATAAGATCCCTGATGTATAGATCAGTTCACGGATCTATATAACCGTTTTTTTTCTGAACAAATCAAACTAACTAAAAAACTAAAATTACTAACCGCGTAAGGGCAACAAGGGATTTTATAAAAAATCACTAAAAATGAATTAACCCCAAACAAATCCAATTGTATTATTTTAATTAACTACCACAAAACGAGCTAAATAATCGACGTATTTCTGCTTCAAGGCTGTACAAACTTCGTTCTTATCACTAAGAAACAATTAAAAATTACAAATTTGCAGAAAGAGAACACAAAATATATATAATAAAAATAAATATGAATTTAAAATGTTAACAGTAAAGCAATATCAAAGTGAAAAGATTATCTCGGTGAATGTCTTCTAAGGAAAATCAACCAAACTTATCCAATTTTCCTCTTAAAGGAAATGCTGAATTCTGAATTTTATTGCAATATCATCAATTCCAAGTGTTGTACAGCGTAATAACCGCCAGTCGACGAACAAAATCTCCGCTGATAATCGGTAACCATAAAACACCCAACAAAAACCAGCTAACAGGGAAAAGAAAACGCGATGGAAGCCATCGGCAGCAGCAAAAAAAACAGACAGAAAAAAGCATCCAGCACAAGAAAAAGCATCCCTCCGGAGAAAAAGCTTCCGGCAGGAAAAAAGCATCCCAGCGGAGAAAAAAGCATCCGTCAGGAGAAAAAGAACATCAGTCCGGAGAAAAAACGCCCAGGAAAAAAAAGCATCCAGGAAAAAAGCTCCATCAGAAAAAAGCTCAGTCATAAAAAAGCCTCCAGATTAAACACCTCCAGAGAAAAAGGTCGACTACTAAAATAAATAAATTGTTACTAAGAATGATTTTCGGCTAATAATATGTAACATTAACGATTAAGGTCTCCGGCATAAAATATTTTATTAAATAAATAAATCGACCCAGTAGTTAATGCTAAATTAAATTGGAAAGCGAGATCAAGTACAAAAAATTAAAATCATTCGTACCATTTTCATTGTATACTTAAAAACTTCAAATAAGTCTTCTTCTTGTTGTGCCATACCCCCTGGGGGGCGTCGGCGACCTCTCTGCAACTATTCATGTGCACGCTCAATCAGTGTTGCATGAATAGAAGGGACCTACAGTTTAATGCCGGTTCCGAACGGCTAGTTTAGAGAGGCCTTACTAGGCAGAATACATTCGGTGGTTTGCCATTGCCTTCCGAACGGCAGCGGTCGCTTATAATTCGTTGGTTTGACCTGGGAATCGAACCCGGGTCTCTTGGTGCAGAGGCTGGCGCGCTAGCAACTACACCACGACCACCACTTCAAATAAGTAGATAATAAAAATTTACTCGACCTTTTAACCAACTTACTACTAAATGAAAAATTCAATTGACGATGGCTTTTTAATATATCATCTTATCAGCATTAGTCGATAACACTCGGTGGGACGGCTTAATACCAGGACCGGCATTGATAAATAAAAATGAGAGGAAAAACTCCCATTACACGATGTAAACTTTTCGGGCGCGTAACGGCGTTCCCAAGAGCTTAACGAATTTTGAATATTTTTCCGCTATCAAATCAAGCATTTGACCAAAATAATATTTTGTGTAAATCCTCCGAATGGAACAATAAACTTGCCATACAACTGCTCTGTCATTCACTTTCAACTGTCTCCGTTGACATCCAAAACTGAACTTTGATGAGCGACTTTTGACGGGCAGATGGCAGCAGCCGTCTTCATAGCACAGCCCGCTTTTTAACAGTTTAATATTTGACAGAAAATACGTAACTTTTTCAATTACAAAGTAGGTAGAAAAATCGTACGTAATGAACGTGAATGGCATCCAAATTTTCAAGACAAATCATCTTTCACGGTAAAGCTTCCATTATTAAAGGTAGAGAGAAAAAAATCGTGAGAGTGTGGGAAACACACTTCGAACCGATTCCAAATCACTGTTGCTGATTGAAGAGGTTGATTCTCAATCTTAACGCTTACTTTTCGAAGAGAATATAAAAAGAAAACACCCATCGTATCTATCGATTCAATAAATTAATAAATTAAAATTCGTTTCAGTAATATTGTAAACGTGCGTTTTCGTAATTTCACGGTGCCCAGCTTTTTAGGGGACGCCAGGTAAAAATGCTGATGATGATACAGAAACAAATACTCGACGCAAAACCGAACGGAAAAAAAATGCCTTCACAATCATTTATCGTACGAAGAAGCTCTTCTCTAAATCGAATAAGTAAACGAGTTAAAACTCTCACATCATCTAAAAGCGATTCTCAATGAAGCACGACTCGTTTGGGCGTTTTAGGCGTGATTTTTTTTTTAAATTCCAGCTTTATTTACAATCTGTTACAATGTACATATAACAATAAGTAAATTGTGTGCTCATATGAAGAAACTTGTAGAAATCAGTTCATCAACTGGTTCCTATATTACCATTAGTTATATTATGATATAACTACAGTGAACGTGTATTAAGAGTCTGCTAAAAACGGTACATTGAGTCACCTGGGTAGTGACGTTTCAGACGTCTTCTTCTTACGATGCCTTACAGGGTTTCTGCGTTGGCGACCGTCCATCAGATGTTTCTATTTATTGCAGCTATTTGCGGTGCATGGAAGCTATGTATGCCTGTCCACTGTCGGATGTTTCGTAGCCAGGATAATTTTTTTCTACCTATTTCCCTTTTTCCACCTTCGATTTTACCTTGAAGAATGAGGCGCTCTCCGCGTAGGATGTGTCCCAAGTATGAAATTTTGTTTGATTTCCTCTTTTACTGTTGGTACTTTGAGGTCTCGTGCAATTAAGGTGTTAGAAACAAACCATGGCACTTGTGAGATAATTCTGAGCATCTTAGCTTGGAACCTTTCCAGGATTTCTAGGTTAGAGTTGGAAGCTGAACCCCAGAGTTCTAATCCATATGTCCAAACGGGTTTGAAAATAACTTTATAGATTAATAGTTTGTTTACCAAGGATAGCTCTGATTTGAGACCGATTAGCCAGTAGTGCTTGTGCAACATTAAGCCGAGCTGCTTTCTCTTCGTGAAAATGTGTTTCTTCCACGTCATTCTTCGATCCAAGTGGATACCAAGATACTTCACCTCTTCTCGCTGAGGGATTTGGATATTATTTAATCTAACTGGAGGACAGGTGTTTTTACGATTTGTGAAAGTTACATGTACTGATAGGCGTGATAATAAACTTTTTTGCTCGTATATTACCTATAGTGAAACTGAGAGTTTCAATGCCCGTTTATCCAATGGAGTTATTTCAATGCTGTCAGATTTCGCGTTTTTAATTACCGTTGAGGGCGCTCGCAAACAAATATGAAGGACTGTAAGTAATGTCAAAAGCAGAGTCTGTTTTAGTATCATCTACAACAGTGATACCCAAAGTGGTCGCCTGCGTTTTGATTCCGGGACAAAATAACTCCGTGATATAAAATACCCGACAGAAAACCCCTTGACCAAAAATACGCGACAAAAATATTGAAAATGTATTAATAACATATGTATATCATAAATAACCTCACCGTCGTTAACAAAAGAAACAATAATTTGACGAAATATATTACACAACATAATTAATAAAAAAAAAACACATTTTTTTTATTACCAGAACAACTTTTTCATAACTCACTAATGATTTCCATGAAAGGGAGCGAGCACATAAAGTCTCTTAATTTTGGTAATAGTAAATATTTTACTTAAGATTTCCTTGAAGGGGAGCCAACGCCCAAAAAACACAAAGTGCCACGTTTTCCAAGCAAGTGAATTCCTCAAATCATCCCATCACAATGTCCGGAAATACCCTTGAACCAAGTCCCTCTATCTCGATTTTGGGAGTCACGGTGTCCAATAATATGTCTTGGCATGACCATGTTGCTAACATCGCAAAGTCGGCAAGCCAGAGGCTAGGTTTTTTGTAGAAAGCCAGAAAGTTTTTTACTCCTGATCACGACGTACAAGGCTCAAATCCGACCTCTTCTGGAGTATTGCTCGCACATTTGGGGTTCAGCACCAAGGCATTCTCTTCGTCTTCTAGATTTCATTCAGAAAAGAGCCATTCGCTTGATAAACAGCTCAACTCTCACAGATACCCTTCACCCTCTAGAACATAGAAGAAGAGTTGCAGACCAGTCATTGCTCTACAGATATTTCCATGGCAGATGCTCCAGAGAAATAAAAACTCTTGTACCACCATTGGTCACATTCGGCCGAAGAACTCGGCACGCTGATCAGTCTCACACATTTACTCTCAAGCTTGACACTACAAGGACCATTCTTCATCAAGAATCCTTCTTTTACAGTGCTGCTACGGAATGGAATAAGCTTCCAAAATCAGTTTTTCCAGAGAACTATGACCTGCAACTTTTTAAAAAGCGTGTCCACAATCATTTCCTTTCTATAATCCCTTCCCCTTCTAATAGCCGCAGTGCGGGCCGTCCGCGGCCCACACGATAGGTCTACCCTTTTTGCGACCATTTTCATAAAAAAAAAATAGAGTCTATTAATTTTGATAATAGTAAATATTTTACTTAAAATTTTTATGAAGGGGAGCAAATTAGGTCTATTCAACGATTGTGTGATGTAAAAAACATTAACAATATAATATTGCTGAAAACGATAAATAGTAGATTATCGATAATAACCTAACCTAACCTAAACTAAATTATTAAATCCTGAACGCCACCATTCGAATAACTCAACAAAATTTGATCGTTGCGCCATCTTTGGTAACTATTTGAACTGTTAATTAGGTTTACTTGGATGTAATAATAACAAATGAAGAAGGCTGCACACAAGAGATAAAACGCAGTACAGAAATAGCAAGGGGAGCAATAAAAAACCTTATAAATTTGTTTCGTCAATCTTTCTTCATCCATCCTTTCTACGTGCCCACACCATCTAAGCATTCCTTTATTTATCATCTTTGTAGCTACATCTTTTACACCACAGCGTTTCTTTATGAGATGCACTGCTGGAGAAGAATACTTCGAGTCCCATGAACGACAAGAAGAACGAACGAGTCTGTCCTTAGGGAAATTAAGGAACCGCGGCGACTATCCCAAATAGTAAACACTACTAAAACACTTCGGCCACGTTACAAAACGCAATAATGATGATTTAGAGCGTCTATGTCTATGGCAAGGTGGAAGAGACTAGACCGAGAGGTCGTTCCCCGGGAAGATGGTCTGACCAAATAAAATAATGCACTGGAACAAGTTTTAGAGAAGCTGCCCGCAATGCAGTGAACAGGGATAAGTGAAGAGAAGTAGTAAGGAAAGCTGCAACACTACACTAGAATCGTCTATGTGATCACTACCCTTTTGTCAAGAAAGAAAGAAAGAAGAAGAAGAAGGAGGAAAAATCACATGTATTACACGGGAGTGGAACTACATCCTGCGGGAGGAAAAGTAACACTTTCCTCCCTAGTAATACAAATAGCTATTATCTATCTTTTAACAAATTCTTTAAAACTGTAAATCTAAACGAATTGTTGTGATAACAACGAGACATAATATGCATAGCCTACTATTCAAATAGTCGATAAACTTCAAAAACGGATAAAAGAAAAAGATAAATTAATTTTTTGCGTTAATTTTTCTGAAGATTTTGCAGCAAATTGTCTCTACCCGGACTTTTGCAAACAATTACAGACTGGGGGAGATGTCAGCTCTTGCCTACACCTTCTTCCACCCCTGGCCACACAATAAACTTTTTCTTTATTAATTTTCCTAATTTCGAAGCCGGTTAGCAATGACGAAGCACCCACACCTTCTCGGTGTGGGTACTAAGCAATTCCATTTATTGGCTAGTCTGCAAAAAAAATTCCTTCTCATTAACTATATTAAATAAATCCACTTCACAATTTTCATTACAAACTGTCATAAATTAATTGCGTATAAAGGCCAATTGTTTAGGAATTTTTAATTGTGCATCGCCTCGGGGGCGAATTATTAAGTTAGCTTTGTTGAGGAATCGGGGCCCACGCAAACTATCAAGCAGTGTCGCACGCAGTTTTTTTCAAAAATTATTTATTTCAGATGCAAAAGACACATCCCAATCTTGCTATTTATCTTCCCACATAAAATCTGGATGCATCCATTCGTTTAATGATCCAAATGTTAGTTGATCGTTTTCTTTAGGCACTTTCATAAATCTTGTTCTAGCGAACTATGTTCCACATATACAGATCTTATTTAGTCACTTATTACTTCGTTCAATATGAACATTATGAGTGTACAAATGAACTAAACATGATAAAAAAATCTTCGTGAAACGTTTAAATAAGATGAACAATTTAAAAATATTTTTGTATTAAAATTAACTTAAAATGAAATGACCAAAAGAGGTAATCATGTTGGGAAAACTTTCAAAGGGCAAAATCTTCGTAAAATGTTCGAATGATTTAAAAAATTTAAAACAATTTTGCCGAAGTGTCCTAAAATGAGATAAACATCGTGAAAAAATCTTCGTGAAATTTTCGAATTAGCTAAACATTTTCCATTAGTGGAATATCTAAATAGGTTAAGCAAATAAGTAAAAAAAAAATAAAAATCTTCAATGCATGTCCAAATGTGCCAAATTTGATGAAAATTTTTCGATCTTTAATGAATGTCTTAATAGGCTAAATTTTATTAAAAAGAAATGTCCATTGGAACTAAGGAACTTTATGAAAAACCTTCGTAAAATGTCCGAATGAGCTAAACCAATAAGCTTAACATTAGTTTTAGTTTAAACTTCATATACTTTATTGCTGCTTAGGATATTCAGTTTACAAAAGTTGAAAAAATGCTTTACCCAAGAAAGGGAGTGTTTTGATATTTTTAAGACAGTTTTGCATGGTATTTATTGATATTTCGCTATCCAAACAGTTTATATTTTGTTAGAAAGTATTAGACATCATTCCAGTGCGATTGAAGACTATTCCTGCAAATTATCGCCCCATTGCATTGCTCTCAGTCATGGAAAAAGCGATTAACATAGATTTGCTGGCTTATGTCACTCAGCTCTGGACAAACACTATTGAGAAGTCTGGTGAATCCCGTGCAATACCGTTGGATATATCTAAAGCCTTCGACCGCGTTTGGCAACAGGCATTGTTAAACAAATTATCTGCCTACGATCTCCCAACCAAGTTGCGCCAATGGCTCATGAGCTTCATGCAAGATCGCTCCTTATATGTGGCAGTTGACGGTATTTCTTTTGATGCGTTAAAAACCAATGCTGGAGTCCCACAGGGTTCTATCCTGTCCTCCACCCTATTTCATTACACATCAACGACCTCTTGAAAACCACCACGACCCCATTTACAGTTTTGCAGTCGACAGCACACTTGTCTCCACTTTCACATCCTATCGATCACTTTCGGTGAATGATACAAATGGACTTAGGCAGGAACAGGTTAACTCCATCAATAGAGATCATGAAGCAATCGTCGAATGGAGAACCAACAATTTTGTTCAGTTCAACGCCCAGAAAACACAAAGCGCAACGTTTTCCAAGAAAGTAAATTCCTCAAATCATTTCTGAAATACCCTTAAATCAAATTTCTCCATCTTGATTTTGGGAGTCACGGTGTCTAATAATATGTCTTGGCATGACCATGTTGCTAACATCGCAAAGTCAGCAAGCCAGAGGCTAGGTTTTCTGTGGAAACCTAGAACATAGAAGAAGAGTTGCAGAGCAGACATTACTCTACAGATATTTACATGGCAGATGCTCCACAGAAATAAAAACTCTTATACCACCACTGACCACATTCAGTCTCACCCATTTACTCTCAAGATTGCCACTACAAGGATCAATCTCCATCAAGAGTCCTTCTTTTACAGGGCTGATACGGAATAGAACAGGCTTCCAAAATTAGTTTTTCCAGAAACTTATGACCTGCAACTTTTCAAAAAGCGGGTCCACAATCATCTCCTTTCTTTAATTCCTCCCCCCTGTAATAGTCTGCGGCCCACACGATAGGTCTACCCTTTTTGCGACTATTTTTGGTAAAAAAAAATAATATTTATGAGCTGGGTTCGTTAAAGAAGAAGAATAAGTAGAGTTAGCTGTTAATGAATGGGTCAGCGAGAATTTTATTTTACCTGCAGGAAATTTATAGTTTTAACCCTTATTGCCCCCGCGGCAAAAGAAAAAAAGAATCGTATCTCCGCCCTTGGCCCCTTAAAAAGGATAAAACTAATAAACCAAATAAACTCATTATTTTTCTTTGTAACGTATTTATATACCGAAATTAATTAAAAACGATAATAAAAAATGAACGAAAAACAAAGAAGATTCGTGCAGTATTCCAAGATGGCGAAAAATTTTTATTCCCGTAAATGCCGACCAATAGTAAACTAATTGGACGGTGTGTGCCTCGAGCGCTGAAGTTTCTTGTTCTCTTGATTAGAATTTACGAGCCCGGTGTTGGATTTTCAAAATCACGCATATAATACACGCCGAATTAACTTTATTATGGTTTTCATTGCTCTGCAATATCATTATTGTTATTTTGTAGTTGCGTCTTGCATACCTCATTAGGTTTCAACGTTATTTTTAATTATAAGCTCGATTAATTTATTTTTATTAATTTCCGCGCACAGCTGGGTGCCCGTATTAGTCGGGAGAGTAAATAATTTTATTAGCATCATTAATTATTTTTACTAGACGCGTACGCTTAGGTAAAAGGAGTAGGACGACACATTTTAGTCGTTCCGGAGAAGTCGAACAAAATAATCCCGAATTGTTAAATCGTAACTTCTTGGATGCCAATTAACAGTTCCGTTTCTGGAGATTACAGAATCACCAAACGTACATACTGTTACAAATCCGGTCCTGACGGCAACCAAGAGGATTCGGCCGTCGAACGATCTAGCAAGTTCGAACAATTTCTCGAAACCGCGTCGGCCGAGAAGATAAAAGAAACAGGTAGAGTGATCTGGAACTGTGCTATCGATGTATAAAAGGGGAAGCGATCATAACAAGGATCAGTATCGGTCTTAAAAGTGTTTATGAATTAATAAACGTAAATAGTTATATAGTGTTGTGAAAGTAGTATAGCTAAGTGAATATCTAAGTGGTTAATAAAAGTAGAATTTATTGTATTGAAATAAACATTGTTTTATTACTGGATCGAGAGTTTTAATAACTCGCCGAACCCAAGATAGAACTAAAATTCGTAACAATACATACGAGGGTGGAGCGAAATTTTTTTTTTATTTAACTGTAATGTAACAGTCAAAATTTAGTGCCTAACCATGACCTAACCATGAACACAAAACTAAGAATGTTACGCTGCTATGTGTTTTCCGTGTTACTATAGTGGAGTCATGGACACTGACAGAAGCAATGACGAAAAAGATCGAAGCATTTGAGATGTGGCTCTATAGAAGGATGCTAAGGGTATCATGGACAGATCATGTAACTAACATTCAAATCCTTAGAAGAATGTCAAAGGAAAAAGAAATCATGAAAATAATTAAAACAAGAAAAATACAATATCTTGGTCACATCATGCGAAATGAAAACAGATATAATCTCTTGCAGTGCATATTACAAGGGAAAGTAAAAGGAAAGAGAAGCGCCGGAAGGAGAAGAATCTCATGGATAAAAAATTTAAGAACTTGGTTCTCCATGACAACCACTGAACTATTCCAAGCAGCTGTAAATAAAGTTAGATTAGCCAATATGGTAGCCAACGTCTGGAACAGATAGGCACCCGAAGAAGAAGAACGTTTCCCATAGTTTATTTAAGGGTACGCTATCATACGCTTTTTGCAAGTCTACAAATAGCATATATACTTCCTGATCAAAAGCTGTCTTTTTTTTTAATTATTTGTGTAACACTATATAGATGGTCAATTGTGTATCTTTCAGCTCTAAATCCTGCTTGTTCTTCTGCTTCTAAATCTGTAAATTCTTCTTCAATTTTATTTTTTAGAAATTTTTCGTATAGTCTACTGAAGGTACTGGTAACAGACAATTCTCGGTAGTTTTCGCAATTTTCTTTGTTGCCTTTTTTCTGAATGGTAGGTATCCAAGTTATTTTCCATTCCTGCGGTACTTCCTCTCCGTTTATGCACCTCTCGAACGGTTTTTTTATGTTGTGATATAGTTCTTCTGGGGCTTATTTGAAAAGCTCTGTAGGTATGTCTCCGGGCCCGGCAGCTTTTCCGTTCTTAAGTTGGGTACATATTTTCTTGATTTCCTTTACATTAATCCGCTAAGTTGATGCTGTTACATCAATTAGTCTCCTTTCATTTTCGTTGTTCTGGAATTCTGTTCTATTTTCTGTCAATAAGTTTTCAAAGTGATTCTCCCATTTCTTTAAAGTTATTGATGAAATTATATATAACAATTTCCAACTTTCGGTGCTTTTTCTTCCACCTAAATATTTATTACAGTTTTTTTCCCAGCTCTCATTTCTTTGTTCGGTTATTTTCCTTCTTACTCTTGCCTGTGCTTGTTTATAGTTAATTTTATTTTTATCTCTTCTTAAGCTTCTTCTTCTTCTTCGTTGTGCCGTATCCGCTCAGCGAACGTTGGCTATCATCATAGCAATCGAGACCTTGTTAACGGCCGCTCGGAAGAGTTCACTAGACGTTTTGCCGTACCACTGCCGTAGGTTTTTTAACCATGATACTCTTCGCCTCCCTGGTCCTCTCCTACTGTTCACCTTACCCTGGATAATGAGTTGGAGTAATGCATATTTCTCATTTCGCATGATGTGTCACAGATATGTAAGTTTTCTTACATTAATTGTCTTCATGAGTTCTCTGTCTACTCCCATTCTTCTTAAAACTTCATTATTTGTCACATGGTCTGTTCGGCTAATTTTAAGGATTCGCCTGAACACCCACATTTAAAATGCTTCGATTTTCTTGCTAGCAGCTGCCGAGAGTGTCCATGCCTCTACGCCGTACAGTAATACTGAGAATACATAGCATCTAACAGATGTAAACTTAAAGTATTGCTTGAGAGCACATCTTTCATTTTTAGAAAAATCGTTCTTGCTTTTTCTATTCGTCGTTTAATCTCTTTGCTCATTGATCATTTACCAAGCATCCAAGGTAAGTGAGGCTTTCCGATCTTTCTTAAGCTTGCCGTCACTAAATTCGTCGCAAACAAATACCGTTCAGCCACAGATCACTGCAGGTGGAGAAATTTCAATTTAGATTGTATTATTTTCGACAAGACGTCGACGTTCGTCGGATAAATGGCGTTCTTATACGTGTGTGTGGACGCGGATCAAAACGAAAACTTATTACGCTTTCTCGGTGAAAAAAAAAAAAAAAATTGGAAAAAAAGTCACCGGTTAAATAATCTCTTCTTTATCGAACGCTATAAGGTAAAACAATTAAATTTATAATTCAAATTCAATACGCGGAAGCATCGTAGCGTTACGATTCTCTAATTAAAGAGTTTTTGTTGACGATCGCTCGTTCCGCCTCGAATCTCCACAAGTTCATTATCAAATCGATGAGGTCCATAGCATGAAAAAGCTCCTTTTTTTTCACGCCATTATTTACTTTAAATATTCCCGCACCAGCGGCTTGCCTGCGGAAAATTGCTTGAAATATCTTCTAGCTATTCGCTAGTGTCACTTACCTGCTGATAGATCTTCTTCTTCTTCTAGGTGCCATGACCGGTTAACGATCGTTGGCGATCATTCTGGCTATCATGTTTGCAATCATTATTTTGTTGGTAGCCGCTCGGAAAAGTTGCATAATGGTTAGACCAAACCACTGTCTGAGATATTTGAGCCAGGAAGTTCTTCGTCTGCCGGAGAGTCTCCAACTATTAATTTTACCCTGTATTATAAGATGTAGAATGTCATACCATCTGGGTGTCTCAAGATGACCACTTCTGTATCTTTATGCATTCTTCTAAGCACCTCCTCGTTTGTGATCTTTTCCACCCAACTTACTCTTAGCATTCTTCTGTACAGCCACATCTCGAAAGCTTTTAGACGTTTGAGCGTGGCTTCTGTTAGTGTCCAGCTCTCGACCCCGTACAAAAGAACTGGAAAGACATATGCTTTAATCATCCTCATTCGCAGGGCAATCGATAGATCGTGACTAGTAAAAAGTTTTTTCATGCGAATAAATGTTGCCCGGGCCCACTCAATACGTATTTTGATTTCAACTGATGGATCCCAGTCCTCGTTTATCCTGCAACCAAGGTAGCTCGCACTTGAGACTCCGTCTAATTGTGTTCCGTTGACGTAGACACTAGCTACTTGATTATGAATTCCTTTGCTTATTAGCATGTATGTGGTTTTTGCCGTACTGATAGATGGCGTTTATTAAACGTCAAATTTCAAAAAAAGTGTGACGACGGGTAGAAGTGTTTTGTGAAAAAATGATCACCGTTTAAATTAGTTTAAGTTCATATGATTATCGTTTACATATTTATTTTTATTCAATTAAATCTGTTATTTTTAAGTACTATTAAGTTTACTGAGTATTTTTTAATAAGAATAGCTGAGAGTTTTATGGCACAAGAGGGACTAACTTAAAAATCCGTTTAAATCTACGTGCGATTAATCATTTAAAAAAAATTTAATGTCGTGTTTATCGTTGTGTACTTCAATAATACGAAGTAATAGGTCTGTGTTAAGACAATGGGAGCATTAAAGATTGTTCTTTGCTACTTAAAACTTTAAACGTTTATAATTTTATGTATATTATACAATAAAATATTATTTACAGACTGGCTTAAAAACATGTTAGGTTAGGTTAGGTATCATGTGAGTGAGGCGTAGATCGCCCCTCCACTGCGTCTATTGTGGCTCACTCCTAGAGGTTACAGTTCACCGCACAATCCAGCCCTTCTCACGTAGTTTATGGTTGTATAGGGTGAGATTTTCTTAAAATCGGTAGGTTCTAGCTTGGTAAAACCAAATACGTTGAACCTTATTCTTCCCAGGCCGAGGCATGAACATAGTATATGCTCAGCAGTTTCGTCTTCCACGCAGCAAAACCGACAGTCCGTTTGTTGATTCAGACCTGGATCTGGTTAATTGTTTCTGTTTCTGTCTCGAGGGTTTAGGTAGAAACGCCTTCGAGTGAGTTAACCCCGGTATATCGGACCAGTACGTGAGTATTTTCCTCTCCGCCCACTCCGAAATAATTGTTTTGGGGGCACTTGCAGTGACTCCAAAAACCGGTTCTGGTCCAGTGAGCGCAGATTCGGCCCCCTGTTTTGCAAGGGTGTCGGCTTTTTCGTTTCTCTTCACCCCCTGGTGCATAGGTACCCACGACAGAGTCACTCTGCTTTTCGCACCAAGGTACTCCAGGGATTCGATGCAATTCTGTCTGATATTATACTTATGTTTTTCTTTGCTAGAGGTCTGTTAGTCAGCTCTCTTGCACACAATTCGATAGCGAAGACTTTAGCCTGAAATATTGTAACATACCTACCATCCAAGGTAATTAAAAGGAAGGAAAATGCCTTGGAATCAAACCATATCCTTCGGATGCAATTTGATGCAGTGATGAGTTTTTGACTATTAGAGTTAATGCTAGCATGAAAGATAAAACTTATAATATTGAGATAATTAAAATCATTATCACTACTTATGAATCAAACATTAACACAACAACTGTATTATAAGTACATTAAAAGTGATATACAGTCTTTCCTCTCTTCTATCTTTGCAGAGAATTTAAAAAAACCTGCATATTTTTTGTTCGCTATAAAATTAGAAATCATGTACAAAACACATAACGATTGTTGCAGACATACATACATACACATAGTCACGACTTTTTCCCGTAGGGGTAGACAGAGACCACTTCCTTCCACTTACTACGGTTCTAACACACATCTTTTGCTTCCTTTACTTTCATCAGTGCTCTCATACATGCTTGTCGGTTGTTCGTACTCTTGACCTAGCCTTTCTTTAAAACAATGTTGATCTGATCGAGATAAGTTCGCCAAAGTTAACCTCTACCGACTTGTCCATTCCCACTTACCTTATAAATTCGTTTCATCAATCTTCCTACATCCATCCTTTCTACGTGTCCAAACCATCTAAGCATTCCTTTATCTATCTTTGTGACCACATCTTCTTTTACACCACAGCGTTTTCTTATCTCACTATTCTTAACTTTATCCAACCGAGTCACTCCGGCTATACTTCTCAGACTACTCATCTCCGCAGCATTAATCCTATTTTCATGCTTCTTCTGCCAAACCCAACATTCACTACCATACATAAGTGTAGGAACCAACACACCTCTATGCACCGCCAGACGTGCCTTTTTTGACACTTTCTGGCTATTCATAAAGCTATGCAGTGCCCCATTCATTTGTTTTCCTGCCAACACCCTTCGCTCAATGTCACTGTCATACTTTCCATCTCTAGTAAATTTTGAACCCAAGTTCATAAATTCATTAACTTGTTCCACTCTTTCTCCCTCAATCGAAACTCCACAGTTTGTCATGCTTTATTCTCTTTCAAAAACCATTACTTTCGTTTTGCTTACATTTATTTTCATCTCTTTGATTTTCAGGGAATCATTGCAGACACTTTATACTTATTTATAAACACTACAAAAAGCTTTAAAATAATTATATTTAATAATACAATTTTAATCAAATAACAATGTAAACAAGATTCACATAGTCTAACACTCATTTAAATGGTGATAGCATTTCTTCACAAAACACCTCTATCTGTCGTTGAACAAGTGGAGGGACTCTATTATTATTAATATTGACTTTCATTCCAAAAGATTTTCTTCCGTCACAATTCCCTCTCTTAAATGTACAGGTGGTGAAAAGAGGGTGAAAACGATTTTTTTTCTATATCCAACTGTTTTAAAATTTGCAAAAAAAACATTTTTCTTACCAGTTTCATACCTGTGGTGTATATTTTACAACATTTGCGCCTGTTATATCGACAGCGTCGTGTATTCGCTACAAATGTTAAAAATATGACACGCCATTGGTTTAAGCGATGCTTGTTAAATTCAAATCGATGGCGAAACGAGTGATTTTCTATGTGACAAGTCAATGGAGTAAATCTACGTAGTTTTTTGTTCGAGAATTAATTTAGAAAAAGTATTTAACAGGAAATGCGAGTTTCGGTAGAATATTCACAAGAATTGTCGGTGTGCAGACATATTCGTGTGACAAAAATATACAAAGTTAAAAAATAGACGACAGTTCTTGCACGATCACGATGTAACGAATACTATGTTGTAGAGCTTGTTGATTTTCATACCGGCTATGACTCATACGCAAAGTCATAATTTACGGCTCGACTGTCGTCTCTTTCTCTCTCTCTTTCTCTCTCTCTTTTTCTCTTTCTCAGTCCTTCACCCTATGCGAGGGTATGGTGACAACATGTAGTAATTCTTCTGATTTCTTCGGAAGTCGACAACGACGTGTAGTGATCACAAGTTAATGTCAGGTGTTATTACTCAGAAATCTTCTTACAGTCTCTCGCCATCTACCACGGTCAGCAGCAGTTCTAATGGCTTCCACTAGTAGACGCTCGGTTACTTTGGTTACAATGTCTGTCCATATAGATGGGGAGCGTCCGCGTTTCCTTTTGCCAAGAGGTTTGCCCTGGACAATCAGTCTCTCAATGTTGTCGTGACGAGTTATATGTCCGAAGAAGTTCAGTATTCGCGCTGATGTCAAGCTACTGAGATGGTTTGATGGTCCAATCTCGTTCAGCACTGACACATTGGTGCGATGTGCCGTCCACGGTATTCTTAGCATTCTTCGCCATACCCACATTTCAAAGGCGTCGACTCGACGCCTGTCGGCTGCCTCCATAACCCATGTCTCGGAAGCGTACCAGAAAATGGAGATCACTAGGGCATGGACCAGTGATTTTTTGGTATTGATGGATATATATCGATCTTTCCAAATTTTATGTAATTGGCTCATTGCTGTTCGGCCAAGTTGAATACGACGGCGGATCTCCATCTCGCAGCTGCCGGAGGAGTGGATAAGGTCACCCAGATAAAGAAACTAATCTACCACTTCACAGTTGGCAATGTGATTTGGTCTGTTTGCTGTCTTATCCGATCTATCAACTATCAATACTTTGGATTTGGCGTAGTAAATTTTTAGACCATACTCTTTTGATATCATCTCAAGTCATTGTATCAATTCTGTAAGTTCTTCTGCTGAGTTGGCGATCAGAAGAGTGTCGTCAGCATATCTAAGATTTGAAAAAAAATTCCATTTATGGCATATCGCTTAGTGGAACGCAAATACTGGCTGCAGAACATCAAGACAGCTCATAAAAAAACCTTTCCAGACGAGGGCAGACGCGCTCTGGACGATGAACCGGAGTGGGCTAAGCAGCACGCTTAGCCTGCTCACTGGCCACGTCGCACTAGGGCCGCACCTCTTTAAACTTAAGCTGGCGGCTGAGAAAAACTGCTGACTATACGGCGAAGAGGAAGAGAACAGCATACATATTCTGTGTTGCTGCCCGATGCTAGCGGTGTACAGGTATCAAACCTGGGGCCGCATGATAATGGATCTAAGTGATCTAAATGAGACAGTGCCAACAGAAATCCTGCGGTTTGCCAAAACCAGCGGACTGGAATTCTGATGCCCTGAAGACACAGCGGTAGTCACAGAGGATCATAAGATCTAGATGACGTAGGTGCCTATACCAATTGCCCAACCGCAAGATTGTAATGTAATGTAATTTACCTCTAACATTTGTATCCTCATGCTCTGTACTTTGAGCTCTGTGTAAGACACATTTGAAGTCTCGGAATAGATTAAGAGTTATGCACAAAAGATCTGATAGGTCGAGGTACTTGAGAGGCTGCGTAGCCTTTACGACCCACCTAAAATCTACAAGACACATTTGACAGTTGACATCAAAAATACGTCAGATAACATGTTATGGATATCATAATTTTTCTTTAACAACCTATATGAAGAGACAATGGATAAAAAGAACACGTTAAATGACTTCAAAAAAGTCCATTCTTGGTGTAGAGATAATTGTCAATACTTTCTTTTTTTTTAACTCCATGAGTATTATACAATCTGTTTTTTTTTCAGAACAATAAGTAAATTATGTGACTATTACATGACATGTAGAGCACTTTTCCACTCAAAAGCTCTCTTTATCTATATACAATATTGAAATCTGTATTTATGACAACATTGAACAAATATTACTCAAAACCTAGTTATTAGGTCGTTAGGTTTGAAACGTTTTAATCTACGCACTTCACCTCTTATATCAAACAAGTCACTGTACTTTTTACTTAACCTTTTGACTTCGCTCCTAATTGACGGACTTTGTAAGTCTTTCTGGATTAGATGATTTGGCATATACCAAGGCGCGTTGGCAATTGTCCGAAGAACTTTATTTTAAAATCTTTGAAGGATTTCCAAATTTGAATTACTGGCTGTACCCCATAATTCAATACCATACGTCCAAATTGGCTTCAGTATTGTTTCATATAGAAGGATTTTGTTTTCTGTCTTCAGTTGGGAGCTTCTGCCTATAAGCCAGTTTAGTTTATGTAGCTTAAGACCAAGCTGTTTTCTCTTGGCGAATATATATTTTTGCCAGGTCAGTCGTCGGTCGAGGTGCAGCCCGAGGTATTTGGCACTATCTGTTCGAGGTAATTGATGATTATTTAAATAAACAGGTGGACGGATAAGTATTATGTTTCAGCGAAAATATTACGTTTACAGATTTTATTTCGTTTGCTTTAATTTTCCACTTTTTGAGCCATTTCTGGATCAATACTTGAAATTGAAATTGATTGATTGAAATTTTTAAAAAATCGCAGGTTTTCCTAACGGCACGCTTTCCCTTTCAAACGAATAAAGATAGTATCGAAATTCGAAGTGAAATCTTGCTTTCAAACAACCAGAAATTAACGCAGTATGTGGTCTTTAAATACTGCTTACCGACCACATTATTTAAAACAAAGCAAAAAACCTTTCAAAATTTATCAGACTGTCGAATATCTGATTAAATATTATTGTGGAATCTATTAAGTGAATAGTAGAGTTAAATAAAATTGCCAAGTGATTAATCATTGCTGCACAACCGCTGCTTTGCATGAAATACTCATAAATACACGACTGACTAGTATTTCTCAATTTAGATACAGTATCAGATTACTAGGAGCTTTTCTATTATCAGTTTGATAGTTTTATTGCTTGGTTATTTCTTTATACCTGCTACCGGATTGTGTGAATGTGTGTTGCTGATTTCTGCACAGATATCGAGAGACAATCTCGTTAACATGATTTTCCTTCTTTTTTTGCAGTTATTTTTAGTGTTTAGATTACTTCATTATTTGTTGAGTTATTGACAAAAAACTAAAAAAAAGTGCCTTTTTTTTGTTTAAATTTTTATAATAATTAGGGTGACCACATTTGAGAGTCGAAAACATGATACAATTAATGTCTCCACTTACCTGAACATAATGGCACAGTCGGTTTTCATGTAGAATTAATGTCAAAAAATCATTCATTTCATGCCGTATTTCTTGGACTATAAGATATTTAATTGGGGGAACGCGTGCGTCGAGGTCACATAGAAAAAAATTGTAAAATTTTAAAATTCATTCGTAATATCGCGCATATTGTCTACGAAACGGGTTCTGCCCGATCGAAAAACGCTTCTGGTTTCTCTTGGGTGGTAGTCTACTTCAAAGAAGATGGTTCATCGACACCACCGCGATCATTTAAGATAGTTTAATATAATTAGCTATTAACGAAACAGTCATTACTCGACCGTACTCTCCTTGTAATCCGCTTATTGCAGCGATTTTTTAGCTGTCAAATGTTGTGGAATTAACAAACGCCAACAATCAATCATTATTTATCAATCATACCACAATGGTGGCCCTCAATTGGCCAGTGATCATCTGCTGACCGCCTTATTTGGACGAAACAATTAATCTTTAACTTTTTTTTTTAAATTGTTTTAATAATTCTTCGGCTGCAATATTTAGTGTTTAATTTAAAACACAATGTATTCTAATCTTTCTTCTGGTTATACAATAAACGCTTATTTAATAAATCACTCGATATTCACTATAGTTCGAATTGAACTTTTCAAAACTATATCACTCTCTAATTAACTGACTCCTTTTCCTTTTCTGGTGGACCAAAGGGTTACAACAGACAGCTAGAGCAAAGCTTGCTGGTCTTCAGCGACTGGCATGCCTGGCCATAATTGGAGCTATGTCCGGCACATCAACGGCAGCGATGGAACACCCCCTAAATATTTCTCCCCTAGATATTCTCTTAGAGAGGGAGGCCAGAATAGTCTCCTACATATTCCCGTCTTTGGAAAGGCAAATTAATGGAGAGAAACTCGGGGATTACTCCAAGATACCGAATGAAACAAAAAACCACCAAATTCTCGAGATGGTTCCTGACATGCCAGCCACAGAAGTACATGTAGAAAAGTCAATCAAAGTCCTCTTTCCGAAGAGAAACGAATGGATGAGGGGACAAATC
This sequence comes from Agelastica alni, assembly GCA_950111635.1. Taxonomy (NCBI): domain Eukaryota; kingdom Metazoa; phylum Arthropoda; class Insecta; order Coleoptera; family Chrysomelidae; genus Agelastica; species Agelastica alni. The sequence continues at coordinate 28,608,112 of OX467716.1, forward strand.
CTCTTCTCAGAGACTGAATACGTAATGTACACAGACGGCTCAAAAACCCCAGATGGAGTTGGGGCCGGTGTTTTCAGCAGGAAACCAAAGATTGAAATATCTACCAGTCTTGGCAGGTATGCTACAATCTTTCAGGCTGAAGTCTTCGCTATCGAATTGTGTGCAAGAGAATTGACCAACAGACCTCTAGAAAACAAAAACGCAAGTATAATATCAGACAGCCAGGCTTCTTTAAAAGCACTGAGCTCCAACAAGATAAATTCTACACTTGTATGGAATTGCATCGAATCCTTATAGTACCTTGGTGCGAACAACAGGGTGACTCTACTGTAGGTACCTGGGCACCAGGGGATGAAGGGAAACGAAAAAGCCGACATCCTTGCAAAACAGGGGGACGACTCTACGTTCAATGGATCAGAACTGGTTTTTGGAGTCACCACAAGTGCCGCCAAAACAATTATTTCGGACTGGGCGGAAAGGAAAATACTCACGTATTTAACCCCTCGAGAAACACAACTAAGCAGATCCTAGAATGGAGCAGAAATGACCTGCGAATTCTAAAGGGACTGCTTACAGGTTTTGCTGCGTGGAAGACGAAACTGCTGAACATATACTATGTTCATGCCCCGGCCTGGGAAGAATAAGGTTCATCATATTTGGTTACACCGACCTAGAACCTACCGATTTCTAAAAAATCTCACCCTATACAACCATGAACTTCGTGAGAAGAGCTGTATTGTGCGGTGAACTGTAACCTCTAGGGGTGATCCACAATAGACCTACTAAAGGGCGTAGTGGAGGGGCGACCATGCCCCCACTTACATGATACCTAAACTACCTAACCTAACCTAACCTAGGCCAAGTGCGGACGATTTGGACCAATATATGACGATATATGCCAAATATGCCTTAATAAAATATTGCTGTGGAAAAAGATACAGGGCGGTAAATTTGCCATTTTTTTAGAGTATTGTGGGGTAAACATATTTCAAAACATAGCAAACACTTTTTAATAATGCACGTATACGATCCTAACCCTTACTACCATAAGCTCATTCCTTTTCATCCTCTCACGTACACTCCCCGTACCGATGTAAATCTTTATGACTCTAAATTCCTTTCCACCAATTTTAGGCATCCTCTACGAACCGTCATAAAACTAACGACCCGGGGGACGAAGATAAAAAGGACGGACAGAGGTACACCGGGACACAGTCTTTCGACAGACTCCGACACTGGCGCACATCGCCTCCCTTGCCAAGTTTTTCTTTCGTTGCGATAAATAAACGTACTTAACAGTAATTCGAATTGTTTATCATTTTCCTAACACTCATCACACACAATTATCCCAAAATACTCTAGATTATTATATCTTTGAAACTAAACGGGAAAGCGTTATTGGTACGTTCTATAGTTTAATATATTAAGAAAATATAGCAGCAAATAGTTTAGTGGACTCGGAATTTTACATGCATTATAGGGTAATTGACAATTGACATAGCAAACATTAGACATAAGCTGTATACAAAAAATGATTAAAATCTGTCAAAAAGTGGGTTCACGCTGCAACTACCTTAAAACGAATTTTGTAAAAAATTAGTAATTTGTGTTACTAAGACAGTTTGTTTAACATCGATGTTAGTAAATTAATTTAGGTATTTTTTGAATACTTACAAAATGGTATATTCAATTGCAGAGTTGAGATAATTTTCGTATTTTTTAAAATGACTTTTTAAAAGGTGTTGCCACTTTAAATTAATAAAGACTTTTTTGCAATATGGATCATATGCCTAAATACTTCATTTAAATGCCTTTCTAATAATGTACCACACATGGTACATTCCCTATTTTGAATTAAGGGGTTGGGGAAGTGGAAGGAAGGGAGTTGACAAATGACAGATATCTGTATCGTAAAAATGCGTCTCCTTTGAAACAAAAATCGACATGTTTCAACATTTCCTTAAATTCTAATGAATACTGCTAAATATCGGGGTGGACTGTTTTCTGTGGCCCACTCTGTATAGTTGACAAATGACAGATATCTGCAGGCCCGGACTGGCCAGGTCCGCGATCGCGGAGAGCCCCCACAGAACGTGCAAAAAAAAGTTTTTTTCTTGTAAGAAATTATTTTGTGTTCTTGGTAATTGTTTTGAAAATAGACAATGTTTCCAGTGTTTGACATGTACTTTTTTGTTCTGTTTGAACTTACTCAATCCGTACTGTTTATACAGTTGCATATAAATTTGTTCTTACCAAACCTTGTACCAAAGTCACATGTGAACAAGTTTTTTCTAAACTTAAAATAGTTAAAAATGTACTTCGGTCGTCTTTAGGGCAAGACCATGTGTCCAGTCTGCTTTTTATTAATGTTGAGAGGGATTTATTTTATGATTTGGACAAAAATAAAATAATAGATAAAGTAGCTTTAACAAGTGAGTTGCTATCCTAAAAATACTGTGAATTTCTCATTTTAATAAATAATAAAGTAAAAAAGAGTTCATCATAATATTCATATAAAAACCTAGCTAAATTTCTTCTTCTTAATGAGTGCCAAAATAGCGTAAAAACGCGTTTTCATTGTTTTCATGAACCTAATTTTCAAAAAATCTACGAGGGAGGGCCCCTCTACAGGTTTTAGCTAAGGGCCCCAAATGGTCCCAGTCCGGGCCTGGATATCTATATCGTAAAAATCTGTCCCCCTTTGGAACAAAAATCGACGTGTTTCAGAATTTCCTTAAATTCTTATGAACACTGCCAAACATGTATGTTATTAATAACAAAATTTTATCCTATTTAATATGTTTTATATAATATATTTTGTATGTTCCAAATGTAGTTAGGTATATGTTTTTCTGTACTTTGATAATGTTTCTCTGATTTTTCCCTCATACATTTAAATTGTCAAATAATAAGGGTATAAGAATTCAGATGATTTATGTAAAATAAGATTTAGCAAGTTATGTTAAAATTAAAAACAGAAATATTAAAACCTAAAAAAAAAAATTTAATTAATAATTAATGTATAAAAAAGATAATTTTGACCATCCCTATATTATAAGCACTTTGCTATTAGTATATCCAATTATTAAAGAAAGATAAAATGCTAGGGATTCTAATTAAAAAGAAATCAAATTTAGATCCTAGAGTTATTAAAATCTAAGATTATAAAAAAGTAACAGGAATTAAAAAGTAATAATAATCAAAACTTTCTCTTAAAAATTAGTAAATAAGTATAATTGTTTAAATAAACTTGATTAATTCGATAATTAGATTTCTGTTATATTACTAATCAACTTGGAATTGTATTGGCTCGGCACGGCCCTCTTGATGTTTCATTTTTTTATATAAGGAATGAATAAAAAAAATTTTGAGAGTTTAGTTTCTTAGTACCTGTAAGAGGAACACGTACACCTTTGTTCTTTTAAGTGATTATTCTTTTGATTGTCTGTATGTGCTCCTAAAATTTAAAGTTGAATAAGTTTTTTTAAATTTTATGTGACATAACCTCATCTGGAAATGATAAAGTAAATGAAAAGAGATTTGCAGTACATTCCTTAGCTTCATATAAAAGTTGAAAGTGGACGACGGAAAAGCAAGGTAACAGTTGAAATTGTATTATAAATATTGACTTACCTATAATAAAACTCTCATTCACTTTTCACAATTTAACACAAAACTCAATACGATCGACCTACAAACGTTGGATGACCGTTGTTACTGTTTTTATGGATTGACAGATCTTTAATCATTGTTGCCATTTTTAAATTTTTTATAAAAATTGTAAATTATATTAATTTAGGTTTTTTTAATTTAATTTTAAAAGCGTTTTAACGAAAGAGAGTTTTTGTAAGTTTATTTTAAAATGACAAATTGTTAATTCATATTTTATTTTTTTTGTATTGTGTGTTGCCTATGCTTACCTATTATGTTCTATTTTTAATTTATGTTGTATCTTATCTGTTTATTATTTCTCTGAAATAATTATAATTGTTAGCGCTCAACATAAATCTAAAATTAAACAACAATCTTCCTTTTATTATTACTTTTTAAATTTACATATTTTATTGCAATAGGTACATATAAAAAACAAAGCATGAAATAATGTGATCGTGAAGACTGGAAGGGGGACAAAAAAATGGTAATCCATTTCACGTAGCGTCCATCAATATCGGAAATCTAACATTATTATATAAACAGGTTGTATACACAATCTTGGACGTTCGATATCCGTCCAGCGAAAGATTTAACCGACGACGACGGCCATAAGATCGACGTAGTGGCATGATCGGATGCAGAAATGACACCAGACCTATACTTAGCGGTTTTTTCTAATAGACCGCATTGCACGCGCGATACCGAGAATGTTTCCTTTCTTGTTCTCGTTTTTCTCATCACCGGTATATTGATTGAACACGATGAAATTATAGCCAGTTCGGTTTTTGTAGCGCCATACAACAAAATAATATATCTCGCAGCTCGTGGTGAAAGAGAAAGACAGCGAGTGAGATGGTGGAAAAAATTGTGTGCCATATTTATTTTATGTTGGCGAATCAACCTATTTAAGCACAGTGATGCGAGTTTATTGTTATTGTCGCTGTTATTTTACCTCCTACTTGGATTATATATTACTCGGGAATTTTTCTGATGAATTGCTGAGAAAAACGAAGCGAATTTTTATGATGGTACGGTGAAATTTAGCTCACTTCATTCCCTTCCTTTCGACACGACTAAATTTCCAGTGGAAAGAATGAAAAGATATATGTTTTGTTGTTATAATTATGTTTATTTTATTCTGGTTCATGTCCTTCTCAATTATTTTTCGGGATGGATAGCGGGTTTAGGACGAAAGATAAGATAAAGATCGAAACGTCGACGATTTAAGAAGAGCGAGAAGTTTTTCTATCGTCCTAAACCCGCTATCCAGCCCAAAAAATTAGTATTATTATTAAAATTATTATAAAAAACTATTTAAAATTATTATAAAAAACTATTTAAAATTATTTATAACAAATTATAATTGTCATTAACATACATAAATACATAGTCAGGACTTTTTCCCGTAGGGGTAGGCAGAGACCGCTTCCTTCCACTTCCGCTACGGTTCTTACACACATTTTTTCCTTCCTTTACTTTCATCAGTGCTCTCATACATGCTCGTCGGTCGTTGGTACTCTTAACCTAACCTTTCTTCAAAACAATGTTGATCTGGTCGAGATATGTTCGCCGAGGTCGACCTCTTCCGACTTACGTCCATTCACACTTGCCTTATAAATTTGTTTCGTCAATCGTCCTTCATTCATCCTTTCTACGTGTCCAAACCATATAAGCATTCCTTTATCTATCTATCATATGGATATGATTTGACTCGAAGGAATAGTCCGCTATCACAGCATAAAATAATAATAATAACAATTAATAGTATGATTTCTAACGATTCTAAATATTTCAAGCCAAAAAGAGGATCAAAGAAGATATTTTATTATTTGGATCAAAGCAATATCCTTCAATTTCTGGACATTAAATATTATTTTATTTTGTGCAAGTTAAGGCATCATTGCTAATGGATATACATGTCCTACAGGCCCAAAAGTGTGTCTTAGATGATAGACAGTCCATGGAATGCCCGAAAAAGTTTATGTTGCTACTTTTTGATAAACTTACATAAATACATAAAGTCACGCCTTTTTCCCATAGGGGTAGGCAGACACCACTTCCTTCCACTTGCTACGGTTCTTACACACATTTTTTCCTTCCTCTACTTTCATCAGTGCTCTCATACATGCTCGTCGGTCGTTGGTACTCTTAACCTGACCTTTCTTCAAAACAATGTTGATCTGGTCGAGATATGTTCGCCGAGGTCGACCTCTTCCGACCTACGTCCATTCACACTTGCCTTATAAATTTGTTTCGTCAATCGTCCTTCATTCATCCTTTCTACCTGTCCAAACCATATAAGCATTCCTTTATCTATCTTTATAACTACATCTTTTTTTACACCACAGCGTTCTTTTATCTCACTGTTTTTTACTTTATCCAACCGAGTCACTCCGGCTATACTTCTCAGACTACTCATCTCCGCAGCATTAATCCTATTTTCATGCTTCTTCTGCCAAATCCAACATTCACTACCATACATAGTGTAGGAACCAGCACTCCTCTATGTACAGCCAGACGTGCCTATTTGACACTTTCTGGCTGTTCATAAAGCTATGCAGTGCCCCATTTATTTGTTTTCCTGCCAACACCATTTGCTAAATGTCACTGTCATACTTTCCATCTCTCGTAAACTTGAACCCAAGTACACAAATTCATTTACTTGTTCCACTCTTTCTCCCTTAATCAAAACTTCACAGTATGTTATGCTTTCTTCGCTTTCAAAAACCATTACTTTCGTTTTGCTTACATTTATTTTCATTCCTTAGATTTAAAGGGCATCATGCATAACATTAACCATCGCCTGCAACTCCTCTTCAGATAACTCTTATATGACTTGATCATCGGCGTAAAAAAGGCATTTGACGATCAAATCATTCATTTTCAAACCATACGCACTCTCTTTCAAATATGTTAAACAATCGTCTATGTATAAGTTAAATAGCCATGGCGAAGCCACACATTCCTGTCTCACACCTTTTTCGATTTTAAACCAGTCCGTGCAAGCTCCGTTTATCCTGACACAAGCAGTGGAATTCTCATAGAGTGATTTCAGTGTTCGTATTAAACTACCGCTCACCCCATACATAGACAATGTCAACCACAATTCACTCCTCACCACTTTGTCATAGGCCTTTTCCAAGTCTATAAAAGCGCAATAGACCTTCTGACTTTTAGCCAAGAATTTTTCAACCATACCTCGTAATGAAAAGACCTGATCCATACATCTCCTTCCTCTTCTAAATAGTTTGCCGACTATGCTGAGTAAATTAATACCTCGGTAGTTCTTACATTTCTGTTGCGAATGTTTTCACTTGTAAAGCGGCACTATTACGGCCTTGCACCAGTCGTCTGGTACGCTACCAATCCTCCAACAAAGGTTAAAAAGGCGGTATATCAGATTAGCTACCACGCTTTGTCCAGCCTTCAGCATTTCAACTGTTATCCTGTCGTACCCAGCAGCTTTACCCAATTTCATACTGTTCAACGCTTCCACAATTTCTGTCGTACTAACTTCACTTTCATTGCAAATTTCACTCATGTCTCCGAATAAGACCTATCCTCTTTCTCAAATAAACTTTCGAAGTATTCCTTCCATCTCTTTATAACGCATTCCTCTTCTTTCGTCATACTACCATCTTGGTTTCTGATTCTTTCCAGTTGCGAGGTATTATTTTTACCTCTGGCTGTTCTTATGGACTTCCAGAAGAGTTTAATATTGTTTTGGAAATCGTCAGATAACTTTCTATCAAATTCATCTTTATCACTCTCCTTCTATTTGCCACAACCTCTTTTGCCACACCTTTTATTTTAACCTTTTATACTCATTCTTTACCTTGTTTAGATTCTCATTCGTTGATTTTTGCGTTCTTTGATTGGTTTTTGTAGCCAGGCTTTCTTCTTCTCTAACACTGCTTTTTGAACCTCTACGCACATTTTCCTGTAACTTGCATCTTTTCCTTCTTTTACTTACACCACATACTTCAATAGCAATATCCACGATTCCTTCCTTGAATTGGCTTTCACAATTCTTCAACCTCACATGCTTCATCTAAACTGTCGAATTTCCCGGTCAATTTACTAACGAACTCCTCTTTTATACCTTCTTCTTGCAAATTCTCAACTTTTATGCGCTCTAGTACACTACTTGATTCCTGCACACGATGCCGCCACCGCTTAAAGAGACCTCTTATTCAGCTTACTAAGAAATGGTCTGTGTCAATACCTGCACCGCGGTATGCCCGAGTGTCCATTACTTTCTTTTTCAATCTTTCATTAACATTAAGATTAACAATATTCTGTTTATGTCAATCGTATTCTTTCAAACTTTTTCTTATCATTTCCTAAGCGGGGGAGCTATTTTTAATTGTTTATAACAATTGAAATTTTTTTTTAATTATAATGATTAATAATCATTTGTTAGTAATAATATTCAATTGTTATAAACTATGCTTGATTATTACTAACAATAAATTTTCACTGTTATAGAGTCTTTAATGCTATTCTCTCTACACTGACACAAGTTTAAAATTCTCCAATTTGAAAGTGATATTTCCAACGTTCGGATAGGACAACGTCTGCTGGGTCCGCTAGTGTCATTAATTCAAAGTTTTGAGGTTCTAGATAATATTTTATTTATAAGGAAAGCTGTAAAAAAAAATCTTGATATTTAAAGAATAGACGAAAGTTTAGAGAAAAAAAAATCAAGATTGCGATAATATCGAGCGTTAATCGAACGTTCCTGTACTATAAGAAGCATAGTTTTGCCGACCGCTTCTACAGATATTATTGAGGCATTTTTCATACGAATTGTTTACCTGTCGGTGGGAAAAAAGCGTCGAGCAGTGTAAGTTTTATCCACTTTTTATTGCTGCTTCTATGTAAGAATGCATGCATCCACTGACCTCCCACGTGTCGGTAGGCTTTAATATCTACACATTGCTCGCAAGGCGTGATATAATTGTCACCGTCCGCTGGGAAGAAAAAATTTCACAATAAAATGTTAAATACATATTTCAGGAAGAGGCCATCGCCGCAGAAAGGTAACTTAAGTGCTAAACGTCTCTTTTGTCGTCGATATTAGAAATCCTACCAGGAATTTTAGACTCTTTGAATTGTTAAAGAGATGTAAAGAATCTTGACAAAGTTTAAACATTACAACTTATTCCTCAAAAAATTAAACTGCAAGAAAAAGAAAATACTTTGAAAAAGAGTGAAATACTCCAAAACGTGTCAAAAGAAATGGGGCGTGATCATTAATCGGAAAATGATAATGAACCCTCGTTTGCCTCTGTGCAAGATTGTATCTTCCCAGTGTTGGGCGACTCCTATCTTCAAATTGTTTGCGTCATGTAGATCTTGCTCAGAGCATAGTGCTTTTAACAAACAAGAAGATGTGACGTGTTCTTTATGGCGCCGCATTCACATTTGTCGTATATTTGGGGTACTATTTTATACACCTTTACTACCTGATCGTTCTTACCTATGTTGGGCAGATATACAGAGAAACTTACAGCTTTTATGAAATAACGCGGAGGATAATCCCCCATTGGGACAACGGTTTCAAGGGCGGAAGTAAAAGAAAAACTAAGGAAAGCTAAAAACATTTATTAGCCTAAAAACAAACACTAACTCGCAGTTTTCCCGTCTTGTACTCAATAAGTTCATTTTCAGTGTATTTAAAATAATTGTGTAATCATGATTGCTAATGCGACGGTTCAGCTTATATGAACAGTATCTTAAGAATTTGTTCTGAGCTCTTTTCAAAGTAGTAGAATAAATTTAATATTGAGAAGACCACACAATAGATGCATAATCTACTTGTGACACTACAGTTCATGAAGCCTAGAGATTTTGAGGATTTTACTGATCTATTTTCAATGTATACATTGAAAAATACAACACAGAATCACTGGAATCGGACAGCACGTGTAAACTGTATGAAAACAGGCTAACAGATAAAATAAACGAGCTGGACCTCAACGAATGCGATGTGGAAACCTGTTGGAATAAAATTAAGAAAGCCATTCTTCAGGCCGCTGACGAATCCATAGGAAAAAGGAAAGTAAATACAAACGCGACAAACTGTACTAAACCTTGGTTTTGCCAAGAAGTAAAAGAACTCGCAGAACTAAAAAGAAGAAGCTACCTAGCATACAAAGGATCCCCAACCCAACAACAACAACATGCGGAATACATACAAACAAGGAATAGAGTCAACTCACGAATTAAAGCTATCAAAAGGGAACACTGGATTAAATTCACGAGCGACATGGACCACGACATATATGGCGCCCAAAGGAAGGTGTGGAAGATGTTGAAGAACAGAAAGAAACCGGTAAACGAATTCGTCTAAAGTAAAGGAGTCTCTATAGAAAAGTGGGAAGAATACTTCGAAAGACTGTACAGCGCTGATGAAACACGTGAAATTGAATATCAAACGGCGGCCAGCGCAACGGTTTCAAGGGCGGAAGTAAAAGAAAAACTAAGAAAAGCTAAAAACAGAAAAGCACCAGGTACGGATAATATACCGAACGAACTTCTGAAACAAGGTGGCCCTAAGCTCATAATAACACTCACAGCTCTGTTTAATAAAATCCTGAGCACAGGAGAAACACCAAATGAGTGGCACACGAGCATAACAATTCCCATTTTCAAGAAAGGACAAAAAACATCCCCCGATAACTACAGAGGAATAACCCTATTGTGCACAACAATGAAACTGTTCACAGGCCTGATAAAGGACAAACTGGAGAATCACATAACCAATAGAGAAGAACAACAGGGATTTAGAAAGGGAAGATCGACAACTGACGCCATATTTACCACCAAACAAATAAAGGAAAAGGCAATAGAATATAATACACCGGCATTCATCTGTTTCATCGACCTAACTAAAGCATTCGACAAGGTCAAACTAGGCGATGTCATCAATATCCTAACCGAAAAAGAAACACCAGCCAACATAGTAAAGGTAATCTGCAACCTCAACACCGCCAACTCCACTCAAGTTAAATCAGGGCAACATATCACGAAAAGCATTCTAACACGAGGAGGAATCAGACAGGGAGACAGCCTCAGCCTAATCTTATTTAATCTTCTTATGGAAAAAATTATAGAAGAAGTAGCGAACTTAAATATGGGATACAGAATGAGTAACAAACGTATCAGCATGGTATGCTATGCCAACGACGCAGCAATTTTCGCAGAAAACGAGAACGACCTACAAAGACAGCTATTCAAGTTCCACCAAGTGTGCCGACAGCTTAATATGACCATATCGGTCGAGAAAACAAAAAGCATGACAATCGCCAGGGAACCACTCAGATGCAAACTCGTAATTGAAGATAAGCCCATAGAACAGGTAATGCAATTTAAGTACCTCGGGATGAATATGTCTAGCGGCCACGACCCAACAAAAGATCTAAGGGACAAAGTCAATAAAGCATCAGCAACATCAGGCTGCCTAAGAGAGATTGTCTGGGCCAACGGGTACATGCGAAAGGACAGTAAGATTAAAATAAACAAAACATGCGTAAGACCCATAATGACGTACGCGATACAAACAAGAGAAGACACGAACAAAACAAAGAGCATGCTGCGCGTAGCCGAGATGAGGGTGCTGAGAACAATAGCTGGCAAAACCAGAAGAGACCACGTAAGAAACACTGATATAAGAGAACAATGCGGCGTACAGGATATCGTAAGATGGGGAAGGCAGAGAAGAAGGCAATGGTATAACCACGTCAAGAGGATGGACGAAAATAGATTACCCCGCATAGCTCTCGAGGGAATACCAGTAGGAAGCCGACCGCCAGGTAGACCACCGAAGAGATGGAGAGACAGCTGGCAGTCCACATCTCAAGAATTAATACAACGGCAAGCCCGGAATTAACAGATCATATGATCTCAACCAAGGAGAAGAAGAAGGGATAGTGATAAAATAATAGCTATTTGTGTATTAAGAGCGCAAAGCAAAGTAATTTTTGGAAAGCGGCAATGACACTTTGTGCTCGAAATACACACAAGATTTTTTCTACAAATGCAGTTTTTAGACAGAAAAAAAATCACTAAATACTTAATTCAAAATAAGTAAGTACATAAAATTACTTGTATTTTAATTATAACATTTTATAATATTCTTGAAAATAATTACTTCAGTTTATCATTCACTATATTGAAATTGAATGTGCAATTATGACAATCTTTGATATTTATTCCCGAACCTGATGGTCCATCAGGATATTTCTCTAACATAAATTCTTCCGAAGATTGGAAATCTACAGAACGAGATGTGGATACATGCGGTTTTGAAAATATTTTTTGGTGGTTTCAATCTTATTTTTGATTGATTCGTCTATATAGTCTCTGCGAAATTACTACTCTCCCATCCACCATGTTTCTTTAGTCGTATTAGATCTCCTCCACCATTCACCAATAAAGTAGCAGATGTTCGTCGAAAACAGTGTCCTGTATATAAAGTATGCTCAGGTTATTCCAAATATTTAGCAATTTCACTGGGAATTTTCCCGATTGTTTTTATATCCACAACTTGTTTCGTACATCTACCTTTTTGATAACGTAAAAATAGGCGTTGGGGAGTATTATTGTTATTTTGACAAGGTTGTCAATGTATTTTTTACAAATTAATAGATAATCAACTGAATTTTCTTTATTATGACTAACAATCGTAAAAACACGGCTAATTCTCGTTTTTGAATCTGGAATTCGGACTATTAAAATAGAATCTTTATCTTCTATGACACCGATCTCCATTTTCAACAATTCATCGCGTCTGCAGGCCCCAGCAATACCCATAATTAGAATTACCTACAAAAAAATTAACAGTCAATAGCTATCCAAAATGTATAAGCTATCCAAATTGCTATCAATCTAATAATTCATATTTCTAACGAAATAGAAGGGAAAATAACTCTTAAATTAAATAAAAGTGGCTCCGGCCGGAATAGAACCCAAGCTAACAGTTTGAAATCCCTGCGCTTCAGACCATTAGGCTAATATGACTGCTCAAATAATCAAGAGTTTCATCGGTAGCTTCTCGTAGAAATTTGTGAATATCTTCAGTGGTAAATGTTTTGGATTTTGTCGCATTGTTTCCAACGGATTGTTTTTTGAGAAATGCGATGAGTTTAGGATACTTATTGATTTTAATGTTATTTTTAACATTCAGGCATGTTCGTATCATCGAATATATGGACCAAGGAGTCGATGACTTCGAAGTCTTTCATTTTTCTCCAAAATAAGCCAGTTACACATTTTTTGAATACTTATTGACCTTCTTCGATTGACACCAGGTTATGAATCTATTGTATTGAAATTCATATTTTGCTCTCGATTTCTCTGGTAGGAGATTCAAAGTTACATTTTTTGCACCTCCTGCTACATCACAGGAGGTGTGTTCGATAATTCACTATCACTATTTTCCATGATAAAAGAATGAGTAAGAGATGCAAGCGTTTTTGAAATATTTCCGCGCTAGAGCGGCAAAGCTGTCACAAAATGACGTTTGTCGGAAAACGTCATCTTTGCGTTGAAATTTGAAAGCGTCAAAGGCTACTTTGCTAAGCAGTTGTAGAAAAATTATTTTTTTTGGCGGTAACAAACACTATTGGTTCGAGCGCAATAAACAGTTTGTTGTTCTCTCGAACTGTGATTGTTAGGAATGAACAAATTTGGTGTCACGCAATGTGCCCGTATTCTAATCCGAAGAGACGTAAAAATAGACGTCTTCACCCCCCGTCGCGAACGGTGGTACGAGTAAACAAGGCCTCTGCTGCCAGAAGATGTCGTTAAATGCGTCCTATAATCACATAAGAAAGGTGAAATAAGATCTATAAAACAGCAAGTGACTGGATTCGAATCTAAATTGAAACGTCACGCATAAACTTTTGTATAATATTAAGATTATATATTTAAGGAATTCGATTTCTTAACGCCGCTGATAAAGATACAGAATTTATTTTATGAACAAATCTGAGACCCGCAATTCAACATATTACGTTTAAAAATTTTATATATATATATATATATATATATATATATATATATTCAGATTTTGAAAGGTCTTGACATTGATCAAAAAGATATTCGGTGTATAGAAAGCCTTTACTGGAATCAAACAGCTAGAATTAAAATTGGCAACAAAGTTTCGAGAGCACAAAAAATCTATAGATGCGTTATGCAAGGTTGAGTTCTCTCCCCACTCCTATTCAATTTGTATTCTGAACACATCTTTAGAGAGGCTCTCAAAGAAAGAGATACAGGCATCAAGGTGAATGGTGTGTGGATAAATAATATCCGCTATGCAGATAATACAGTCTTAATAGCAGACAATAGAGGTGATTTGCAAGATCTGTTTAGCGTTGTTCAAGAGCACAGCCAGAATATGGGTCTTGGAATTAATACTAAGAAAACAAAGTTACTAGTTATTTCCCGCAAGCTTGAAGAATTCAAGAACGTGCAGCTAACTCATAACAACTTGCGCATAGAAAGGGTGGCAAAATTTAAGTATCTAGGAACATGGTTGTCAGAAGAATGGTCATCTGATATCGAGATCAAATGTCGAATAGAACAAGCACGCACAGCATTCCTGAAGTTCAAGAAAATCCTTACAAATACAGATTTTGATCTGGACCTTAGAATTAGATTCATGAAATGCTATGTATGGGCAGTACTTCTATATGGTATGGAGGGGTGGACGTTGAAAGTGAGCACCATGAACAAACTAGAATCCTTCAAGATGTGGATATATATGAGAATCCTTAAAATTCCGTGGACAGCTCGATCGAAGAGATCCTCAGAATGGTAAAAAGAGACCGCGAATTATTGATAACAATCAAACGCAGAAAAACAGCGTATTTGGGACATGTCATATGAAATGAAAGATAGAAGGTAAGCGTGGTGTCGGCTGGAAGAAGATGTCATGGCTCCGCAATATCAAACAATGGACAGGACTGAATAATGCAGGAGATCTAATACATACCATAAGAGACAGAGATATGTGGCGTAATGTGATCGCAAACATCCATTAGTGGATATGCAACAGAAGAAGAAAAAGTAAAATGTTTGTGTCCAGAGCAATACTGAAGGGGTTAACTAACTTAAAATTACAGTCTATCTCGCCCAGATATTTCCACCATTAGTAACGCAAATATTAGTGCCTATTGTTTTTTTTTTAATACGCTTATTAAAAAGGTTGGTAATATTATAACTGAACAAGAACTTTCGAATTTTTTTTATTCGTTTTGCATAATTACAAAGACCGAGACCTTGTGGGGTATTCTACACTTGGAATATTCAACGCAGAAATTAATGACGACAAGCAATTTGTTTTAATTAGTGGTATTAATTAATGAAAAAAATATGTGGAACAAATCTATGAATAATGATCGAAAATTTGTAAAGGTGTTCAAGATAACCGAACACAAAAAATATACTAAAATTACGAAAAATTAGAATAGTTAAATATTAAAATACATTATTAAATAATTTATGCGCAGAAGAAAATCTACCTATCACTGAAATGGCAGGTATTGCGATGATTCTTGACTGACGAGATTTCTAATCCTCAATAAATTATAAAAAAAAATTGACTTCCTTTAGCAGTTCTAGTTCTGGTAGATTATTTCGTAGTAAATATATGGAAGTGATGAAGATATATATATATATATATATATATATATATATATATATATATATATATATATATATATATATATATATATATATATATATATAGCGTTCTACGACGCCTTTCGACTCCTATCCGCCATTCATCTCTATCTTGCCATAAGTTCTCCGGCAAGTCTCTTTCTTTCATCTCTTTGTCAATGCCCTCTCTCCAGCTTCTTCTTGGTCTTCCTCTTCCTCTCTTCCCTTGGGGTGTCCATGTCAAAATTTGTTTTGGTAACCTATCGTCTGACATTGTTTGACCGTGACCATACCATATTAACTGTTTTGTTCTTATATCATCAACAATCGTGTGTCTGGTACCCATTATATTTCTTATTCTGTCGTTGATTTACCCGCAGATCTCCTCCAGAAGTCCATCTCAGTTGTTATTAGCATTTTTTCTGTAGAATGTTTTATTTGCCATGTTTTACTACCGTAGGTTATTATGTTTATGGATGGTATTATATATTCTTTGTTTATTAGTTTTCGATATAGTTTGATCCCATAAGATTCCGTTCATCATAGAGATAACTTTTCTGCCTTGTGTGTTTCGTTCTTTGATTGCTGTGTCGAGTAGCCCATCGTGTGTTATCTTCATTCCCAAGTATTTATATTCCTCGCAGTGTTTAATCTTTGTTCCATCATCCAAGTCAATGTCTTGTGCTAGACCACCAATGCACATGCACTCTGTTTTTTTTATGTTGACTTCGAGGCCTCATTTCTTGTACTCTTCTATAAGTTTTCGAGTCATATAGCTTAAATCATCATGATCCTGTGCTATTACGATTTAGTCGTCGGCGAAACATAGGGTGTATAGGGTATTATTATTATTGAGAGGTATTCCCATACCATTGCATTTCCGTTTCCATACTTTGAGGGCCTGTTCTAAATAAATTTTAAAAAGTGTCGGCGAAAGACAGCATCCCTGTTTTAAACATTTTGTAACAGTGAACCCATTGGAGATATTTCGTCCTATTTTAATTTTTGTTTCGTTCTTGTCATAGATTTTTTGGACGGCTTTTATCAATATGGATTGACGTTTAAAATTTTAAATACAGTAAATAAAAGGCTGTCGAGGTGTTTTGAAAGTGAGTGAAACTCACTGGAAAATAAGTTCTCAATCGAAAGCAAGTAGATAGTAAGGACTACCAGACAACTGTGTGTACTATTGTCCAAAAAAGGATGTAAAAAATAGAAGGGATGAATCAATATGAAATGATTTTTGTCAGAAATGGATCGTTGTTCAGTTGAGTAGTTCTAATCTAAAAGAAAATGTTCAAATTCTTCGGTAAAATTAGCATGGGAGCTTTTACTGCGTACATATATTTTCTTATTTTACTTTATTTTTTTTATAAACCTAGCTAAGCCCAGCCAAGCTTCGTTGTGGCTCTGATATTAATTATATATACATACATACATAAAGTAACGCCTTTTTCCCATAGGGGTAGGCAGAGACCACTTCCGCTACGGTTCTTACACACATATTTCGCTTCTTCTACTTTCATCAGTGCTCTCATACATGCTTATCAGGGAAGTAAATTGTAACGTGCCTTTTTTTTCCCTTCTACAGTTCCATTATAATTATATCTCTGATAATTTTATATTCCTCAAGTACTCGTAAATAGTGTCGCGTACCGTATTTTGTTGTAACTTAAATATATCATTCGTTGTAAATGGTGTTGCATACCTTATTGTGATAAGATTCAATTGTTAATGGCTATGGCATTTTTGTTGATCACTGGAGATTGAGTAAGGTATTTTCATTATTAGATTTTGCTTTAGTTTTTAATGTGTATTATCGATTATATTATTGTTTGGTTTACATTTCTGTGTAGATAAGGCTAGCTATCAACACGGACGAACGCGATTCTTAGTGTGGAACATAGACTTGCGAATATTCTTGGTTGACGTCAATTCCGTGTCATTTCTTGATATCCGGCTTGGGAAGTAGTCTGAGTCGTGTGGTGAGAGTCTTGGGAGTGGTGTGGTGAGAATTTTTGGGGCGGTGTGATATTAACAAGTGTGCAAAACCTCTACGGTTTTTCTTTCATATCTGGCTGTATTTGGGCCATCTTAATTGGATTTTGAAGAAAAACCATTTAATTTTTAACTTGACCATTCTATCTTACCTCCGTTGTTGATATTTTGGATTTTGGTGTCGAGTTAAAATAACCGCATGCGGGATTTATTTGAGGGAAGCCATTGTTAATTAGCAGGTGCCGTTCAATAACCAAACCGGCCACAGGAGTAGTGCATTCGTATACCCAAAGGTTACAAGTGATTTATTTTTGAATATTTAACGACGTGACTTATTTTTGACACCACAATTAAGTTTTGTTTTAATTTATTAATATAATACATTATTAAAAACTATTTATTGCATTAGATAATATGCCAAAACTAAACTTTGATTAAAATAATTTTCTCAATAATTCTTTATGTCCAAGTAAAAATATTTACTTCATACTTATTTGTAAATATCCTACAATATTGATATTTTAAAAGACAACCATTGTAAAAATATTTTTAAATGAACTCGATTGTTTTAACAGTGTAAATCTTTATGTAAATGGTAAAAACATGAATAAATTAGCAGCCTTATGTGAACGTTTGATTTAGTATTATTAAAGAGTTGACTTATATACGTTTTTTTGGTAACTTGGTAAAGTCTGTTACTCTTACTTTTGTTTTGGTTACTTTATAAAATTGTAAATTTTAAATTTTTGGTTTGTTTTAGCGAAAAAATTTACCATAGCTGTTAATTTTGACTATATTTGTTATAAGTTTATTATTGAACTGTGTACTTTGATTTATTGTAGGAGTAAAGTATCCAATATATTTTAGCTATAATTTCATTTATTTAGTTCACCATAATCTCAGTTGTTTATCGTGTGGCTCTGCTAGTGCCTATAAGACCTAGGGGTTCCCGGCTTGAACCGTCTAAGTCGGTGGCGCGGCTCACTTTTTTTTTTCTTCTACCCTCTACGGCTGAGCTCGGGCATAATTTGCCATTAGAGAGACCGCTGGCAGAGTACTATATAGAGAACGAACAAGACGGGGCAAAATAAATTATTCTAGCGAACATACATTTGCCGAGAATACACATCATTTAATTTAATACGTTCTTATGCTGTGAAATGAAAAAAAAGAAAAAATAAACAGTATTACCGTAGGAAAACTAACTTTTCCAAACCGTGGGCTCTTTTCTATTAAATATAGTTAGGTACTCTTCGGTTCGGAAAAAAAAATACCTGAATATTTCATCGCTCTAGCTCTCCTTCTGAAGTTATCGTGTGAAAAGTACAAAATGCGGTAAATTTGAGGATCACCTTGTACGGCAGCTTACGTCTCAGTGAAGGGGGTTAAAGCAATGCCAACCTCAGGTTGTCATCGTAGGCTACAACCGCAAAGGTCAAATTTCTCCTGCGCGTGGGTGGCAAAGATCAAATCAGAAAAAAAGAAGAGAATAAATATACTGACATCGTGTAGTCTTTTTAACTTCGATTTATCGAACTTAAAAGTAATAAAATTATTAAAAAAAAAATCGAGCCCAATTTGTGTATGGTTAGATATATCCACAGATCATAAATTTCAATTAATGGTATTACGAAATTACTGTTGGCGAATGATACTCAATGGCAGTCGTCAAATTATATATCTTGTGCTTCAACACTTTAGCGATGTATCATTATGTCTATTACTCAGGGCACAGGACCGTAACGCAAGCAAATTAGTTTTTAAATCGTTCTCGGATAAAAATTTGTATGCAGTCAAAGAACTTTGTTGCGTTAGCAGTGGAAAATCCGACGGGAAAGTTTGGTAGTAGATTCGATATTTAGACCTTCTTCTTCTTCTTCTAGGTGCCATGACCGTTTAACGATCGTTGGCGATCATTCTGGCTTTCATGTTTGCAATCATTATTTTGTTGGTAGCCGCTCGGAAAAGTTGTATAGTGGTGAGACCAAACCACTGTCTGAGATTTTTGAGCCAGGAAGTTCTTCGTCTGCCGGGGCGTCTCTTACTATTAATCTTACCCTGTAGATATTATAAGATGTAGAATGCCATACTTTTTTGGGTGTCTCATGATTTTTTTTACAATATTGACCACTTCTGTATCATTATGCATTCTTCTAAGCACCTCCTCGTTTGTGATATTTAGACTGGGGTTGTCTAATTAGTGTCCTGCAAAAGAAGACCAGTTTCTTGACGTCCAAGATGTACCAACTCTGCAGATGACTGTTATTTACGTCAGCAGGCCCGAAAGGAACGTCATATTACAGCATAGTAACTGCAAAACGATCTATCCAGAGACCGTGATGTCCAAGCAAGCATTAATCTGTCAAGAATAGATTAAGGAAAGTTGAAACTAGAACCAGAATCTCTTTTATTTATGTACCGTTATTAACCAGAGTACACCATGTGGATTGTGAACGACTGGACTAATAACCTTTTTACAGTTCAGGTTTAAATTTTTTGGATCAGTTAGACCTATCCCAGTCTGCAGATGTGAAGCTAAGCATTGTGAAGATGAGCTGAAACATGCTTTAATAGACGAAAGGGAAATTATAGAGTTTACTAGGAATTTGATAAAAAGTCTTCCAGAACTAATGGGGGCTGTCATTGAAACAGAGGTGGTAATACCAGATACTGAAAACACCTTTCTTAAACTTGGTGAAGATTTACTAGTTATCACAAAAAATAAATAAAAATGGGAAAAAAATAAAACAACATGCAATACTTTTTGTGATAAACAAACTATCTTTAAAGATTTCTACAAATTTCTTTATAAAACAACAAAATTAACAGAATTGGAGGCTTTAGTAAGTGTTCAGCCATTATAAAAAATTTGGCAATAGTAATGACAGGTAATAAGTCTGGATCAGTGGGTTTGCGTCGGGAAAATGGAGTAGCTTTTATAACAAATCACTGTATCTTTTACCAGTGAGCTTTATAAGGAAAATCAATCAAGCAAGATTAAGTTTTACTTTTCCGAACCAAAGGGTAAAAAAGAAAAAGTATTGATTTACTTCCAAAAATCAAAATCGCCAAAACCATGTGCGCTGCACCTTTCATGGCCCCACGCTTCGAAAGATACCATTTTCAGCGTGACGGTTGTTTCAAATTTTGTCTGTGTGCAGTGTGTGTGTGTGTGTGTGTGTGTGTGTGTGTGTGTGTGTGTGTGTGTGTGTGTGTGTGTGTGTGTGTGTGTGTGTGTGTGTGTGTGTGTGTGTGTGTGTGTGTGTGTGTGTGTGTGTGTGTGTGTGTGTGTGTGTGTGTGTGTGTGTGTGTGTGTGTGTGTGTGTGTGTGTGTGTGTGTGTGTGTGTGTGTGTGTGTGTGTGTGTGTGTGTGTGTGTGTGTGTGTGTGTGTGTGTGTGTGTGTGTGTGTGTGTGTGTGTGTGTGTGTGTGTGTGTGTGTGTGTGTGTGTGTGTGTGTGTGTGTGTGTGTGTGTGTGTGTGTGTGTGTGTGTGTGTGTGTGTGTGTGTGTGTGTGTGTGTGTGTGTGTGTGTGTGTGTGTGTGTGTGTGTGTGTGTGTGTGTGTGTGTGTGTGTGTGTGTGTGTGTGTGTGTGTGTGTGTGTGTGTGTGTGTGTGTGTGTGTGTGTGTGTGTGTGTGTGTGTGTGTGTGTGTGTGTGTGTGTGTGTGTGTGTGTGTGTGTGTGTGTGTGTGTGTGTGTGTGTGTGTGTGTGTGTGTGTGTGTGTGTGTGTGTGTGTGTGTGTGTGTGTGTGTGTGTGTGTGTGTGTGTGTGTGTGTGTGTGTGTGTGTGTGTGTGTGTGTGTGTGTGTGTGTGTGTGTGTGTGTGTGTGTGTGTGTGTGTGTGTGTGTGTGTGTGTGTGTGTGTGTGTGTGTGTGTGTGTGTGTGTGTGTGTGTGTGTGTGTGTGTGTGTGTGTGTGTGTGTGTGTGTGTGTGTGTGTGTGTGTGTGTGTGTGTGTGTGTGTGTGTGTGTGTGTGTGTGTGTGTGTGTGTGTGTGTGTGTGTGTGTGTGTGTGTGTGTGTGTGTGTGTGTGTGTGTGTGTGTGTGTGTGTGTGTGTGTGTGTGTGTGTGTGTGTGTGTGTGTGTGTGTGTGTGTGTGTGTGTGTGTGTGTGTGTGTGTGTGTGTGTGTGTGTGTGTGTGTGTGTGTGTGTGTGTGTGTGTGTGTGTGTGTGTGTGTGTGTGTGTGTGTGTGTGTGTGTGTGTGTGTGTGTGTGTGTGTGTGTGTGTGTGTGTGTGTGTGTGTGTGTGTGTGTGTGTGTGTGTGTGTGTGTGTGTGTGTGTGTGTGTGTGTGTGTGTGTGTGTGTGTGTGTGTGTGTGTGTGTGTGTGTGTGTGTGTGTGTGTGTGTGTGTGTGTGTGTGTGTGTGTGTGTGTGTGTGTGTGTGTGTGTGTGTGTGTGTGTGTGTGTGTGTGTGTGTGTGTGTGTGTGTGTGTGTGTGTGTGTGTGTGTGTGTGTGTGTGTGTGTGTGTGTGTGTGTGTGTGTGTGTGTGTGTGTGTGTGTGTGTGTGTGTGTGTGTGTGTGTGTGTGTGTGTGTGTGTGTGTGTGTGTGTGTGTGTGTGTGTGTGTGTGTGTGTGTGTGTGTGTGTGTGTGTGTGTGTGTGTGTGTGTGTGTGTGTGTGTGTGTGTGTGTGTGTGTGTGTGTGTGTGTGTGTGTGTGTGTGTGTGTGTGTGTGTGTGTGTGTGTGTGTGTGTGTGTGTGTGTGTGTGTGTGTGTGTGTGTGTGTGTGTGTGTGTGTGTGTGTGTGTGTGTGTGTGTGTGTGTGTGTGTGTGTGTGTGTGTGTGTGTGTGTGTGTGTGTGTGTGTGTGTGTGTGTGTGTGTGTGTGTGTGTGTGTGTGTGTGTGTGTGTGTGTGTGTGTGTGTGTGTGTGTGTGTGTGTGTGTGTGTGTGTGTGTGTGTGTGTGTGTGTGTGTGTGTGTGTGTGTGTGTGTGTGTGTGTGTGTGTGTGTGTGTGTGTGTGTGTGTGTGTGTGTGTGTGTGTGTGTGTGTGTGTGTGTGTGTGTGTGTGTGTGTGTGTGTGTGTGTGTGTGTGTGTGTGTGTGTGTGTGTGTGTGTGTGTGTTGGAAAATCTTGTGGGTACTATATCTTGAGACTGAGATGCGGTAGTTCACTAAAACTTACAGGATAGAAGTTTTGCCCGAAGGACAAGACGGAGTTCGAAGATGAGCAATAACGGTATATTCCTTCAGGTAGCTGCCGTACCAGGTGATCCTCAAATTAACCACATTTTGTACTTTTCGCACTTCAGAAGGAAAGCTAGGGCGATGGTTTTTTGTTTCCGAAATAAAAAAGAGCCCTCGGTTTGGAAAAGTTAGTTTTGCCAAGGCAGTACTGTTTATTTAACTCGTTATTAGGATCATAAATCTGTGGAAATTGGGCTATTTTTTACAGGAAACTTAAGTAGTTTTTAATGGAAACAGATGCCAGCTATGGAGACATGCACTTGCACAACCATGTAAGGTGGCTGAGTGCTGCATTCCTCAATAAATATGTGCCAAATGACACAACAGCACTGGAAGTGAAGTTTCAAGACCCAGAATTTTTAAGGCAGATAGCTTTACTTACATTTTTTACCAAGCAACTTAACAGTTTAAACTTAAGTCTTTAAGAAAAAAACCAGATGGTTTTAGATTTATTTGGAATAATAAACGGATTTCGAAATAAATATTCAAACATGCTTTGGAAAAAATCAACTTGACACACTTTTTTAGCTGTCTAAGGAATAATTTCCAAATTTTGGACAGAAATGATATCAATTTTTGGAAGCAAATGCAAACACATATAAATAATTCAAGGATATTCTGTTCTAAGCTGGTAGTGTTTAGCTACATTGATATACTGGAGTTAATAAATTAAAAGATGTGAACAACTTTAACATTTCCCATCCGTAAATCTATAGTTTTTGTTTTATTTGCAATTTTAAACCTGATTTTTAATATTTTTTTTGTTATTGTTAACATGACTATTTATTGTTGTATTACCCGCGACTGTGTTGGAGTTTTATTTTAGTCATGCAAGTTTTGCAAGTTGGACCCTCTCGATTTAGACGATACGGTTCTGTCTGTATTTAGCGAGGTCCCAAATCGAGAAAATGATTAAGACGAAGAGGGTAAACAAATGAAAGAACAAAACCGAACGATACGTGAGTATTCAGATCGACTTTTGATTGGATAAGAAGGTATAATGATCGGTTCTATGTTAGCCACACTATACATTAGTCTAATGTGATGGTCTAATGTAACTGTAGACTTTATCCCGCATCTCCGAAATTAAAAATCGGGTTTCCACAAATTGCTTCGAAGTATTTTAGGTACCTAATGGATCATAATGAGGTATGCTTGCTCGTAGATGGGAATTTTTTTGGATGATTCGCTGTAATAGCATAACCTTTTACGTCTCAATAACTTATAGATTATTTTTGTTTGTTCAAACAATATTTTCATCACAACCTGCAAAATATTACTCCCAATAGTTAAACATATAGTTGTTTAAACGTTATGTTCCTTGGAACAAATAAAAGTACGTAGTACGAGTGTAAATAGTTGTGTCTTTATTGGCATAGAAGCAATAGTTTTATCGAGAAACATTCCTGGTGATGAAAACTTTATGTTTTAATACTCAAAATTTGTTTAATGCTTTTTGGAACCGCCAAAACTCTGGGGTCGCTATGTAAAATAATTCAATTAAGCCAATTCAAGTCCTTGACAAAATTAAGACAACATGAAATTATTCAAAAAATTAATTTATCATTTTCTAATGTTAGTTTTTGAAGTTTATGAAGTATTTAAATAGTAAAAGAAAATGATATGGATGCGCAAGCAGGATTTAGAAGAGGAAGGAGATGTATGGATCAGGTCTTTTCATTAAGAGTTGTAGTTGAAAAATTCTTGGCTAGAAGTCAGAAGCTCTACTGCGCTTTTATAGACTTGGAAAAGGCCTATAACAGAGTGGTGAGCAGTGAATCAAAAAAGGCACGTCTGGCTGTGCATAGAGGAGTGTTGGTTTATACACTTATTTATGGTAGTGAATGTTGAGTTTGGCAGAAGAAGCATGAAAATAGGATTAATGCTGCAGAGATGAATAGTCTGAGAAGTATAACCGGAGTGACTCGGATGGATAAAGTGAAGAATAGTGAGATAAGGAAACGCTGTGTTGTATAAAAAGATGTGGTTACAAAGATATATAAACGAATGCTTAGATGGTTTGGACACGTAGAAAGGATGGATGAAGGAAGATTGACTAAACACATATATAAGGCGAGTGTGAATGGACAAGTCGGTAGAGGTCTACCTCAGTGAACATATATCGATCAGATCGACATTGTTTTAAAGAAAGGCCAGGTCAAGAGTACCAACAGCCGACGAGCATGTATAAAAGCACTGATGAAAGTAGAGGAAGCAAAGGATGTGTGTAAGAACCATAGCAAGTGGAAGGAAGTGGTCTCTGCCTACCCCTATTTTTCTCTCTATGGCTCTTTGTGTTCTTCTTAATCTATTTGCCGAGTTTATCGTCATGGGTATCGTTTCCATACCATAGGTCATGACTGGCAGGATGCACGTACTAAATACTTTCCTTTTGAGATTGATTGGTATATCGTTGTTATTTATTATGGTATTTAGTTTTCCTACTGCTGCCCAAGTTGTTCGTATTCTTCTTGATATTTCTGCTGTTTGATTGTTTTTTCCTAGTTGTATTTCGTGTCCTAGATAAATGTATTCTTGTACTTTTGGAACAATTTGGTCTTCTATGTATATGTTTCCTTCTTCTGAGGTCATTCTTTTTGTTTTTTCGATGTTCATTGTTAAACCTACTATCCTAGACTTTAACTTTAGATCCCTTAACATTTCTTGTAATTCTTTCAAGTTAGTGCTAATAATTACTATGTCATCGGCGAAACGAAGGTGGTTGAGGTATCTACCATCTACGTTTATACCCTTACCTTCCCAATTAATTGTTGTGTAATGTCTATAACTAGGAACAAAATACCTGTTTATCCCTGGCAACCCTATAGTCAGACCGGGAAAAATATAGGCAACCCTACGTTTGCGCATTCTATAGGCTTTGTACTTACGGTTGATAAAAAAATGTTTCGTTAAACTCATCGGTAGAAATTAATGAATTGATTTTTTATTTTTTTTTTTAATTAATTATAGCCTGGCCAGGATTTTTTCAGGCAACCCATTTTTTTTATAATTTTTAACAACCTAATTTACTTATAAAATAATTTGTTGTTCATTAAACGGATAGGGAAAGGTCGATTTTACTTCGGATCCCCTACCATACGAATTATGCTGGAATTCTAGCTCGATTGAATTACCGAAATTTGCAAAAAAGCGAATCAAAACAAATCGACTACAGATAATTTAAAATCGACCGAATGTATCGGAGAGTAAAATAATAATATATTCGTGGAATCAGCAGTCGAACAAACTCATTAAGCGATCAACTTAATGTAAAATTCTTTCGAAAACAAATTATTATCGATATTATATGCAGATATGACTGAGTTTTCGGCTACGTTGGGTAATTTAAGTCGAGATTAATGGTACTGCAGCGATCAATCAAGACGCACCGGTAATAATGTCAAACCAAAGAGCTTTATTTACACATACGAGGTCTGGCAGTAAAGGTCTCGTTGAATTAGACGCCATGACGATTTCAATATCACTCGGTAAATCATATTAATCTTCAGAAAATCAGATTTCGAAAAAGACTTTTCTCGTTTTGATAAGTTTAAATGTGTCAAGAACATTGAATGATATCTGATAGATAATCGTGCATATTCCCTTTCGAGCAATGTGCAGATGCTTAAATAAAAGACAAAATTATTAATTTTATTTACTTGAAGTGACCACCTATGGACCGGTTTCGGGGTGTTGCTCCTCATCAGCATAGGGTCATCATCATCATCATTCTCCAGCCATTTGCGTCCGCTGTCGGACATAACAAACTGTGGAGTTTCTATTGAGAGAGAAAGAGTGGAACAAGTAAATGAATTTGTGTACTTGGATTCAAATTTTACTAGAGATGGAAAGTATGACAGTGACATTGAAGGAAGGGTGTTGGCAGGAAAACAAATGAATGGGGCACTGCATAGCTTTATTAATAGCCAGAAAGTGTCAAAAAAGGCACGTCTGGCGGTGCATAGAGGTGTGTTGGTTCCTACACTTATGTATGGTAGTAAATGTTGGGTTTGGCAGAAGAAACATGAAAATAGGATTAATGCTGCGGAGATGAGTAGTCTGAGAAGTATAGCCTGAGTGACTCGGTTGGATAAAGTAAAGAATAGTGAGATAAGAGAACGCTGTGGTGTAAAAGAAGATGTGGTTACAAAGATAGATAAAGGAATGCTTAGATGGTTTGGAAACGCAGAAATGATAAATGAAGGAAGATTGACGAAACAAATTTATAAGGCGAGTGTGAACGGACAAGTCGGTAGAGGTAGACCTCGGTGAACATATCTCGATCACATCAAAATTTTTTTAAGAAAGGCCAGGTCAAGAGCACCAACAACCGACGAGCATGTATGAGAGCACTGATGAAAGTAGAGGAAGCAAAAGATGTGTGTAAGAACCGGAGCAAGGGGAAGGAAGTGGTCTCTGCCTAACCCTATGGAAAAGAGGCGTGACTTTATGTATGTATGTCGGACATAGACCTTCTCAAGTTTCTCGGTCCTGTGCCGTGGTGGTTTTCAAGAGGTCGTTAATGTGTAAAAGAAATAGGGTGGGGGACAGGAAGGAACCCTGGGGGACTCCGGCATTGGTTTTTAACGCATCAGAAGAAATACCGTCGACTGCAACATGTAAGGAGCGATATGTATGTATTTTTATAGTGTAATAGGTTTTGAACGTCGACGTACTATATTACATGGTTTTGAAATAAATATTTTTCGCTCAGCTCT
This sequence comes from Agelastica alni, assembly GCA_950111635.1. Taxonomy (NCBI): domain Eukaryota; kingdom Metazoa; phylum Arthropoda; class Insecta; order Coleoptera; family Chrysomelidae; genus Agelastica; species Agelastica alni. The sequence goes on from OX467716.1 coordinate 28,635,334, forward strand.
TTCATACGATTACTTTTTTTCTCACAAACACCAACATCATTATTTTTATGACGTCAAAGGGGCGGCAAATTATGATCCCGCCCTGGGCGACAATGGCCCACGCTACACCACTGCGTCTATGGTTAAAATGTTAATTCCGACGATTTTTCCAATGACCCCCGTACATCGAAACTTACATTTCGTTCGTGGATGTCTTTGTTTGAAAGACGCTATTAAAACGCAATCACCAAATTTCCCCAGATAGCAAGTAAAAACTGAAACAATAATATTTAAAAACTAGACAGTAAAAGTAAATGCTCGCAAAATTCTCACGATCTTCCCACTAGACAAAAGAACTACTGGTAATTACGGCTTTACCACCGAAAAATAAGCTCACGATTCAGGGCTGGCTGCGGGAAGCAAATTTTTTCTCTTTTGGAAATTATACACTTGTCACAAAAAGTATCTCATAATCGGAAAAATTATTTTTTTCGCTTTTTTTTTGACGAAATCTAGTAAATCTTCGTTTAAAAAGGTTTAAAAATTTTAGTTATTAAAAATAAAAATTCAGGAAGAAATTATAAAAATAGCTGTTCATGCCACCCTATGTGATTTGAAAGAATAAAACAATGCGACGCTTTTGTGTAACTATGAGATATACATTTTATGATTTTGGCTAATGAGATTCACATGAGATTTCATTTCGCTGTTTTCTAGTTTTCTATAATATTTATTAACTTCCCAATGGGAAGTTATAGGGAAAAATCACGGAGTGGGCGGCATCTATTATTGATCGTATGAACTTCTCGAGATGTGAACAACAAACCAACCTCCATTTTTTATATATATATATATATATATATATATATATATATATATATATATATATATATATATATATATATATATATAAGTGAACTTTATATATTATTTTGAGCAACTTAAGCAATAAAAGTGTTATATTTGAACGATATTTTGAAATAAAATCGCGAAAAATATGCTATTATATCTTTATATAAATTTCCTTTAAATCCTAAGGCAGCCCAGAAAGAAAGAAATGCATAAACTTTTGATGATTTTTTCATTGTGACCGTCAGTTCTACATAAAATGATGTGGTCAGCCTTAAAAACCTCTTCACCTTCCCACCCACACAATACAATATGTCCGAAATTGATATTTCGACTTTCATAGGCTTTGCAACAAGATTTCCAGTGACAACATAACTAAAAAAATTCGAAAACAAACCAAAATTCACACACCTGGTCTTTACTGGCATTTAACAAGAAACCAGCGGCAATAAAACTGAAACGTCGAAAACAAACTTTAAATCTAGCTTTAATCCTTTAAAAAAAACCAACTCAAATCTCCGAAATAACTAAATTTTCCTTCAATAAAAACTTAAGTTTTACAAGTGATTAAATGACGAAATATTTGTTGTTCACACCTCGGACCTCATTGTCAGCGCCATCTCGCGTTACGTGATTTCTTCCTAGAATAATGGGTCCGATTTTGCGAATCCCGAATTTTTACATATCTCCACATTTCAAGGTCCCCAGAGTCGAATACAATAGATTTCAGTGGACGTCTGTGTGTGTATGTACGTATGTGCGTATGTTCGTATGTGCGTTCGGAATTATTTTTCGTCTCGATTATCTCACGAAAAAAAAAAGAATATAGACGTAGGACCAATTGTATTCGACGCATAATTACGCAACTTTAAACTGATTAGATTTTCAGCAAAATCGGTCGAGCTGTTTTTTATGGAGAATCAAAAAACTGAAACAAATGGTAAACTACCTGAATTTTGCAATTTATAAATTATACTTAATATTAATTTTATATAATATACTTAATACAGAACTTACAGATGGTTTAAATAATATGATTATTGCATGTTAGGAATATTCGTACGAAAAATATGATGACAATATTTCATAAAAAGAGAGTTTTAGAAAACAAAAATAGGAATTGGAGAATTTTAAATTTGTGTCAGTATTGAGAGAATAGCCTTGAAGACGCTATAACAGTGAAAAATTATTGTTAGTAATAATCAAGCATTGTTTATAACAATTAAATATTGTTACTAACAAATGATTATTGCATACGCCTAAACTTAATAAATTATTTAACCAAATAACAGTCAAAATAATAAATATTACCCATAACTTGGAACTAAAAACCGAAACTGCAAAGAAAGACAAATGTATGGATAATATTAATATTACTAGTGCTAGCATGACTGATACTGTAAGAATACAGCTTCCATAGAAATCAGCGATACTGACATGAAAAAGCCAAGTACAAGTGGTTTATTAAAAGTTTCATTTTTTAACAAAAATACCACAGCTACAGTCGACGTGGATGTACTTGAATTATAGTTCCAGGTACTTCTGAAATCTTTTAAGGAACTTCGTTTCAAAAACAATATTTAAAAAAAAAATAAACCGCTGTGTTTAAAAAAACACGTTTTGAATAAAAAAACAGACGGTTTTTTTTCAGTTTACATCACTATCTGTATGTAATTTTGTAACCATTGTATATTTCAAAAAAGGGAAATAATTTGAAGATACTTTCGTACTTTTTTTAAATTCGTTAATATGTGATTTAACCGTGTTGTTATTATCATTTACCAAACAAAAAACAACGTTTCCTCCACTGCCGACCCTGCGGTCGACACTTAAAGACGCTATACCGGATGTCTCAATGAAGTGTCATTAGTCGCATCAAAGATAAACCGCAAATGCCGATAGGCGCCCCACGTCTAATTTAGGACCACCCTCGATACACCGGTTAGGCGTAATTTAATTGGCTAGATACTTTTTCTTGATGATTTTATTGCAGTCATTAAATCAGATTTCTGTGACTCATTAGGTTCCTTAGCCAGGATACACGGCGTTTGCCAATGTTCCGCCTTCCACCAATCTTTCCTTGGACTATCAGTTGTAGAAGTGTGTATTTCTTTCCTCTCATTATATGACCCAGATATTGGAGCTTTCTCTTTTTTTGGTGTTAACTATTTCGCACTCTCCTTCTGCATCCGGTTCAGCACTTCGGCATTAGTAATTCTATCGGTCCAGGGAATCCTACGCACAACACTTCAAAGGCCTGCAGTTTGTCCGTGAGGTTTTTCTTGAGGGTCCAAGCCTCAACTGCATACAAAAGCGCGGAAAAAAACGTAACAACGAAACATCCTCATCCTAAGTCCCATGTTTCTATCCCGACTCGTAAATAAATTTTTCATCTTTATAAATGTTGGTCTGGCTATCTCTATCCTCTAAAACGGTTAGAGTGGGCGTTACAGGGCCGAATTTTTTGGTCTTTTAAAACCACTTGGTAACACCCCAACTATCTTTCAAGCAGAATTACATAAAAGAATAAGGTTCAACGTATTTGGTTTTACGAACGTAGAACCTAGAACCAGAATTACTAATTACTTTTCTAGAAATCTAATTGTTGAGGTACTGGTTTGGGCTAGTAAACATAAAAACACAAAAATAAATCAACAAGCCAAATTAATGCTTAATAACTTAGTTAATTGGTGAAATTTGTTTGGATTACATACCTACCTCTCTTATTATGTACAATAAATAAAGTCAATAAGAACAGATTTGGATGCAAAATTAACCGTGGTAACAAATAAAAATATTGACCCCTAATTTCCAAACAAGAAGTGCCTTATAAAATAAAATTCGTTACCTACGAAATTTGTTTAAAAATATTAGCGGAATTTACTTTCGTACTTCTTAAATGTACAGTTGAATAATTTTCGAATTTGAGACTACAAAATACTTCATTTAAAGTTACTTAAAAACAGTTTTAATTTGTTGACCTGCGTTCTTAGAAGATATAAATAAAATAATAATAATAAGAGTACTTAGTATGAGGACAGTTTGATAAGTCAGTGACTTTTTGAATTTCCCGCGCAGTTACTCCAAATGCAACAGTGCTGCCGTCAACTATAATCTATCAATGGGAAACTTTCTAATTTTGAGCAAGCTACGTCGTGCAGTTGGTGTTTGATAGCCGTTCAAAGCAGACAACCTCGTGAATTTTTACGAAAATGGAAAAAAGTTAATTTCGTGTGCTGATTAAGCATTACTTTTTACGTAAAAAATCCATCACTGAAACTAAGGAAAGACTTGATAGATACTACGGGGACTCGGCACCATCAATTTCAATGGTTAAGAAGTGGTTTACAGAGTTCTGTTGTGGTCGTACCAGCACTAGTGACGCCGAACGTCCAGGTCGCCCAAAAGAAGTGATCACGCCGGAAATCGTCGATAAAATCCATGATCGGAGAATGAAAGTGCGTGAGTTGGCTCATGCTGTAGGTGTATCTTAACTGAACGGGTACATCATATTTTACACGAATATTTGGGCATGAAAAAACTCTCTGCGAGATGGGTGCCGCGATTGCTCACACTCGACCATAAGCGCAATCGTGTGACCACTTCAAAAGGGTGTTTAGCGATGTTCAGCCGTAATCCGGACGAATTTTTGCGCCGTTTTGTTAGTGTGGATAAAACATGGATCCATCACAACACGCCAGAGACCAAGGAACAATCAAAACAGTGGGTTGCTCGGGGTGAACGTGGACCAAAGAAAGCGAAACAGAGTCTGTCAGCCAACAAGGTCAACAAGAAAGGTAAAACGATCACCGGCGAATATTATTCCAAGCTTTTGAACAGATTCGACGTTGATTTGAAGCAAAAATGGCCGCATTTGGCTAAGAAGAAGAAAGTGCTGTTCCATCAAGACAATGCACGTGTGCACACTTGTCTAGTCACGATGGCCAAAATCCACGAATTGGGATACGAATTGCTACCCCATCCAGCATATTCTCCAGATTTAGCCCCCTGCGACTATTTTCTGTTTCCAAACCTAAAGAAATGGCTGGGCGGTAAGAGATTTGAGTCGAATGAAGAAGTCATTACCGAAACAAACGCGTATTTTGAGAGCTTTGAAAAAACCTATTATTTGGAGGGAATAAAAAAAATAGAAAAACGCTGGACTAAATGTATCAAGCTAAAAGGTGATTATGTAGAAAAATAAAATGTTTATTTGCGGAAAAAAATTTTTATTCATTTTTATTCAAAAAGTCACTGACTTATCAAACCGCCCTCGTACCTAACAGAGATTCGTACGTTAGCTGGATTTTTACTAAAAATACAGTACTTTTTAGGAATATTCCCACAATTATGATGCTCTTAAACGCAGCGTTTTTTGATCGTAACAGAATAGATCGTGAGATAGTAAGCATTTAAAATTCACTTAATATTTCAACAGCCACCGTTTCAAATAAAATTTCACGAAATTAGTGACATACTATCCTCAATTAGTCCGCATTAAAATATCCGTCCTTTCGAGATGTTTAAGTATATGGACAATTAGGCAGGAACAAAAACGCATTAAACTTATTAAAAGAAAATTTCGTAACCGTCTTTTTCTTATGATACTATCTTTATTAATTGCGCAACTAGAAGAATTGCTGTAGATAATGGGTTTGTTTCTGTGGCGGTTACAAACTTAAAACGTATGGAGCAAGCGTAAAAGTCTGTGCAGCGCCGTGGCTTAAAGGGTTGTTAGATAATTTTTAAGGGTTGTTAATCCAAGAATCACGATACCACCGGCATTGAGTGTGGACTGTATATTTGTGAATAGGGGTGCAGTTAGCGCAGATCGACTAAAATGATCTAGCGTTTCCGCTCCAAGTATGACCTCCTGCCCTTTTTGATGTGGCATAGGATCGGCTGAAATGTCTTTCTTTAATATAGTTTGGAGTAAACACAATTCTGTAATTGAACAAGTTTACAGCGGTTTAACAACTAGGGATGGTTCTTGGCATGCTAGCACAAAAATACACGTACTTTACTTTACTTTTTCGTATCCGGAATAAGTTTTTCGACCCAGTAATGGGCCACGTCCAATGCTTCGGGTTTGCATAGCCATAGGTCTTTGAGGGAACACCGTATGGGGCAGTTTGGGCATATCAGAAGATGTTTCATTGTTTGTACTGCGCCACAGTCACACTTGTCGTCATTTGGTTCGGACAGTCTCCATCTAATCAGGTTTGTTTTTACAGGTGCGACACCAGACACCAGATTTAGCATCTTTCATGTTTTAAAGCCACTTGAGATACCACTGGGCGGGTCCTCTAAAAGAAGATAGTTGGTAGGTGGTATATCTAACGGATCTTTGGGAAAACGATGACTAGATTTTAATCTGTGAGATGATGAGCAGCTGATGACAAATAGGGGATGGCGATCAACGAAGGTTTTTAAACTTTTCCGAGTGTTCGTGGGCTGCTCTTCTTGATTTGGGATCGCTGAAACCTGCAGCTCTGAACAGGTTTCCCAGTTCTGTGGGCTTCATGCATCCTGTCACCAGCCTACAGGTTTCATTTAGGCTTATGTCGACTTTATTGGCATGCGCTGATCTGGACCATACAGGACATGCGTACTCAGCTGAGGAGAAACAAAAAGCTTGGGCTGTTCTGAGGACACTTGGTTTAGCGCCCCATTTGCTATTTGTTAGTTTCTTCAAGATGTTATTTCTTGCGGTACTTTGTGACGAGTCTTTTCACAGTGATGCCTATACGTAATGTACACAGATGGCTCAAAAACCCCAGATGAAGTTGGGGTCGGTGTTGTTAGCAGGAAATCAAAGTTTGAAATATCAACCAGTCTTGGCCGGTACACTACAATCTTTCAAGCTAAAGTCTTCGCTAGCTCTGCATCAATGTATAGATAAGGCATCAGCAAAGAAGCTGTGACATGGCCTGTTATCTTAATAGCTTCTTGTTTCTGAAAACCTTTCTTTACCATATGAGAAACTAAAGTCGAGTTCAAGTTTGTAGTTCCTGAAATTGCAAAACTGTTCAAACTGATTCCATACGCATTTTTTGGCTTCACAGTGTTTAGAGGATGCCACGTCTTTTTCGTTCTCTAAAGAGTACTCTGCTAGCGGTTTCTCTACTGGCAAATTATGCCCGAGCTCAGCCGTAGAGGGTAGAAGAAAAAAATATGAAAGTGAGCTACGCCACCGACTTAGACGGTATAAGCCGGAAACCCCTAGATCTTATAGGCACTAGCAGAGCTACAAGATAAACAACTATGATTATGGTGAACCAAATAAATAAAATTATAGCAAAAATATGTTGGATACTTTACTCACACAATAGATAATTAAGGTACACAGTTCAATAGCAACATCATAACAAATATAGTCAAAATTAACAGCTATGGTAAAATTTTCTTGCTAAAACAAACCAAAAATGTAAAATTTACAACTTTATAAAATAACTAGAACAGAAGTAAGAGTAACAGACTTTACCAAGTTACAACAAAAAGTAAGACATATATAAATTAACTCATTAATAACACTAATTCAAACATTTACATAAAGGCGAAGAAAAAAAAGGTAAAACATATATAAGTTAACTCGTTAATAACACTAATTCAAACATTTACATAAAGGCAAAGAACAAAAGGTAAAACATATATATAAGTTAACTCATTAATAACACTAATTCAAACATTAACACAAAGGCAAAGAAGATTCACTAGTTAACCGTTTACATAAAGATTTTCACTGCCAAAACACATAAAGAATTATTGAAAAATTTATTTTAATCCAAGTTTAGTTTTGGCATATTATCTAATGCAATAAATAGTTTCCAACGATGTACTATACTAATAAACTAGAACAAAACGTAATAGTGGTGTCAGAATGAGTCACTGCGTTATATATTTAAAAAAAAATAAATCACTGATAACCTTTGGGTATGCGAATTCACATGTACTCCTGTGGCCTACTCCTGTGCTACTCCTGAACTACTCCGGGGGCTGGTTAGATTATGGGGCGGCACCAGTTAGTGAACAATGGCTTCCCTCAAATAAATCCCGATAACGGCTATTCAACTCGACACCGAAACTCCAAAAATATCCACAACAAAGGCAAGACAAAATGGTCAAGTTGAAAATCAAATGGTTTTTCTTCAAAATCCAATTAAGATGGCCCAAATACAGCCAGATATGAAAGAAATCCCATAGAGATTCCGCACACGTGCTAATAACACACCGTCCCCAATAACCTTCACCAACACCTCCGACTTCGATGAAGCTCCCCAAACGACTGACGCTCCTATATCGGAAATCAAGAAAAATGGCGCGGAATAAACGTCAACCCACAATCTTCTCAAATCTGTGCCTCGTCCTCGTCCGTGTGGGTATTTAGTCCCATCCACACAGAAATTTCAAACCAACTATCGAATCTTACCCCTACAAGTTATAGCCGTTCAAAGCAGACAACCTCGTGAATTTTTACGAAAATGGAAAAAAGTTAATTTCGTGTGCTGATTAATCATTACTTTTTACGTAAAAAATCCATCACTGAAACTAAGGAAAGACTTGATAAATACTACGGGGACTCGGCATCATCAATTTCAATGGTTAGGAAGTGGTTTACAGAGTTCCGTTGTGGTCGTACCAGCACTAGTGACGTCGAACGTCCAGGTCGCCCAAAAGAAGTGATCACGCCGGAAATCGTCGATAAAATCCATGAAATGGTATTGGATGATCGGAGAATGAAAGTGCGTGAGTTGGCTCATGCTGTAGGTGTATCTTAACTGAACGGGTACATCATATTTTACACGAATATTTGGACATGAAAAAACTCTCTGCGAGATGGGTGCCGCGATTGCTTACACTCGACCATAAGCGCAATGACCGGCGAATATTATTCAAAGCTTCTGAACAGATTCGACGTTGATTTGAAGCAAAAACGGCCGCATTTGGCTAAGAAGAAGAAAGTGCTGTTCCATCAAAACAATGCACGTGTGCACACTTGTCTAGTACTTATCAAACCGCCCTCGTAGTTTGAATACGCTTTACGATAAATATAGTTATTTAGATGAATACGTTTTTATTATTTCTTACACTATCAACACTACATTGTTAAAATTAGTAAAATCTGTTTATCAATCACTATTGTAATGCAGGGTAAAGATTGATGATAACCTCTCAGATGTGTTTCAGGTGAGCACAGGTCTTAAACAGGGAGAGGCACTATCCCCCACACTTTTTAAAATCGCATTGGAGAAAGTAGTAAGAGAAGCCAAAATCGAAACTCAGCTATTCGGGGCCAGTGAATCAAACTTCCTGCTAGCATCCTCCGACGATAAAGACGTCGTGAGCATAAGCGTCATAAAAGTAAAAGAACTGATTAACAAAATCGAAAAAGAAGCGGCATTTATGGGGCTCAAAGTCAACGAGGCCAAAACAAAATATATGCATGTCTCAAGACCAGGCAGAGCTAGGGTAGGACAAAATGTGACCATGGACAGATACAACTTTGAAAATGTAAGACGACTTAAATACTTTGGGTCAACAATCACATCCGACAACGATATGAGTGAAGAAATCAAAGAACGCCTAAAGTGAGCCAGCAGGTGCTTATACGCCCTAAAGGATATACTAGAGTCCAAATACGTGACCAGGAGAACGAAAATCAAAACGTACCAGACCATGATAAGACCCGTGGTAATGTTCGGCTGCGAAACCTGGACTCTTACGGTGCGAAATGAGGAACTCATTCGAAGATTCCAGAGAAAAGTGCCGAGGAAAATTTTCGGACCCACCAAAAACCAGGATACGTGGAGCTACCGAATCAAAACAAATGCAGAACTAGAACAAATATACAATCAGCCAGAACTGATTAACCTCATAAAGGCACAAAGGTTGAGATGGGCAGGGCACGTACGAAGACAGCCAGAGGATAGAATGGTCCGCTTAATATGGGACAGAGCACCAGAAGGAAGACGACCACTTGGAAGACCAAGATTAAGGTGGCGTGATTATATAACATCTGACCTCCGGAAAATGGGCATCGGGAATAGTTTAGAAGTTATGGAAGACAGAGATAGATGGAGGCAAATTGTTGCCTCAGCCATGGCCCATCAGGGGCTGTAGCGCTACGGAGTAAGTAATCACTATTGTAGAAGACCTGCTGCTGCGCATACGCACTCACTTCCTAAACAGCTATGCGATTGATAAACGTATTTTGGGTTTCTTAATAGCACGAAGGAGTTTCTCGGAAAAATGAGTTTCAATTTAGCACACAAAAAGTGTACTGAGATCAAGAATAAGCAGAAAAAAGACCCTTTTAGATGGGGAAATGTAATACATAACCTTAAAAACTAGTTCTGTATTTAACGCGCGCAATTAATACGTAGATAATTGAATAAACTTAATTTATTGTTACTCGATTTGCATTATTTTCCATATAAATAAACCCGTGGTCAAATAAAATTATAAAAATATGAAATATCGATTTTATGGCGCCAGGTAGGTATAACAGTCGGTCTCAGAAATCTCGGTAATTTATTCAAAGACCTTAATAAACTCCGATGCCTTTTAATGAAGAAAAAAAATGGTTATTTTCAATTCATTATGCTCCAAAGTAGATTTGGATTAAACGAAAAATTCGAGGGTGACTTTAATGGACTATAAAAAATTCCGAACATCTTTCGGTGCCAGCGAGAGTTTCTTTGCATTATGTTCAATAACAGTCGACGACAAATTGATTTTTGATTTAAAAATTACAAGCGTCCTTTATATTTTGAGTGTTATTTCACTTTTATTTATCATTTATCTTTACGTTAACTGCATTAGGTAACAATATTTAGATGGTCTTGTACCGGCATTGTAGATATTTGTCAAAAAGGAAAACCAAATTTAGAAAGATACGCTTTTAATAAAACAAATCATTTCTCGGAGTCTGAGCATATCAAATGTCATTGCAATTTTTTGATTCTTTGTGGGTGATCGATTTTTTTTTAAATTTTTTATAAATTAATTATTGTTGTCCATAAAATTTCAGATGTGACAGGAAAGTGTGGCTTCGCCATGGCTGTTTAACTTATACATTGTTTAAAAAATTTGAAAGAGATTGCGTATGGATTGGAAATTAATGATTTGATTGTCAAATGCCTTCTTTACGCCGATGATCAAATCATATTAGCGTCATCTGAAGAGGAGTTGCAGGCGATGGTTAATGTTATGCATGATGCCCTAAAATTCAAAGGGATGAAAATAAATGCAAGCGAAACGAAAGTAATGGTTTTTAAAAGAGAAGAAAGCATGACAAACTGTGAAGTTTCGATTAAGGGAGAAAAAGTGGAACAAGTAAATGAATTTGTGTACTTGGGTTCAAAGTTCACGGGAGATGGAAAGTAGGACAGTGACATTGAGTGAAGGGTGTTGGCAGGAAAACAGATGAATGGGGCACTGTACAGCTTTATGAACAGCCAGAAAGTGTCAAAAAAGGCACGTCTGGCTGTGCATAGAGGTGTGTTCATAATAATAATAAATGTTAATATAATTACAGCTACTAAGTTTACGAAAAACGTTCGGAAAAGTGTACATTTAATTTTTTTTTGATGAATATTTTAAATAATTTTCATATCTTATGTTTTGTTAACTTATAACAGATTGTGTTTGATGTAACCATATTAATCTTGCCATTGTGCTGGTCAATGATGTTTTAAATTGATTTTTTTTGCTGGAACGACTTTTATCGACCGCAAGTCCTTTTGTAATTGTAAAAAGAGATAAAATGGTTATTAAGATACGAAATTACCTCGGTAGTGTAGACAGTCTCTACGAGCATATATGGACAAATTAAATGTAAACTTTATTGTAATAATGTAGAAAATAAATAACGAAATAAATCGGTTTCTGACCGCTAAATTATGTTTTCAAAAGGCTGCCTGTAAGTAATCAAGTTGTTGATGCAATGATCGAGATTCGATGAACATCCGGCGTGGTGTTTTACAAACTAAATTTTATATTTATTAACAACTAGCTTTCGACCGCGACTTCGTACACGTAGAGACGATGATGGAGACCTAGTAGCTAGTCGTTATTTCCGTACAACTAATAATACATGACATCTCCGTCCTGTACAAAATACCGTGTATACCATATTTCACAAATATACGGTGGTTACGGATTATCATTAGAAACTCGATAGCCAGTATTTAACCGTACATTTAAGAAGTACGAAAGTAAAATCCCCCAATATTTTTAAACAAATTTCGTAGGTAACGAACTTTATTTTATAAGGGACTTCTTGTTTGGAAATTAAGGGTCAATATTTTTATTTGTTAGCACGGTTAATTTTGCTACCAAATCTGTTCTTAATGACTTTATTTATTGTCCGTAATAAGAGAGGTAGGTAGGTTAGGTTAGGTTAAAACGGCGGTTCGGATGGAACTCACTTGTGCCCTTTGGCCCGTTGTGATACCGTGATGGACGGCAGTGCCTTCCCCCTCTACCGTGAGAAACAGTTCGAACTTTTAATGAAAAGTGTAAGGTCCTTGATGCTAACTGAGCTGAGATCAATTAAATCATCAAAGTCCGGTTGCCCTAGTATATTAAGCCGTTTTCTGCTTAGAGCAGAGCAGTGGCAGAGAAGATGTACCATTGTTTCCTCCTCTTCCTCATCGTGACAGCTTCTACAGAAGTCGTGTCGTAGGTTTGCGATTACCATGCGCCGTGCATGGGATCAGCCTGCCCAGTGTCCTGTTATGGACTTCCTGGTTAAAGTCAAGACATCCTTGGTTCGACTTAGATCTAGTTTAGGCCAGATCTGTTTCGATGATGTGCATGTGGGTTAATTTTGCCACCCTAAGTTGGATTTTTGAACCACTTTGCTGTGCAAAAGGAGTCGGCAGTTTGCAATTGGTTCTCCTTGTTGGGATGAGATAGATACAGCTGGGAGGGTGGTGCCCTCTTTTGCTAGCTTGTCCGCCTTATAGTGAGAGGTAGGTAAGTAATCCAAACAAATTTCACTAATTAACTAAGCTATTAAGCTTTACTTTAGCTTGTTGATTCATTTTTGTTACATTTTTTGTTCGATTACTAGAAAAGTAATTAGTAATCATTGTAGTGGGTACCGACATTAAAATCGCCTAGTACCGTTTGTTATTTCAAGTAGTGTATGTATACCTAATATACCGCGAAAATGCCGCGACGTGTTTTAGATGTAGATGCATTGATATTGAATGTACTCGCTTATTTTACTGCGGAAAAGAACAATGGAGATCCGTTGCTACCAGTTTTATCTATACGTAAACGTGATTGCCAACTATCTCTCCATCTTTTAGGTGGCCTCCCGGAAGGTCTTAGCCGGGCGGGTTATTTTCTAGGACTATTTTAGGAAGTCTGTTCTCGTCCATTCGTCTTACATGGTTGTATCACTTCCTCTTACGTTGTCTTCCCATATAACAATATCTTGAATTTCGCATTCTCTGATGTCTGCGTTTATTACTCTGTCTCTACTTGTTTTCTCCACTAGTTTTTTTATTTTTGCCGCCCTTAGCATGTGTTTCGTCTTGTTAATGTCTTCACGGACTTCTGTACCGTACGTCATGATCGGTCTGATACAAGTTTTGTAGATTCTAATTTTGCTATCTTTGCGCATGTGCGGGTTTATTGAGCATTCTTAATTTTCGTTTCCAGTTTGTCTTTGAAATCAATAAAGATTATTAATATTATTATTATTAATTGGCTTTAAATTGTTGCAAATTGATGAAGAAAAATGTAATTAATAATAATTACTAAATAAATAATTGCTCTTTTAGAGTTGTAACATTTTATTGCGTGATGTTGAATATTCAGAGTAGGCGTTTCTTCTATCATTTCAATTTGTTAACCTCGTTACATTTCCATATTTGAGAGTTCCGCAGATATAATAATAATTTCTACGATTGAAAAAAATCTGCGAATCGCGATTGCGTGTTCGCGAATGTAACTTACACTGTGAAACTTAAATTGTGAACCGGCGATCATTTTTCATCGTGACAACGTGTGCTCTGTCACACTAAAAACACTAAAGCACTAAAAACATCGATTTGACAGGTCGTATCCGCACTACAGCTTAGATTTAACACCAAATAAAGAAAAAACTTAGTGATGTCTTTAATTCTAAATTTCCACATTACCTTGAAACACAACTTTTTGACCAATGTGTCCTGCCGACCTTAACGTACGCCACTAAAACATGAAGCCTTAATGAGTGGACCATGGAGTGTTTAAGGATTGCTCACAGAAAAATAGAGAGAATAATGCTAGTAATACAACTACAACACCGAAAGACAAACGAATGGATCAGACAAAAGTGATGGACATCGCAGTACGGGTGGCAAGGCTAAAATGTAACAACTAAAAGGAACCCAGGACGACCAAGAACGAAGTGGAAAGATGACATCCAGAAACTGGCAGGTACCCAATGGATGAGTCAGACGACCGACAGAAGCAAATGGCGACGAATTGGAGAGGCTTATATCCGAACATGGACGAAGAGAACTTGAGGATGATGATGACAACTAAGTGGAGGCCCAGAACAACTAAAAGGAACCCTGGACGACCAAGAACGAGGTGGAAAGATGACATCCAGAAACTGGCAGGTACCCAATGGATGAGTCAGACGACCGACAGAAGCAAATGGCGACGAGCTGGAGAGGCTTATGTCCGAACATGGACGAAGAGAACTTGAGGATGATGATGACAACTGAACAACTAAAAGGAACCCAGGACGACCAAGAACGAAGTGGAAAGATGACATCCATAAACTGGCAGGTACCCAATGGATGAGTCAGACGACCGACAGAAGCAAATGGCGACGAGCTGGAGAGGCTTATGTCCGAACATGGACGAAGAGAACTTGAGGATGATGATGACAACTGAACAACTAAAAGGAACCCAGGACGACCAAGAACGAAGTAGAAAGATGACATCCAGAAACTGGCAGGTACCCGATGGATGAGTCAGACGACCGACAGAAGCAAATGGCGACGAGCTGGAGAGGCTTATGTCCGAACATGGACGAAGAGAACTTGAGGATGATGATGACAACTGAACAACTAAAAGGAACCCAGGACGACCAAGAACGAAGTGGAAAGATGACATCCAGAAACTGGCAGGTACCCAATGGATGAGTCAGACGACCGACAGAAGCAAATGGCGACGAGCTGGAGAGGCTTATGTCCGAACATGGACGAAGAGAACTTGAGGATGATGATGACAACTGAACAACTAAAAGGAACCCAGGACGACCAAGAACGAAGTGGAAAGATGACATCCAGAAACTGGCAGGTACCCAATGGATGAGTCAGACGACCGACAGAAGCAAATGGCGACGAGCTGGAGAGGCTTATGTCCGAACATGGACGAAGAGAACTTGAGGATGATGATGACAACTGAACAACTAAAAGGAACCCAGGACGACCAAGAACGAAGTAGAAAGATGACATCCAGAAACTGGCAGGTACCCGATGGATAAGTCAGACGACCGACAGAAGCAAATGGCGAAGAACTGGAGAGGCTTATGTCCGAACATGGACGAAGAGAACTTGAGGATGATGATGACAACTGAGCGGAGGCCCAGAACAACTAAAAGGAACCCAGGACGACCAAGAACGAGGTGGAAACATGACATCCAGAAACTGGCAGGTACCCAATGGATGAGTTATACGACCGACAGAACCAAATGGCGATGAATTGGAGTGGCTTTTGTCCGAAGATGAACGGTGAGAAGCTGAGGATGATGATGATGAAAGAAAAAATTGCATGACATCAGAAAAGGCGGTGAATGCATTCAAATTTTTATTTTGTTGGTTTCTTTTCTTTTTTTGGAGTTTGTTAGGTAGTGGTCGAATTAGAGGAGACCACACAGTGCAGTTTTTAAGATTATTGTGCCACCTGTTAGTCTAGTTGGCATTTTATTGCTACATTTATACACTCTTAAATACACAGCAGATTATCAATAACAATTAAATATTATTAAACAAATAGCATTTAACAACAATTATACTTTAATTCCAAAAATTAGAAAAAATAATTTACAAAACTTATCCCAAAATTAGCGCGACTTACAAAGTAGCTCATTACACCAATGGTACCTTAAATAATTCGTATTGTAAGGGACGGTGCCCTCGACTTAGGGGTTGAGCACGAAAATCCAATCATGTCTTATTAAAAAGCAACTAATTTATTGAAAACAATGTACCTACATTGGTAAATTCAGCTATTAATTTAAAATTTGAAATTTTGATAAATTTTCAAAATTTTGATTTTGCGATTTCCGGTTGGACTTCCGGTTTGTTTCTTATATATATCGAAAGCATCTAAAAAGTACTTAATTTGAGTACTTTCAGTTTTTAATTTTCATTGATTTTGTAAAAGTTCTGCTACCGTCACGTTACGGTAGCAGACGAATTTTCAAAATCGTCCCCTACCTCTAAAAAACGAGCACGAAAATAATGAACTCGGCACCAAATTAGCACCCAAATAAGGTACCTTCGGAATCCAAATCGGAGAATTTCTCCCGCTGCCGTAACGAGGGTTCAGAGAAGCAACTTCTCTCGGCGTACAATTTCTCCTTATTTCCGAATGACTCCATATCGCATGACTGGGTAACATAAATATCGTTTAATGAATAAAAAAAATGGATCAATAACAAGATACTAAATTCAATTTATTCTAATGCCCTACCAATTTCCTCGTGTTATGTATCATTAGCTATCTTTGTTCGTTGATGATTCGGATTAGATTTTTTTCATTATTGTTTGTTTGTAGACGGTAATATAAATTTATTTCTAACAATGCCCATAATCATTTTAAGTTATTAGATTATTTCATAACTTACCGGTCATCTTTTGTAAAGTGACGACCAGCAGCGTAGCGCGAAATTATTTTCCGGATCAATTTTAGATCTAAGTCAAAGTACCCAATGATCCCTAAAGATTCACTGTTGGATAATTTTTTTTTTTTACTGAAAATAGTCGCAAAAAGGGTAGACCTATCGTGTGAGCCGCGGACGGCCCGCACTGCGACTATTAGAAGTGAGGAGGGATTATAGAAAGGAGATGATTGTGTACCCGCTCTTTGGAAAATTGCAGGTCATAGTTCTCTTGAAAAACTGATTTCGGAAGCTTCTTCCATTCCGTAACAGCCCTGTAAAAGAAGGATTCTTGATGAAGATTGGTCCTTGTTGTGTCAATCTTGAGAGTAAATGGGTGAGACTGATCAGCGTGTCGAGTTCTTCGGCCGAATGTGACCAGTGGTGGTATCAGAGTTTTTATTTTTCTGGAGCATCTGCCATGGAAATATCTGTAGAATAATGTCTGGTCTGCAACTCTTCTTCTATGTTCTAGTGGGTAGAGGGTATCTGTGAGAGTTGAGCTGTTTATCAACCGAATGTCCCTTTTCTGAATGGAATCTAGAAGACGAAGAGAATGCCTTGGAGCTGAACCCCAAATGTGCGAGCAATACTCCAGTAGAGGTCGGATTTGAGCCTTGTACGTCATCAACAGTTGATCGGGAGTAAAAAACTTTCTAGCTTTTCACAAAAAACCTAGCCTCTGGCTTGCCGACTTTGCGATGTTAGCAACATGGTCATGCCAAGACATATTAGTAGACACCGTGACTCCCAAAATCGAGATAGAGAGACTTGATTCAAGGGTATTTCCGGACATTGTAAGGGAATGATTTAAGGAATTCACTTTGTTGAAAAACGTGACCCTTTGTGTTTTCTGGGCGTTGAACTGAACAATATTGTTGGTTGCCCACTCGACGATTGCTTCAAGATCTCTATTGATGAAGTTAATAATGTCATAGCAGCTTGTCGTGCTTTTTAGCACAATAATGTGAGCAATCACGGAACACAGTTCATGAACATTAGGGATAGGCCTAGATTTAATTTTTCTTTATCGGAGGGTTGCGAAATTTTTGTTTAAACGTGAATCATGTTCGTTACACTCTAATTAGATCCATTATTTTCTAATTTTAATTGTTGGTACATATTTTCATAGGTCCAACACAAATGGGAGTAGATATAAAAGTGAGAGAGATTTTTTTATCGTTGCATATTTGATTGTGTGACCCCGCCATTACTAGAAGTGAGTACCACAATGGATGGTATTCCAAGCAGTCGATTTCATCAAAGATAAACAGCACGAAAAATGCTCATTTGGATCCTGCTCGCTACTTACACTTACTACCATTCAATCTACTATAGAAATACGATGAAAATGGCGTCGTAGGCCAGTAAAAAAAAGAGATATCTCACAGTGGCCAGAAATAAGAAAGTAGAGGAAGATAACAATATTGGAAAGGTATTTAAGAAGTATTGTACCAGATATGATATTAATTAAAAAAACAGACTTGCTAATAATACAGAAATATAAGAAATGCTAAACTATTCTTCCATAAAATAACTAATAATAATTATTGTTGAAAACCAATCAATGCATAATTTTAAAAAGAAATTTATTTAATCGGCGGTGGCAGGAAACGTGGTTGTTTTTACCTTCGATTTTGTACGCGCGTTAGGACTGTCGATCGGTCTATAAAAGAGAATTTGTTATCATTAACAAAACCATTCAGTAGATCCCGATGTTTGTTTGGTTAATAAATTATCCGTTCAATACAATAGACATAGGTACCTCATTTATTTAAAAAATGCCAATATAACGTTGAGGTTTGAATTAAAGGAAGTTTGCTTTTGCTGTTGAAATATTCGATTAAGTATGATTTAATTATTCGATGGGGTTAAACTCCGAGTTAAACGGTGGCCGTCGTCATTCTTCACGTATAACCAGAGATATGCATGGGAGGGAAAAACTAACATTTGTGTAAAAATCACTGAAATTCAAAAATTTAGTTGACTTGGATTTGTTTTTCACCAACTTTTGCCAAATTGTATGACACCAGAGTTTGTCTATCACGTCAATCTTTTAAAATACAGGATATCATATGTTATAGAATAAAAAAGTAATAAAAATTTACTAAATATACTATTCAAAATTAACAAATGACTTTATTGGTACAAATGCTATAGTTATAAGTTGAAGTCAAAGATAATTTTTCTCTTTTCATAATTAAATATCAGTAATATTAAAATATCTAGTACAGGGTGGCCAACCGAAAACGAAATAGAGACATTTGCAGGAACCTTGTCAACATTTTAGAAAAACGCTCAGACCCGTCGATTTTTTATTAAAGGGAGACACTCTTTTTCGTTATTTTTGACTCCGCTACTTTCAACCCCAAGCGAGGGTGAGAATTACCCCAACATATTTAAATAGCATTGGTAGTCGAATAAGATGTCTTTTAAAAGCTCTGACAATTCTCTTTACAAAATTATTTAAATTTTACATTTCCTCCTAATACTTTGAAACAAATTACATGTTAAAATTCCAATTATTTTAGTTGCTTACTTACTTCTTAATTGATTAAATGTTCAAACTGATGAGCGCCCGCTTCCATACGTACAATAACAAAGATTTTGTTCAAAACGTTCACGCACATTCCGAAGAATTTCCGGAGTAATTCGACGGCATTCGTCAACGATTCTTTGACGCAAATCTCATAACGACGCTGGTTGTGTTTTATAGATTTTACTTTTTAGATATCACCACAAAAAAATCGAGGAGCGATAAATCTGGCGATCGTTGAGGCAATTCACTGTTCTAAAAGCGTGGGGTGATTTGTATGACAATTTTAAACTAACTCCGCGTTATTAGTTAGTTAGTTAGTTATTAGTTCAGTCCTCTGAAAAAACTGATTTTGGAAGCTTGTTCCATTCTGTAGCAGCCCTGTAAAAGAAGGATTCTTGATGGAGATTGGTCCTTGTAGTGTCAATCGAGAGTAAATGGGTGAGACTGATCAGCGTGCCGAGTTCTTTGGCCGAATGTGGCCAGTGGTGGTACAAGAGTTTTTATTTTTCTGGAGCATCTGCCATGGAAATATCTGTAGAGTAATGTCTAGGCTGCAGCTCATCTTCTATGTTCAAGGGTATTTCCGGACATTGTGATGGAATGATATAAGGAATTCACTTTTTTGGAAAACGTGACGCTTTGTGTTTTCTGGACGTTGAACTAAACAAGATTGTTGGTTCCCCACTCGACGATTGCTTTAAGATCTCTATTGATGGAATTAACCTGTTCCTGTCTGAGTCTATTTGTATCATTTACTTAAAGTGATCGATAGGATGTGAAAGTTGAGACAAGTGTGCTGTCGTCTGCGATACTATAAATAGGGTTCGTGGTGGTTTTCAAGAGGTCGTTAATGTGTAAAAGAAATAGGGTGGGGGACAGGTTCAAAGGCTTTAGATAATATATCCAAGGCTATTGCACGGGATGCTCCAAACTTCTCAATAGTGTTTGTCCAGAGCTGAGTGACATAAGCCAGCAAATCTCCAGTAGAACGAAGTTGTCGAAATCCATATTGTCTGTCATGAATAATATAGTTGACTGAAATATAATTCCGGTACGTGTCTCAAATAGCTTAATTGATAGAGCTGTTAGCGCGTCACCAATAGATCTGGGTTCGGTTCCTAGTCTGAGCCGTCCGTTTACCGAAAATTACTCACTGAGTAGGTTTTCCTTTTCCTTTATCCTTTCTTTTCTCATTTTTCTAATAAGCTCAAACTTCTCACTAGTTTAATTCCAAAACGCAGAGTTAGTTTAAAAATATACAAAGCACCCCACGCTTTTAAAACAGTGACATTAATTTTCTCGTCAGAAATTTTATTCTTATGTTATTTTTTACTTTTCAGTTTGATTCACTCTAAAAGCGTGTTTTTTAGTTTTTTTAAAATATAATTTATTTCAAATAAATAAAGGGACAATGAGACAAGCTAGTTTTTTTATAGTGACTGTATCATTTAGGCGGTGAGTCACAGTATGTTGCCACGTCTTTTTTTTTTTTTTTTTTTGTTCTCTAAAGAGTACTCTGCTAGTGGTCTCTCTACTGGCAAATTATGCCCGAGCTCAACCGTAGAGGGTAGAAGAAAAAAACATAAAAGTGAGCCGCGCCACCGACTTAGACGGTACAAGTCGGAAACCCCTAGGTCTCGTAGGCACCAGCAGAGCCACACGATAAACAACTAACAATTATGGTGAACTAGATAAATAAAACTATATTTACAATTACTGCAATATATTAATTAAGTAAAAATGATGTTCTGATTTTTTACAATAAATTCTGTATTTTCGTAAAGTGGATTAAACGAATTTAATACACTTTTCTTAAAATAATATTTAAATTAATT
Source organism: Agelastica alni (assembly GCA_950111635.1). Lineage (NCBI taxonomy): Eukaryota > Metazoa > Arthropoda > Insecta > Coleoptera > Chrysomelidae > Agelastica > Agelastica alni. The sequence continues at coordinate 28,656,428 of OX467716.1, forward strand.
ATAACAATCTTTAAGACAATAATAAAAACCTAATGAGGTACAAAAGAGAATTAAAAACAACAAAAATGTTCACACTATTTAAAATTTCAAAAATAATTGGTTTTATATAGAATTCCTGATAGCAAAAGATTAACACAAATAATCAAAATTAACAGCCAACAATAAATCGAAACTTCAAAATTTACAACTTATGAAACAACAATAAATCAAAAATCCAAAGTTTACGATTCCATTAAAATAATTAAAACAAACCTTATCAGGTTACAAAAACAAAAAAAAACATATTCAAGTCAACTTTTTACCAATACTTCATCAACGTTCACGAACGGCTGATAATTTAATCACATTTTTTTCTTTTTCATTTACATAAAAATTTGCACTGTTACTACAATCGATCTTATTTTAAAAATAATTCTTTTTACGATGGCTGTCCTTCAAACTAGCAATATTGTAGGATATTTACAAATAAGTATGAATAAACGTTTTTACTTGGACACAAAGAACTATTGAGAATATTACTTTAATCAAAGTTCAGACTCGGCATAATATCCAATGCAATAAATAGTTTTCAACAGTGTACCATATTAATAAATTAAAACAAGACTTAATAGCGGTGTCGAAAACAAATCACGTCGTTTAAATATACTAAAATAAATTACTTGTAACCTTTGGATACACGAATTCACGAATCCTGTGGCCTACTCCTGGCCCGGTTTGAATTATAGAACAGCACCTGATACTTCACAATGGCTTCACTCCATTAGATCCCGCACGCGGTTATTTTAACTCGACCCCAATAACCAAAATCTCCACCACAAAGGCACGACAGAATGGTCAAGTTAAAAATTAAATGGTTCTTCTTCAAAATCCAATTAAGATGGCCCAAATACAGCCAGATATGAAAGAAAGAACCGTAGAAGTTCTGCTCACGTGTTAATATCAAATCGTTCCAAAAACTCTCACCTGACTTCCACCACTGACACCAAACGAATGATGTCCACTTCTCTCTCCCAGGCCGGATATCAGAAAATGACACGGGACCCACGTCAGCCAACCTTTGCAAATCTATGTCCCTCACTCATAATCGCACTCGTCCGTGTTGATAGCCAGCCCATCCACACACAGAAAAGCAAACCAAACAATAATATAGCTGACAACACACGACAATCGAGGCCAAAAAAAATCAAGGCAAAATCTAATACAAAGACTCCCACTCCAATTAACAAACACGTCCCAGCCATTAATAATTAAATCCTATCCGTACTAAGTATGCAACACTATATACAACAAACAAAAATACGGTATGCAAAACTATTTACGAACACCAGACTATCAGGGACGTAATTAATAATGAAACGGTAGATGGGAAAAAATAGGCACGTGACAATGTGATAGATTTTGTATGTAATACGTTACGAGAGAACATTTTGTGTAATTCGTGCCATTTTCATTCTCTCGTTACACACAAAATGATGTTTTATGTAACTGGCTATATAAACAGCTATTAGAAATTTCATTCGGTGCTTACTATACGGAGTAGTGTGCTCATCAACTTCTCACCGCAGGCAGTTCGGTAATTTTTACTTAGGCATCTTGACAACCGAAGGAAGTGGTCAACTATCGACCGTATATAAAGACAAATAGCGCTGTTAAATACTTCCAACTAAATTAATTTTTTTCCTCCAGACGATGTTGGCATCGGAAAAGCACCCAATTTACTTTTTCACTGTTTCAAAACGGTCTTCGTTCCGTCTTCGTCGCGCGCGCTTTCTGATGACGAACGAAATCCGCGTATTTCTCGTTTCTTGCCTCGCAAATAGACGGATGTTATTTGGCACGTAGGTTAGGCTTCAATTCACATTTAAAAATCACTTTTATAAACAGAGTTACGTTCGAATTAGTCATGGATTAAAAGATGAATGCGCATGCAAATCGACATTCTATTAATATACATATTAAACATTGTCGTACTCCGTTTCGTTTTGATCTGGCGACCGCTCGCTTTTTAATGCAGATTTACTAACAAACTGTTTTTTATTTGTCGGCGTCCGAGATTCGATCACAATTAGGGTGCATATTAATGAGCCGCTTTGTTATGCCGGCATCCGCGATCCGACTGGAGTACCGCGTCTAGCGGTTTCGAAATGGTAGAAGGATTGTTCCGGACTCTCGATAAAAAGGTCGAATTGTGGCAGTTACTCTGGAATTATGATTTAGAAATATAAAAAGGACAGCGGTCGTGAAGTCTATTCTTTTGTTATAATTCGCCGCGCCGGTAAAAACAGTTTCCTAAAATTGTGAACGACTCGCTGATGCCGACAAAAAAACGGGGCCGTGTTGTAACACTTTTTTTTTACTGAAAATAGTCGCAAAAAGGGTAGACCTATCGTGTGGGCCGCGGACGGCCCGCACTGCGACTACTAGAAGGGGGAGGGATTATAGAAAGGAGATAATTGTGAACCCGCTTTTTAAACAGTTGCAGGTCATAGTTCTCTGGAAAAACTGATTTTGGAGGCTTGTTCCACTCTTTCGCAGCCCTGTGAAAGAGGGATTCTTGATGAAGATTGGTCCTTGTAGTGTCAATCTTGAGAGTAAATGGGTGAGACTGATCAGCGTGCCGAGTTCTTCGGCCGAATGTGGCCAGTTGTGGTACAAGAGTTTTTATTTGTCTGGAGCATCTGCCATGGAAATATCTGTAGAGTAATGTCTGGTCTGCAACTCTTCTTCTATGTTCTAGTGGGTGTAGGCTATCTGTGAGAATTGAGCAGTTTATCAACCGAATGGCCCTTTGCTGAATGGAATCTAGAAGAGGAAGAGAATGCCTTGGTACTGAACCTCAAATGTGCGAGCAATACTCCAGTAGAGGTCGGATTTGAGCCTTGTACGTCGTCAACAGTTGATCGGGAGTAAAAAACTTTCTAGCTTTCCACAGAAAACCTAGCCTCTGGCTTGGTGACTTTGCGATGTTAGTAACATGGTCATGCCAAGACATATTATTAGACACCGTGGCTCCCAAAATCGAGATGGAGGGACTTGATTGAAGGGTATTTCCGTACATTGTAATGGAGTGATTTAAGGAATTTACTTTCTTGGAAAACGTGGCGCTTTGTGTTTTCTGGGCGTTAAACTGAACAAGATTGTTGGTTCGTCACTCGACGATTGCTTTAAGATCTCTATTGATGGAGTCAACCTGTTGCTGCCGGAGTCTATTTGTATCATTCACAGAGAGTGATCGATTGGATGTGAAAGTTGAGACAAGTGTGCTGTCGTCTGCGAAACTGTAAATGGGGTTCGTGGTGATTTTCTTTGATGTATAAAAGAAATAGGGTGGGGGACAGGATGGAACCCTGGGGGACCCCAGCATTGGTTTTTAACTCATCAGAAGAAATATCGTCATTTATTTTGATTAAACTTGGTACGTCGCATATTGTGAAAAAATGATGGAGTGATCAATCTGCTAAATGTTTCCTAAATAGAAAAAAACGTATTATAGTATTACATCCCGTCAATGAAAACGGTTTGCTATTATAGGCAAAGAATATTTTGAGTTGTTAGTTATATCCAATTAAAATTTTGGTCCGGGATCTGCTGTCGGCTAAATACTTTGAGGTGTCTTTAACTTTATATAAAAGATCGCATTTTTTTTAGAAAATCCTTAGTTTCTTTATCCATCGTAGTATTTCATGTCGATCATAAGAAATATCTGGTCTCAGATTGGATTTTAACAATTATAATTTTGTAGTTTTTGTGTGGAATACCACCCAATATTTATTCTGTCGAGTGGAAGTGTTTTGGACTCATTGTTTCAGCCCAATTCATGCGGAAACTCTTTTACAGCTTTGTTCATTAAGCTTTTTTCAAATGGTTTTTCCATCGGTAACGGATTTAGTTGAAAGCGTTTTTTTTTTATTTCTTTTTTGAATGATTCGGTCAAATTAGTACGGCAAACAAATGCAAGTAATTTATTCGTTGGGCATATAAATTATGTAAAATCACGATTTTTACCTTAACCACTATTATTTAATTGCGTCGTTGGTGTTCCTCTGGTAAAAGTAAATAATAATAAAAAAATGACTGTGTTTGTGTGTGTGTGTGTGTGTGTGTGTGCAGTTCACACGTAGTAAAAGTAAAACTTCGAGAGAATGAGATGAATATACTCACTCACTATACGACGCTTGCTCTCTCGGTTTAGAGTGGGATGGCTACGAAGAAGTGCACAAAGAGTAGACCGAGTAGTATGAAACGCTGTATAATGTATTCTATCTCATTCTCTCGCAGTCTTAATCCTATAGATTTATGTGTTTATCTCTTTTTAGTGTCGCTTTTATTTTCATCGAGCTGCACATCACAACGATTCTAAAGAAGTTTTATTTTAATAAAAACATACCAACACGCGGTAGCGTATCAAGCCAAGTTCGAGTTAACTGAATGGAGAACGGTACCGTGTGTAATATTACACGAACAATTTGGAGCCACTTCAAAACTATTTCACATAAACATGTCAAATTTGGCTCATACATTGAGACTTGCGAGATACATATGTGCTCCAAATTTAATAAACACACCTCAAACAGTTATTTAGATATTAACTTTCAAAAATCGTCATTTTTATCACTGACTAACTCTAACCCAGTTCCAGATGACCTAGAAAGTTCAAATTTGACATCCAGATAGGTAATTGGGTAAATACAAAGAAACAAATCAGAAACTAGTAAATTTTTATTATTTTATTACAATTTTTCAATTAATTGATTCTATTAGGAACTGGAACGAATTGAAAAGGGTGATGAGGCATTTGAAAATTACGAGGAATATGAAACTGATTTTAGAAAAAGAAAATGGAAATGTATGCAGATGCAGATGAGGCTGGAGATAGCAGAGACCAAAAATCGACGAGTGAATTCATAATAAAAATATTTGGAGCATCATGGAGCACTAGAAAAAAATCCACAGTATCTTTGAGTTTATCGGAAGCTAAATATATCTCATTAAGTGAGGCATGTCAAGAACTTCAATAGATACGACAATTGATGATGAATTTCAACGAAGACATCAAGAAAATAATATTTGAAGATACCAAAGCACTTTGAATCTACAATAAATCGTTCGACGTGAAATTTCATTATATCAGAGACCTGAAAGGGAGCGGTAAAATTGAATTTCAGAAGAAATTCAAGCAGATATTTTTACCAAACCATTGGGAGCTGTAAAACTCGAATATTTTCGAGGAAAAATTGGCCTGAAGATTGCGAATATTTAGATCGAGAAGGGGTGTTGGAAACGACTAAATATTTATCATTCTGTATATGTTCTCCGTTTTTATATTACTTCAATTTTGACATAATGATGTTGTCTGTCTCTGTAATTCTTCTGTAATTTTGATGTTATAATAAAATGAATGGGGTACTGCATAGTGGTGTTTTGGTTCCTAAACTTATTTATAGTAGTGAATGTTGGGTTAGGCAGAAGAAACATAAAAATAGAATTAATGCTGCGGAGATGAGTAGTGTCAGAAGTATAGCCGGAGTGATTCGGTTGGATATAGTAATGAATAGTGAGATAAGAGAACGCTGTTGTGTAAAAGAAGATGTGCTTACAAAGATAGATAAAGGAATGCTTAGATAGTTTGGACACGTAGAAAGGATGGATGATTGACGAAACAAATTTATAAGGCGAGTGTGAATGGACGGAAGTCGGTAGAGATCGACCTCGGCGAACATAGCTCGATCAGATCAACATTGTTTTGAAGAAAGAGTACCAACAACCGACGAGCATGTATGAGAGCACTGATGAAAGTAAAGGAAGCAAAATATGTGTGTAAGAACCGTAGCGGAAGTGGAAGGAAGTGGTCTCTGCCTACCCCTACGGGAAAAAGGCGTGACTATATGTATGTATGTATGTATGTTAAGAACACTTACTTATAGTGCCTGTAATGTAAGAATCAGCAATCAAAATTGATGACAGCCGGTCTTTTTGTGGATTTTAAGGTCTTTACGTGAATATATAACGAGTGAAATACCACGCTTAATTTTTTTTAATACAAACATATCAGTTTTAGTACTTATAACTAAAAGTATAGTCGAACTTTCGTATTTATTACGTTATTAACTGAGATTTAGTATTAATTATTATATCAATAATAATAACTGACGCTTATAATGACGCCTATAATAAGACTCTTTGAACGAAAGATGTTGCGGAAAATCTTTGGGCCTGCAGTAGATGAGAGAACTGGTCAATATCGAATAAGAACGAATGAGGGTCCCAAGAACATGTACAAAAGACCGAGTTTAGTAAACGAAATAAAAGCGCAAAGGCTCAGATGGGCTGGACACGTAGAGAGATCGTCGAATGAACGTCCTATCAAGGGGAGAAAAACCCAGTAGGAAAGAGACCAAGGCTCAGATGGAGACCCACGAAAGGTTGTGACGCTACGAGAAGAAGAAGATACCTCAGAGGGCAGTGTCCAGTGAGGAGCCCCCTCACCAGTTTCAAGTGTAGTGCCCTGAGCCAGGAAAACATGGAAAGAGGGTTAATGAAAGCCCAACGAGCTCAGTTGACCGTTCATAGGAATTTCTTTGAACCCAACGAACGTGTCAATATCAACACGCATTGTTTACAAATTAATTGTATTTATTAAACAACGAATCGTCTAGCAAAGACTTGCGTGTTTTTATATTTTAACATGACAGGTCGATACGCGAACGACTTAGGTCGCCGTCGTCGATGTCAAGTTCAACAATTGTAAATAAACATCTAGTAGTAATGTTCGATTAATTAAATATAGTATTTAGGAAAACGTTCCTTCTTTTATTCTAACAATGGTTTCCCATTACGCTAAGGTGCCTAAGTATTCCTTGGCCAAAGGCTTACTAGCCTTTTCGCTTGTCTTTATCATGGCACTTTATGCCAGTGAGATTTTATTTCATCTGTTTCCCAGCGTCGAACGAGTATTACGAGTATTATTCTTAACTAATCCAAACAGCCAATTAACACCAACTAACTACGCTTGAAAAGTATCGATTTCATTTGAGAATAAACAGAATAAAAATCCATCGATAAAAACCGGCTGGAATCGTCTTAGCAAAGACGAAAAATGTACCAAACAAACAGGCAGTGGGTGTGAGAAATTCGACGTCCGATTAAAGTTGTCGCAATCCCTCGTATATTTGTTTATTTGTCATTTCATCCGCTGGCGCTGTTAGAGTTTTAATAGCTTTGTTCGTCTCCAATCAACAGTATCCGCTAATTTTCGAGCTACTTTATGATACATAGATTAAATCGTCCGATATCGATGAAGGCTCTCTTTGACCATTATAATTACTTTCTAAAACAGTTTAAATTTAATTTCACGCTTTAATAACATCGTAAAATGAATAACCTATCAGTCATTATCTTCGGTAAACAGCCAGTAATGAAGAATAGAAGAAGACGGAGTGAACGGTAGCTCGGGGAACACCCGCTGACATTTCTTCTTCTTCTTCGTCGTTGTTTTTTTTTTCGTAACTTTCTTCGTCGTTTTTTTCTCGGTAGGATCCCGCTGACGTTTCGAATCATCCGAGATTAAAAATCCTTTATTATCAAAGTGGGCGCCTCGCAAACAATGGAAGCTCTATTCCAGCGGGTTTTGTGATAATCGAAGTTGTCTCGTTTCATCATGTCTACCATGAAATTGCGTTATTATTTCGTTTTAATCCACAAATTACAATTCATTTAAACTAATGACCTTTTTAGTTGGAACGAGCAACACGTCTAATATTGCTTGAGATGATACGGCCGAATTCAAAATATTCTTATTGCATGGCCAAGACTCTACTGCTAACGTTTGGGTGGGAATATTAAATGTCTTCATTTTTGAGCCTGTAACTAATAAAATTGGTCATTTAAAAAAGAATTTGGACAGAAACATGTATTGGTTACTTGGGAGAAAATGTCACCTCTCTATCCAAAATAAACTCTTGCTACATACTCAAGTATTAAAACCTGTATGGAACTATGGCATACAGCCATGGAGATTCCAACAGTAGCTGAGAAAATCAAACGATATACCAGGAAGTACGAGACTACATTACACAATCACCAGAACACTAAAGTGTTGCAGATTTTAGACTAACATGATCAACAGAGAAGGTTTAAAATAGTTAAGCCCAAAGTAAACTCTGGACCTATATGGCATACAGTTAAAAAGATTCGTCAAATCCAGCAATGCAGCTATGATACAAAGGTTTAAAAACAAGGTGCTGAGAGGAATAGTTAACACACCATGATATGTTTAAAATTACAATCTACACGGGGATCTGGGAATTCCAACAGTAGCTAAGGAAATCAAACGATATGCTAGGAAGTACAAGACTACGCTTCACAATAACAAAAAAATAAAACAGGGCCGTGTTGTAACACTTTTTTTTACTGAAAATAGTCGCAAAAAGGGTGGACCTATCGTGTGGGCCGCGGACGGCCCGCACTGCTACTATTAGAAGGGGCAGGAAATATAGAAAGGAGATGATTGTGGTGGACCCGCTTTTCGAAAAGTTGAAGGTCATAGTTCTCTGGAAAAACTGATTTTGGAGGCTTGTTCCACTCTGTCGCAGCCCTGTAAAAGAAGGATTCTTGATGGAGATTGGTCCTTGTAGTGTCAATCTTGAGAGTAAATAGGTGAGACTGATCAGCGTGCCGAGTTCTTGGGCCGAATGTGGCCAGTTGTGGTACAAGAGTTTTTATTTGTCTGGAGCATCTGCCATGGAAATATCTGTAGAGTAATGTCTGGTCTGCAACTCTTCTTCTATGTTCTAGTGGGTGCAGGCTATCTGTGAGAATTGAGCAGTTTATCAACCGAATAGTAAACACACCATGATATGTTTAAAATTACAATCTACACGGGGATCTGGGAATTCCAACAGTAGCTAAGGAAATCAAACAGAAAAAAATAAAGCCCAAAATAAACACTTGCTGTATACTGGATTTATTGGATTTACCGACTTTTGAACAACGTCGTCTTCGTGGGGACATGATAATCACCTTCCAAATTTTAAATTTTAATTATGGTATGGCATATTTTTTGTAGACACTGATAATCGGCTTCGAGGACACAAATGTAAACTGAAAAAAGAAATATTCTTTTGTAGGACAAGGCAACATTTTTTATGTAATCGTGTATTCTCAACATGGAACCGTCTACCTGAGGATATTGTAACAGCACCATCTGTCAATATTTTTAAGAACAGACTGGATGCTTTTCTATTTCCTAATAAATCTTTCCTTTCAATTTTTAATTTCCAATTACTTTACTTTTTGTAATCATTGTATGGTGCAATTTAGGGCTTATGGATCTTAGGGTCCCTGCCCGTACTTTATTGTAATAATAACAATAATAATACTCAAGTAATAGTAATAATAATATTTGAGGACAACCCAACAAATAATATATCGAATTTAAGAAGTAGAATAGTCTTATAATGATCAGATCGATTTTGTTTTGAAAAAAGGCCAGGTTAAGAGCATCAACAATCGATGAGCATGTATAAGAGTACTGATGAAAGTAGAATAATCAAAAGATGTGTGTAAGAACCGTAGCAAGTGAAAGGAACTGATCTCTGCCTACCCCTACGGGAAAAAGGCGTGACTATATGTATTTATGTGATGCATTCCATTTTAAAATGTTTGATATCTTAATTTTTGAACCGTTAACTTTGGAAAACATTAAACAGATGATACGGTCTAATTTAAGATGTCAAATGTAATAATTACTGAGATCTCGGGTCACAAAACTGAAAAAGAAGAGGCTAGACATTAAATTTAAAAGAAAATCCCAAATTTTATACCTCAAATGTCTTTATCAATGTGATTAACTGAATAATAGGGTGTTTTTCAAAATCAAGAAGTTGGAAAATGTTTTAATTGTTGTTATAACTTAAGTAACGTAGTCAATAATCTGAATGATACAGTCAAATTAAAAAGTCAAATAGTCCTTATTACCGAGCTTAAGAAGTGGGTCACGTAATCGAGAAAAACTGTGAACTGCTATGACTTTATGCATAAAGTTGATTTAGTTGCAATATTTAAAAAGTTAAGTAAACCTTCTAACCTAAGATGTCGGTCATTAAACAAATAATTCTAAATTTAAGAGCATCAATATTCTTATCGCTGTGACTAACTGATGAATTGAAGAAGAAATACAACACGGATACCCCTGAACTAAACAAAAGCGATTCATTTTAAACACGAGAATTTGGTTTCGGTCCGTAAAAAACGCTTCAGTCATCCCGACGTCATTAGCTACTTTATGGCCACATAATGTGAATTCTAATTTTCTTGTATTCTTCAAATACAAAAGCTACGACGCCCGTGGCAATGACACCAACAAAAAAACACAGAAATCCCTTTGATTTATTACTTAGCACCTGTCAACGCATTTTCTATTAAATGTTATCATTAATTAAGGACACCTAACAAGTAGAACGAGGTGACATCCAAATATCGTGCTTCGTTTTTTTTTAGGAAGATGTCAGCTGTTAAATTGACAGATCCTGCGGCATCTGTTGATATGGAAGTGTAAATTTTTTAACCATTTCTCAATTATACGTATTGCAAAATATAAAGTGAGTTTAGCAAAAACAGCTCTTATAGTATGGATTATTATATTTTACTTGAGCCACCCTGTTTTTATTTGGAAGCCTGTCGCAAACTAAAGGATTAATTAGCAAAAGGGTCATTTCCTACCTGCAGTGGAGTAACTACGGGTATTACCATATACATTTAACAATAATATTATTTTAATCTAAAAAGTTAGTCGTCTGTAAAGTGCCTCGGGGTTTATTACACCCCACCTGGGTTATAGCGTTATATATTTAATAAAATGGTCTAGTTTCCACATATTCTCTTCTTCTGTTATCGCATGCTCAACATACTTACGCCATTTTTTGGAATCGATATTTTTTATAGATTCCTCAAAGACAATTTTAATATTTTTTATTTTAAACGTCGTGTTTCTTTTTGTTGCAAAACTTTTAAGTTGGGTCCAAACAAGTTCAATGGGCTTTAGTTCCTTTTTCAACAAACTTTTGTCAAATATTACGCTAGTCGGTCATAGCTTGTACGTTTTAAAAGCTGATACGTCCCATGAATTTGTTTTTATATCTGACTCTCATAGAGGGCGTTAGTTACACGGTTCATACCAAGTTTTATTGAACATAACTTTTTTTAAGGTTAGATTTATTGATCAAAATTTTAAGTGATCTTAAAAATCATTTAATTTTACACCAAAAAAGTACTCTTGGTAAAACTCGATAATGTGTACCGTTTTCGGAATATTTTGATTTGAAAATTATAAAGTAATAAATATAAATTATAAAGTAATCGAACCGAACAGCTCAAGCTTGTTGTTGTGAGTGTTTGCTGACTTCAGTTTTCTGTTAAGGGATTCGTTTTGACCGTAATTTGTTCTACAAAAAGGGATCTTGAAAATGTCACTATTTCTACTTCTTCTAGCATTTACAGAAAGTGAGGTAAGCTCAACAATTTCAGGACAATCAATACTGCCATTGATAATTTTATGGAGGAATACCAGATAGATTTCAAGTCTTCTATGTGTTAAAGTATTCAAATTTAGGGTTTTTTGAATTTGTGAATAAATGTATTCATCTCTATTCATTCCTAAGTTGTAGCCACAGTATCTTAAAAATTTATTTTGAGTACTCTCCAAGAGTTCCATGTCGACTCTATAGCATGGTGACCAAATGATAGAAGTGTATTCAAGAATAGATCTGACTTGGGCACAATAGATAATCTTGAGAGCATCGACAGATAGTTCTCTTACATAACGAAGAGAAAAGCCCAGCATTTTTTTTGCACGAGATGAGATTTCTGTTATGTGACTCTTGAAATTCATTTTTGTTTCGAATATAACTCCCAAATCTTCAATCTTGTTGGTCTCTGACAAGTTTATGTCGTTAATCTGATAAGCATAATTAATTGCCTCTTTATTTCGTGAAAAACTAATTTTTTGGCATTTACCCAAGTTCAGTTTAAGTAAGTTAACATCACACCACATGGAAAGGTTATTTAGGTCAAACTGTAATCTCTCAGCATCAGATATGGATTGAACTGTTCTGAACGTCTTTAAATCATCAGCAAATAATAGGAAGGAACAGTTGGTTAGATCATTAACAAAGATATTAAACAGTAGTGGTCCCATGTGAGACCCCTGAGGTACCCCTGAAGGAACTTCAATTGGATCTGATACTGAACTACCATATTTGACATATTGGACTCTATCGCTAAGATAGGATTTGATCCATTCTAAAATATTTCCTTCTACTCCCAAAGACTCAAGTTTAGCAAGTAGTAAACTGTGGTTGACTCTATCAAAGGCTTTCGAAAAATCTGTGTATACGGAGTCAACCTGCAGTTTATTCTCGAGAGCATTAATGATGTAATTTTGGTAAAGCAATAAATTAGTGGTAGTAGATCTGCCTCTGCAGAATCCATGTTGTTCATTGATTATAATATTTTTGAAGTCCCACGAAAGTTTTTTGGAAATCAAGCAATCAAACATTTTTGGTAATTCTGATTGATTACCGAAGACAAAGATGTAATCTTTAAAATTCATGGTTTCAAGACCCTTTAGAGATCTAAGTATATTCTCAAAGTTGTAATGAGGGAACGTAAAATTTAAAAAAACGTAATAACCATTGCGTTGGTTATCTAAATACTTGTTTTTACAATTATCAGTTAGATAATTCCGTCAGTTATAATTAGTTGGTTAATTAAGTAAAAACATTTGGTTGTTAATGCATCAACCTTACCTGCGTGTACTGGGTTGAAAAATTACGAATTTTAATTACGAAATAATTGAAAATAATTTATTATTTTCACAAAATAGACGAAAAATTTATCAAATATTTGGTCGTTACTATCTTCATGTCGTTTTATCAGCAAATTGAGACGACGTATGACGTATGTACATCCTTGGCGGCCATAGATACCTATCAAATTAAATTTAGATATTCTTTTATCATGAATCGGGTGTAAATTTGGTCAGTGCTTCTTCATGTCCCCTCATATTTGAGTGTATTTAAAGTAATTTTACGATTGAAATAAGAAAGAACCCTCGTAGTCTACTGATATTTCCGATTTGACACGGAACAACTTTTTTACCGTTTATATTCTATTGTTTTTGACATTCATCTTGACATTTAAATATAATAAAAATATGTGAGTCTACAAATATGTTGCTAGAATAGCCATGCGGAGGGGAGATAGAGTTTGTATCATTTTATAAAATAAAAAAATTGTGAAAGTAACACAGTAATTTATACATATTCTAGCGGACCCGGCAGACGTTGTCCTGCCCGAACGTTGGCTTGCATGCTTTGGGAATATCACTATCAAACTCAGCGACCCCGAAACTATGAATTCGACACTAATATCGGCGTTTTCAATAGTTTTTATTATCCATCCCCTTTCCACCTCTTTCGCAGAGGTACTAACAAAATTGGGAATGTCCCTATCAAACTCAGCGACCCCAAAAACTATAAATTCGACACTAATATTAGCGCTTTTAATAGTTTTTAGATTTCATCCCCTTCCCTCCCCCTTTGTATGGGTGCTAACATTATTGGGAATGTCACTATCAAATTCATCGTCCCCGAAGACGATGAATTCGACACTATAATCAGTACTTTTTGATAGTTTTTATATTCCATCCCTTTTCCACCCCTTTCGTAGGGGTGGAAAACGTCCAAACCATCTAAGCATTTCTTTATCTATCTTAGTTACTATATCTTCTTCCAAATCACAGCGTTTCCTTATCTCACCATTTTTTACTTAATTGATCAAAGTCACTCCGGCTATACTACTCAGACGCAGTATTAATCCTATCTTCATGCTTCTTTTGTCAAAACCAATATTCACTGCCATACATAAGTGTACCAGCACTTCTTTATGCACAGCCAGTCGTGCCTTTTTTGCTTATAAAGTTATGCTGGGCCCCATTCATTTGCCTGTCAACATTCTTCACTCATTCACAGTCATACTTTCCGTCTTTCGTAGACTTTGATCCCAAGTGTGCAAACTCATTCACTTGTTCCAATCTTTCCTCTTCGATCAGCACTTTACAGTTTGTCATGCTTTCTTCTCTTTCCAAAAACCATTACTTTCGTCTTGCTTACATTCACTTTCCTCCTTTTGATTTTTGGGGCATCTTGCATAATATTTACCATCGCCTGCAACTTCTCCTTAAATGATGCTAATATGACCTGATCATCGGCGTAAAGGAGGTATTTTTTAATCAAATCATTTATTCTTAATCTATACGCACTCTCTTTCAAATCTTTTAAACAATCGTCCAAGTATGTATAAGTTAAATAGCCTTGGCTTAGGTTAGGTTAGGTTAAAACGGTGGTTCGGAGGAAACCCACTTAGACCTTTTGGCCCTTGATACCATCGGTGCCTTACCTCTCTACCATGCGAACCATTTGGAACTTTTAAGAAAAGGTGTAAGGTCTTTAATGCTATTTGAGCTGAGATCAGATAAGTCATTAAAGTTCGGTTGACCTAGTATAGAAAGCCGTTTTCTGCTTATGGCAGGGCAGTGGCAGAGAAGATGTACCATTGTTTCCTCCTCTTCCTCATCGTGACAGCTTCTACGGAAGTCGTGTCGTAACTCTTTGATTTCCATGGACTCCCTGGATAGAGTTAAAACATCATTAGTTCGACGTAGATCTAGTTTACGCCAAATATGTTTCGATGTTGTGCATGTGGATTAATTTTGCCACCTCCAGTTGGCTTTTTGAACTACTTTTCTGTGCAGGAGGAGCCGGCAGTAAGCAATCAGTACTCTAGACAGCTGCTTCGGTACTGGCTGTCATTTCGGCTTGATACACACTGCAGTAATCAGGCAAACGAAACAACAGGCTAAGGGGGGGGGGCCTTCTGAGAAGACACCATTACCTAATCTCCTCTCTAGTTTAGAGCCATGGCTTGGCTACACACCCCTGTCCAACACCTTTTTCGATGTTATACCAGTCCATTTATCCTGACACAAGTAGTGGAATCCTCGTAAAGTGATTTTAGCGCTCGTATTAAACTACCGCTCTCCCCATACATAGACAATGTCGACCACAATTTATTCCTCATCACTCTGTCATGGGCCTTCTCTAAGTCTACGAAAACGCAGTAGCTCTTTTGATTTGTATTGACTATGCTTCGTAAGGACAAGAGCTGATCCATGTATTTTTATACTTTTATTTAACGATTTTATACGCTTAGTTTTATGCAAAGCAAATTTAAGTGGAGTGATTATTATTTTTAAAATTGTAAACTGAAATATTTTTTGGATTTAGAAATTCACCGTTTCAAAAATATGTAAAAATCTCATCTGGTTTTCGATCTACATATAAATTTAGAATTTATAACTGCATTTTTTAGTAAAATTGCACTAAAATTGAACTGTTTTTTCCATGTATACGACGACCTCGGCATTTTAAGGCCCCCATCAACCGGATCTGGTTGCGGGTTAAACACTAATGAACTATTTAAAGTGATTTTATGATTAAAATACGAAAGAACCCTCGTAAGTTTTACACGGAACAAGTATTTTTGTTTTTATAAAACGTAGCTATTATTTTTCATGATATTTAACAATCATTGAGGCATTTTAATAAAGTATACATATACGATTTATTATTAAATACGAAAGAATCTTCGTAATTTAATAATTGTGATTTTATGATTAACATATGAAAGAACCCTCGTAGTTTAATGACATCTTAAGTTTGACACGGAACAATTTTTTTTTTAAACGTACCATTATTATTTATTTTTAAATTCATCTCAACATTCCAAAAAAATATATGATTCTACAAATATGTTGCTAAACTATAACTGATTTTATGATTAAAATACGATAGGCCCCTCGTAGTTAAGTGACATTTCTAGTTTGACACGGGACAATTTTTTTTCATAGAACGTACCCTCATTACACGATTATTTTTAAAATTCATTTTGACATTTCAGTATCGTGAAATATGTAAGTCTACAAACATGATGTTTAATCACTAATAATCCGAAGCAGCTGTTAACCCTCTAATAACCATAAAACTCTTCAATAATTTAAGCGCGATTAGCGTCTATTTACAAACAATTATCGACCATGATCGCCTTCGTAATAAACAGTTTCCATTATTTCAATCCGAACAGGTCGTACCGCCTCTATACAGCCATTGGCAACATCGCGCAGGTGAGTCATGCCCACAATCTCCCATTGGTCGGAAACTATTTACCCGCTCGCCGGCAGTTGAGCGAACGTAAGTGACAGAAACAGTCGCCTACTGGTTGTGTGACGAGATAGTTAGTTCGGTGTTTTGTGGTGATAGTTATTTTTTTTTTGGTTTTTTCTTTTTTGTTGTTGCTTCGTGCCAATTACCCTGGGTAAGTACACTTGATATTTTCGTCGCATTTTAATCGCATCGACGAACGAGCAAACGATTTACCAGAGATTTAGATCGTGAAATAACCTCAAAAATGTGTATTCTGTATTCGTCGGTTTTATTACTATAGTGAAAAATTAACAAGCCATGGTAAAAAAAAGGCGATGCAGCTGCTATTTATTTTTTATGGTCAGTGAATATTTCCACAGGAGTTATACAAATGGTTTACTAATCATATTTATCCTAACGCAAAGGTAACGCTTTGTTGCCGTCGCCGGCTCAAGTACGATTAATAACATGTGCTCTTTTTGAAAGTTTTTAAAACCTCTTAAAAGTAATTGTTTTTTTTTTCAAACCGAAAAAAGGGGATTGGTTTTTTTGAATTTTATGGCGTACTTTGCAATGCAAGTATGTCAAATATCATTATGCGCAAAAGATCTGATAGGTCGAAGTGCTTGAGAGGCAGCATGGCCTTCACGACCCACCCTACAATGTCAACAAATATCTTTCATAAGTAATAAAATAAAATTCTATTTCCTGCCGTGTCTTGGAGTTGTAAGCGTGTTTTATAATTCGAGGCGAAAAATCGACTTGGCTAGAAATATCGACGTATTAAAGAGTCGATATTTGATCGTAGTGTCCGTCGTAAAGAATTCCAAGCACGCAGCCTCGACTGAAGTGGATGTAATTAAAGAAAAACACGACAAAATCCGTGTTAACAACTAAGACGAAGACTGTGTATCAGGGAGTCAGGCCGAGGCAGACTCCAAAAGATAAAGACTCCATTAGTCAGGGCCAACGCAGATAGCGTAAGTGCATACGTATCAAACAAACTCGAATCGACAATATAGCAGCGCGACACGGCCGTCTGGATCCCTTTTAAGTTTTAGTGTCTAACAATCGCCAGATGGATTTTATAAAATGCACCCGATCTTTTGTCTCATCCACTATGTTATCTCGACCGTTTCGAAGAAATGACTCTCTAAAGCCTTTTTACGTTTTTATTCCTCACTATCTGGATTCGTATTTCATAGCGATTGTTATTTTTGATTTTAAAGGTCAAAGACATCGAAACTACTTTTAAAACTTCTTATAATACGCAATTAAAAAAAATCATTTCGCCGAGTTCTTAAATGTATACAATTATGTAACTGTGTCACAACATGTTTCGTTAAAACGTGAATCACGAAAAATATATAAATTCCATTCGCCTGTTTCTTAAAAGTACCTATATAGTTATTAATGATTACTATAGTCCGTACACAATTTGTTGATAGCTCACTGCAAGTTTGACCCTCATTAGAGAACTGAAATACAGAGAGGACAGGTAGTATGATATAATAACAAAAACCAACCTAAAACTGGCAGTTTAAGATGTTTTCGACTAACCCACCTTGTATCTGAAGAAATACAATACAGCTATAGAACTTTTAATCCGATTATGTAGGTATTTTGAGTGGAAGTGACTGACCAGTGTCGTAGAGTATATGATTAAATCATTACGTTACTTTAAATAAATAAATATATTAATATTCTTAAACTGTAGGTACTGTAAATTGTATTTTTATTTTAATAAAATTTCTTTATTTTATTTAAAAATAAAAAGTTACTTGCAATTTGTAAAAGATACATTTATTTAATTAATACCTATTTTTAAATGATATAAACTACGATTACTTACAAAACTATTCAAATTCAAAATAAACAGGATCATCTTCGGAATCCGAGTCGTCTTGCAGGTTAATAATTAGCGGTTGTGTCTCTACAGTCGCATCAATTATATTGTCAAGATCCCACATTTTTTGTTCTTCTTCTATTACATGTCTTACTGCATCTCGCCAATTTTGTTCTGTAATATGTTGTAAAGACTCATATAACAATTCACGTACAGCTTGTATTTTATATGACGTATTTTTTCTAGCCACATAGCTTTTCATTTGTGCCCAAATGAGTTCAATTGGATTTAATTCGCAGTGGTAGGGTCTAAGGACTGTGATGTTTCGTCTTTCCGCCATTTTGTCAACTACGTATTTCTTGAACTTAGATTTGTGTTGCCGGGCAATTTTTAAAAGTTCTGCTTTAACCATTCCATCTTTGTAAGGCAGGGACTTATTCCGCAGCCATTCAATGATATCCTGTTTCTTCCACGCAGTCGTTGGAAGTCTTTCTACTAGTCGTGAATGATAAGGTGCATTATCTAATACTATAATTGAGTTTGGTGGTATATGTTCAATCATCTGCTCAAAATACTCTTCGAAAACATCAGCTGTCATCTCCTCGTGATAGTCTTTTGTGCTTTTGGATTGAAATTCCAACAAACCATGCTTAGCAAATCCTTTTTCACTGCCAATGTGGGAAACTATTAATCTACTGCCTTTACCAGAGGGTGGGGAAATACCAGTAGACCAACCTTCCATAAAGGCTTGCCTGGAGCTTGATATATTTTTATCTGACCAAATTTTTGTGAGAGTATGACCTGCGTTTACCCACGTTTCGTCCTGATAGTAAATTGGCTTTCCTTCAGCCCGAAATTTTCGTATAGATCTTAGATACTTTCTTCTCCAACATATTATCTCTTCCCGGTCAATCAAAAGTGATTTTCGGTCTGATTTCTCCCACCGGAAATTTAATTCTTTTAAAACTTGCCACAATTTGGTTCGTCCGACATGAGGCAAATCCGGGTCGTCTCTAACTTCTTGTAAAATTTTGTTTAAGTTGGGTATTTCTTTTTTGTAAAAAAATTCGTGAATTTTCCTTCGAATACCATTTTTGGCAAATTCATCAATTTCAATAGGTTTTCTCCCCCTCTTTAAGTATTCGTTTGTATTTGGGTTAGCTATACCTTGTTTTTTTCTTTCTGATAGGAACCTATATATTGTTGACTTCCCTACGCCCGTCATGTGGGCACAACTCTTGATTATGTTCTGAACAGTGTTTGTGGGATTCTGAGAAAGCAGAGCATCGTGAACGTTCAAAACAATAGTCTTCTCTCTTGGTGAATAGACAGACTTACTGACTGTACGCAACAGCACCGGTGTAAAACTTGATGATGTTTATGATGATGACGAAGCCATCGCAAGCAATCAAACAAAACAAGCAGGAACGAAAGGTACGTATATGTTTGTAGGAATATGAAAAAGAGTTACTCACGCACTGCACAAAATTCGCAAAATAAATATTAGAGACGTTAATTACTGCCGTAGACGCCGAAACACCAACGAGCCGTAAATTAAATGCGATCAAAAACGTACTAAACCTAATGAGGGTCAAACTTGCAGTGAGCTATCAACAAATTGTGTACGGACATGAATAAACACCTCAGGAACCTCCGCCTATGATTTTACGACTATTACGGCCGTTTTATGACTTGGACGCACATTTTGTGCTATCGACAAATTATGAACGGACTAGGATCAATCGTTATTATTTTCTAAATAAATCACCTTTCGACTTACCCTCGTAATTTAAATGATATTCTTTTTTTCATCGCTAAGCATCCTCGTAACGTCTGTATCAATTTTACTTTTGCACATTTTGAACTGCCCACTCCAGGAGGAATTAGACAGGGAGATAGCTTTAGTCCATTTTTATTCAACCTCTTGATGGACAAAATCATAGAAGAAGTAACGTCCATGAATTCGGGATACAGAATGAACAATAGCTATCAGCATGGTGAGAACGACCTAAAGAGACAGTTATTTAAGTTCTACTAGATCAGTCAGCAACTCAATATGGATATATCCATAGGTAAAACGAAAACCATGACCATCGCTAGAAAGCCAATGAGATGCAAGCTGGTAATAGATAATTAACCCATAGAGCAGGTCATGCAATTTAGATACCTGGGCATAGATATGTCCAGCGCTCACGACAATACTAAAGGACCTGAGAAACCAAATTAACAAATCAGCCATAATATCAGGATGTCTAAAGGAAACTGTATGGGCTAATCCTTGTATTCCAAAGGAGAGTAAAATCAAAATATATAAGACACGCGTCAGGCCAATAATGACATATGGTATATAAGCGAGAGAGGATACCAACAAGACCAAAAGGATGCTACGACTCGCCGAAATGTCAGTACTGAGAACGATAGCCGAGAAAACAAGTACTATAGTACAGCCATTGGGTATTTTTACTTGGAAAGTTTTTCGCAGGTTTTAAAATTGGCAATTTTATAGATTTTGACGTGCTCTTACCGAATTTCAACTTTGCCACCTCGTATCTTTGCCGCTCGCGCCGCCATATTGGAAACATGGCGCCTAAAAGCAGTTTTTTGATAATAACTCCTTTCCGACGCATTTTACAGGAAAAACATATCCATACAAAATAATTGTAGAGAAAATGTCCTACAATTTATGTTATAACCATTTTTTTTGTATGGAATATGGAATAATCCATACTCTGTAGCTGTCTTCGTGTTTTCAATGTTACTTTTACTAACTCCCACTGTAAACTTTTCGCAGGCGTTGATCTGAATGCTCCAGCGATAATGCGAAACGCGATGTTTTGAATTATTTCTAGAAGGCTTATTCTGGAGTTCAGAGTTGAGTCATATGCGATGGCTCCTTAATCTTTCTTGGATCTAATTGGGAATTTATACAGCAACATTGTAGTTGGACCATCCGCTTAGCTTAAAGTGTGGGTACGTCATTTTCGATATTTACATACAGGATGTGTCATCCCTGCAAAAATTCTGAATCATTAATCATTATGAGTAGCCGTCACTGCCTTCAAGGCGATACTGTAAATCTGTTTACCTTTCCAAAATAAACATACGCGTACGTTATAATTATGCTGAAAATTTTATAAATATCAAATGAACATTTTAAATAAAAAACCAATTAAAACTGTGGATGCCTATAAATCGAAAACGAGGGCCTGTGTAAAAAAAGTTTATATAAAGTACTAACAAATAAATGGGGCACTGCATAGCTTTATGAACAGCCAAAAAGTGTCAAAAAAGCACGTCTGGCTGTGTTGGTTCCTACACTTATGTATGGTAGTCAATGTTGGGTTTGGCAGAAGAAGCATAAAAATAGGATTAATGCTGCGGAGATGAGCAGTCTGAGAGGTATAGAGTGACTCGGTTGGATAAAGTAAAGAATAGTGAGATAAGAGAACGCTGTGGTGTAAACGAAGATGTGGTTACAAAGATAGATAAAGGAATGCTTAGACGGTTTGGACACGTAGGAAGGATGGATGAAGGAAGATTGACGAAACAAATTTATAAGGCGAGTGTGAATGGACGTAAGTCGGTAGAGGTCGACCTCGGCGAACTTTTTTCGATAAGATCAACATTGTTTTGAAGAAAGGCCAGATCAAGAGTACCAACAACCACCGACGAGCATGTATGAGAGCACTGATGAAAGTTGAGAAAGCAAAAGATGTTCCTAAACTTTGTTATAATTGGTACAATTCACAATATATTTGATAATACCATCAGGATATTTTTTATTTGCAACCGTAAACGGGAATTTCTCCATACCATTACAGGCACCTCCAATATTTCCTTTTTTATCTACCACCACTATTCCTCCAAAAAATGTTTTGTATTTTTGAGCTATTCTCGCAATTGCTACGTTGGCAGCTTTGGTTGGAGAAACACCTTCTCGAAGTTTTTCTACAGCCAAAAAACTTGGTGAAAATCTCATCATAATATCACCATCACCAGTTGCAGCAGCTGCTCCATATTCACTATCAGCGTACGCTCCAGCGCCAGAAATGGGGGAATCACCAACTCTCCCAGGAATTTTAAATTTAGCTCCGTTAGTAGAAGTTCCTGCAACTACATGGCCATTTCCATTTATTACAATCATTCCAATTGTATCGTTGATAACGATTCTTCTAGAAAACCTAAGCTCTTGGCGAATTTAGTAGCCAAACTTCCTACTAAAAGTGAGTGCTCTGTATTTTCTAGAACATGCTTGGCTACATATATTGCATTTTTTATTCTCCTAATACCATCGGGAGAACCACCGTAACCAACAGTTGTGTCACACCTTTCATCTTGGCAAACTTTACATCCCGCTGATAATGCTACTACTACTTTTTTATTTATTTCTCCCAATTCTAACATTTTCCAAGCTTCTCTGGTTGCATTTTGAAATCCCCATGTATTTAGTGCCAGAGGTATATTTAAAGTTGAAGCTTCCATTATTAAAATAAAAATAAAAAATGGGTAATGCATTGTTGACAATTAGTCAATAAATAATGGAAAATCAAGATACCACAACTTTTCAAGATGACGCAAGATGTGTGTAAGAACCGTAGCTAGTGGAAGGAAGTGGTCTCTGCCTACCCCTACGGGAAAAAGGCGTGTCTATATGTATGTATATAAGTACTAACATTATTTTGTTAACTCCCGACTTTTTACCCATTAGTCCCGGGACACCCTGTATAATGTAAATGAGAAATTGGTCTCGATACAGGTAAAGCGCCCTAGGGCTATCACATTCGGCGCGCTCTGTGTAACAATGAACGAACCGTTCGTTCAAATTAATTGAACGCTTTTTATTTTTACTTAAGAAAAAAAAAACATCACCAGCGGCGTATCCAGAACCTTTTTAAAGATCATTAGGTATGTTATTTTCAATTCAATAGCAGAACAAGCGTGTTTTTCATAGTAATTAAAAAATGGGGTGTTAAACTCTACAACCGTAGAGATGGGATCTACGATTGTGGTAAAATAGTTAAATTACCCATCTATTTTCCATTAGACGTTTAGACGTAAAAATAACGGTAATCCATTTTTTTATATTGTAATGGTTTTGCGATACGCCACTAGAATGTAAGTAATCAAGCTGGGCGGTATTGTGATGTCACAGCCAATGACAAGGATGTTCTAGTACCTTCCCGACCAATCTCGAATTTTCGATAGAAAAGTTTGAACACGGCTAGAAGCTTCTCGTCTTTTCTCGATTCAATCTCAGTGATTTAAACATGTTACCGAGAGAAAAGGAAAATGAACTAAACACAGAATTAAACAAAAAATCAAAACAAACGAACGTAAAGTAACTAAAGCACAGAAACGCTTTACATTCGCTAAGTTGCACTAGGCAACGGACAGACCCTAGTGATAGGCCTGACGAAGACACCTTCCTTGGTGCGCAGTTTGACGGCACGGACCTTTTGGTCAGAGCCAGGAGAAATTCCACAATTGGTTTCGAGGATTTTAACCCGGAAATTTCTTTAGAAAAGTATTGGGACTGTGAGTTGCGAAGGAGCAGCACCAAGACAGAATTTATTTCAGAAATGGATAAAGAGGACTCACAATATATTTCTCTGAATTGTGAGGGATTGGATAACCATCAACCAGTGGAACAGGCAGGCTCTTGGAAAACATACAGCACCACATACAGCTCCTAACAATCAGGACACTAATAGAGAAAGCTAATGAATAACTTGAAACTGGTGACGGGTCTCCTCACTGGACACTGCCCTCTAAGGTACCATCTGAAAAAGATGGGCAAAACAGAGAGTGATAGTTGCCGCTACTGCGAGCACTTCGCTGAAACTGCAGAACATTTGCTTTGCGAATGCCCAGCGCTAAACTGCAAGAGGCTCAAGTTTCTGGAATGGGCCTTCTTTAAGCTCTCCGATCTCGGGAACTTAGCTCCCAGGAAACTGATAAACTTTGTACGAAGTCTCGGATTCCCGGGCCCCGAATAGATTAAGGGTTTTGCACAAAAGATCGTGATTATCAACCGAGAACAAGAAGGTGCTCCACAACCACACAAGGTGGCAAATTGCGATGTCGTCGGAATGATCGTGTATCGAGGGTCAATAATAACATCAAATGGGGATTGTGAACCTGAAATACGTAGACGCATTCAACTGGGTAAAACAGCTATGAGTCAACTTACCAGAGTATGGAAAGATCGCAACATCTCGATCCAAACAAAAAAAGCTCTAGTAAAATCACTGGTTTTCTCAGTTTTTTGGTACGCTTCGGAAACGTGGGTGATCAAGGCCGCTGTTTGACGAAGAATCGATGCGTTTAAAATGTGGTGTTGGCGCAGAATGTTAAGAATCCCATGGACTGCTCAAAGAACAAACGCATCCATATTAAAACAATCGATCTATTGCATTGCTCTCAGTTATATCCAAAGTTATGGAAAAAGCGATTAACACAAAACTCATCAAATATCTGGAGAAATTTGAGATAATTCATGACAACTTCGGTCTACTGGAGATTTGCTGGCTTATGTCACTCAATTCTGGACAAACACTATTGAGAAGTTTGGTGAATCCCGTGCAATAGCCTTGGATATATCTAAAGCCTTTGACCGCGTTTGGCACCAGGCATTGTTAAGTAAATTATCTGCCTACGGTCTCCCAACCAAACTGCGCCAATGGCTCTTAAGCTTCATGCAAGATCGCTCCTTACATGTGGCAGTTGATGGTATTTCTTCTGTTGCGTTTAAAACCAATGCCGGGGTCCCCCACCTTATTTCTTTTACACATCAACGACCTCTTGAAAACCACCACGCACCCCATTTACAGTTTCGCAGACGACAGCACACTTGTCTCAACTTTCACATCCAATCGATCACTCTCTGTGAATGATACAAATAGACTTAGACAGGAACAGGTTAATTTCATCAATAGAGACCTTAAAGCAATCGTCGAGTGGGGAACCAAAATATTGTTCAGTTCAATGCCCAAAAAACACAAAGCGCCACGTTTTCCAAGAAATTTAATTCCTCAAATCATCCCATCACAATGTCCGGAAATACCCTTGAACCAAGTCCCTCCATCTCGATTTTGGGAGTCACGGTGTCCAATAATATGTCTTGGCATGACCATGTTGCAAACATCGCAAAGTCGGCAAGCCAGAGGCTAGGTTTTCTGTGAAAAGCCAGAAAGTTTTTTACTCCTGATCAACTGTTGACGACGTACAAGGCTCAAATCCGACCTCTACTGGAGTATTGCTCGCACATTTGGGGTTCAGCACCAAGGCATTCTCTTCGTCTTCTAGATTCCATTTAGAAAAGAGCCATTCGCTTGATAAACAGCTTAACTCTCACAGATACCCTTCACCCTCTAGAACATAGAAGAAGAGTTGCAATCCATTCATTACTCTACAGATATTTCCATGGCAGATGCTCCAGAGAAATAAAAACTCTTGTACCACCATTGGCCACATTCGGCCGAAGAACTCGGCACGCTGATCAGTCTTACCCATTTACTCTCAAGATTGACACTACAAGGACCAATCTTCATTAAGAATCCTTCTTTTACAGGGCTGCTACGGAATGGAATAAGCTTCCAAAATCAGTTTTTCCGGAGAACTATGACCTGCAATTTTTTAAAAAGCGTGTCCACAATCATTTCCTTTCTATAACCCCTTCCCCTACTAATAGTCGCAGTGCGGGCCGTCCGCGGCCCACACGATAGGTCTACCCTTTTTGCGACTATTTCATAAAAAAAAAAAAAAAAAAAAGGAAGAATAGAGCACCGTTTGTCGAACCAAACTTCAGCGCGAAGGTTCTTCGGCCACATAATTCGAAACGATAATGTGAAGCGCCTCATTGTACAAAGAGAGGCTAACAGCAGGCAACGATGGCAACAAGTTATTAGTCACCTCCTGGACGGACTGGATAATGACAGAAATTCACAACAACCACCACACATCATGGATGATGTAATGAACTAAGAAGAACAACAGGTCTGATAGGTCCTGTGTTAGAGTGGCTGCGTAGCCTACGATCTACAATCCACTGAATTTTATGTTTATTTATTTTGTTAAATTTTGATGAGAAAATCATGTTTACTTAATTAACCGACCGCAAAGTTTTTAAATTGTATTTGTATTTTGTATCAATAGAAAAGAACTAGATATAGGATTTAGCTATGGGGATCTAAGGTATCAGTTAGTTAGGCGATCCCTGGTTTACATCATTCATAAATAAACATATTCGGGTGGGCAAAGGCCATTTGTGCGCTCCCTGTGCTATTTACTATTTTGTATCGACATCGTTTGCTCGAGTTTTCTAAAATATGGGCACCCGTCGGAGCCGTATAGATACCGATCATCGTCAGGCAGTGTCGAAACGGAGAAATGAAGGAATAATCATGTCGACAATGTGACGGAAAAAGTAGTCGCCGCAACGAAACGGCATCTTCATCCACGTCGGCATTCGACAATTAGTTTATTTACTGAACTCGAAATGCGATCATGTCGAAAAGACGACAAAAACTTTATGAGGGTTTAATCAGAGTGATGTTGAACGAAAGCATTTTTATTTGATCTTTTACCGTTACAAAAAACAAAATCGAAGAACAGAATAAAACGCTCTTGGGTCTAGGTCTTCGTGAACGTTTTTGTTTTGTAAGCAGCTGTGAACTTTAGTTAAGAAATTAAGCGGATTCCTTCGATTCTTGACGGTTTTCAAAAATATTTGCTTGCGAAACTTCTTTTTGCTTTTAACTGCGAGTCTATAGCCACCACACTTGAAACGGTACTACTAATTAAAAAAAAGCCAAGAGTATCTACACAAAGTTACTTTTTACAATAATTTAACATACCACGGTTTTAAGAAAGCAAGCTGCATTGCTATCTACTTCTGAGTTAAGGTTTAAGTTTTAGGTCTCTAGTATTTTTCTTAGTTTAACGTCGAGAACAACGTGTAGTGATGTGTTATTACTCAGAACTCTTCTTACAGTCTCTCGCTATCTCCCACGCTCAGCAGCAGTTCTAATGGCTTCCACTAGTGGACGCTCGGTTACTTTTGATACAATGTCTGTCCATCTAGATGGGGAGCGTCCGCGTTTCCTCTTGCCAAGGAGTTTGCCCTGGACAATCAGTCTCTCATTGTTGTCGTGACGAGTCCGAAGAAGTTAAGTATTCGCGCTGATGTCAAGCTACTGAGACGGTTTGATGGTCCAATCTCGTTCAGCACTGACACATTGGTGCGATGTACCGTCCACGGTATTCTTAGCATTAGCATATCCACATTTCATTGGCGTTGACTCGACGCCTGTCGGCTGCCTTCATAACCCATGACTCGGAAGCGTACCAGAAAATGGAGAACACTAGGGCATGGACCAGTGATTTTTTGGTATTGATGCATATTTATCGATCTTTCCAAATTTTATGTATTTGGCTCATTGCTGTTCGGCCAAGTTGAATACGACGGAGAAGTGGATAAGGGCACCCAGATAAACAAACTGATCTACCACTTCACAGTTGGCAATGTGATGTGGTCTGTTTGCTGTCTTATCCGATCTATCAATACTTAAGATTTGGCATAGTAAATTTTTAGACCATACTCTTTTGATGTTCTCTCGAGTCATTGTATCAATTCATTAAGCTATTATTACTTGTGGAATGTAACACTAGCATTTTTATGTTTTGGTGTCAGTAAAACGCCCACAAGATGAACATCTAACCATATTTGTTGTTATTGTCTCAGTAATATACAGGTTGGGGCAACCCGTACGACACGTTCCCTGTAAACCAAACCAATAATTTTTTCGAAAATTTACCCATTTCATTATATGTATGTATATGTATTTGTTCTATTTGAAATAATAAAGTTATCTTTGTCCGAAATTATAAAAAAGTGGCAATGATTCTTGCACATTCCCATCAAATTTCTCAAGCAACAATTCTCGAATGGGGATCCAATAACTTGGTAGAATTCAATGCAAACAAAACACAAGCATGTCTTTTCTCTAGAAAAGCCGATCTTACTGTGCCTAACATAACTTTGTCAGGAGTAACCATACCACTGAAGTCATCCATATCGATGCTTGGTATTACTATCAGCAATAGCCTTTCCTGAGAAAATCACGTGAGGTCCATTGCCAAAAGTGCATCCCAAAAACTTGGTTTTTTGTTTCGTGCCAAGAGCTATTTTACCTCCAGTCAGCTGCTTATGATCTACAAGGCACAGATCCGACCTGTACTGGAGTACTGTTCCCATATTTGGAGTGCAGCACCTAAACATATCCTGAAGCTACTGAATTATGTCCAAAAAAGGGCAATTCGTCTCGTCGGTGATGCCTCGCTTACAAACTCGCTCACTTGTCTGGAACACCGTAGAAAAGTTGGCGATTTGTCTCTATTTTATAGATATTTTCATGGGCGATGCTCTTCTGAAATATCAACAATCGTTCCTCCTTTGGCAGTCTCTTCGAGATTAACCCGTCAAGCTCAGTCTTCACACCCCTTCGTGGTCACTTTGGAGACCTGCAGAACATCACTTTCCAAAGACTCATTCATCCAACGAATTGCGAGGCTTTGGAACTCATTGCCTAGGGAGGTGTTCCCCGAGGCATACAACCTCCAGAAATTTAAGAAGAACACCAACTCCTACCTTCTTTCCCTTGGTTCCCACGATGTTCTCTGAACATTACAGGATATCCCTTTTCGTGGGAACCAGAACATAAAAAAAAAAAAAAAAAAAAAAAAATAATCACAAATCTATCTGCCAACTTCTTCATACTTTGTTTTTCCTTGTTTTGTTGACTTTCAACTAATTTTTCCAAAATTTTCACTATAGGATCTTCCAAATTCTTTTTGTTGACAATACCTGACTGTTCTTGAGTAACTTCCTCAAGGAATTGGTCCAGGAAAACCATGTTTTCATCCTCATCACAATATGTTTCTAATAGAGCTTCTGACATTTTTATCCATACACTTCTGCTTTGATGTCTTTTTTCAATGTATTTTTCACTGTAGCAAAAGCTTTAGAGGTGTAGACATGTTTGTGATACTGTGATACTGCTTGATATTCCTCCGGAACCAGGAAAACTTTGTCATCTTGTGTGGCAAGTGAGGTTATGGCAATATAGTTTGACTTTCCGTCTGTTGCTGATTTTACTTGAAACATAAATTTTAGCTTTTCCATTTTCTGACAATAAATGTCGTTTTATAAGATGGCTTTCTACTCGTAGTGATTTGGACGACACAGTTAATCAAAACACAACTGAGTTTCTCTGTAAGAAAAGATTTATTGTATTATTTTACATGTAGGTAAGTTTCACAATAAACAGTTTGAATTAAGCAGTAACAAACTGAAACTTTACCTGTAAGAAAAGA
Source organism: Agelastica alni (assembly GCA_950111635.1). Lineage (NCBI taxonomy): Eukaryota > Metazoa > Arthropoda > Insecta > Coleoptera > Chrysomelidae > Agelastica > Agelastica alni. The sequence continues at coordinate 28,685,903 of OX467716.1, forward strand.
AACGACATTTAATGTTTTTAATCACAATGTCGATTCCTAAATCACAATAAGTTTATTATTCTAAGCTTTCTATAATTTTAATAAATTGCTTTCTCATGCATTGACTGACATTGACAGCACTACTTATAGGTTATATTTCACCACCGAACATATTATCAAATAAATATCGCGTTCTGTCACTATGACACTTGATGCGCGGGAATATTTGAAATAAAGAAAACTATATTTTTCTTTACATATTGAGAAACGGATTCTATCGAAATCAATAGTTCAAAACCTCTTTTATGATCGGTCAGAATTTAAAAGAAAGATTTCTATACGTTTCGATGTTATTTAGTTTCCACTTGTATCTAGCATTTTCATAAAAAAATCGATAACTCGAGAACGATTATAGCAAGCTACATGGTACTTTACATGAAATCATATTATTTTTTCCTGAACTATTCAAAACGGTAACTAAATACAGGGTGTTCCATTTAAAAAAACACAACTTAAATATGTCACACTTTTTTGAGCTACCCTGTAGATTCCAAAATAATTTTCTTTTGCAGCCTTAATCAATATACATCTAATGAAATGAAGAATATTCCGAAAAAATGTATGGTTTGGTTTGCAGGGTCCGTGTCGTATGGGGTGCCCCACCCTGTATATAGTGTAAAATTTTTTTCTTCGGCTCCCTTTATCTTGAATACGGATGGCGTTACGAAAAATTTTTACAAAGCAAATTCCAATTATTTTTCAGTTTTCCACCTATCCTAGAGACGGGGTCACCTTTTTTCGAAACACTGCCACGTCTTTTTCGTTCTCTATTGAGTACTCTGCCAGCGGTCTCTCTACTGGCAAATTATGCCCGAGCTCAGCCGTAGAGGGTAGAAGAAAAAAAAGAAAATAAAAGTGAGCCGCGCCACCGACTTAGACGGTTCAAGCCGGAAACCCCTAGGTCTTATAGGCACTAGCAGAGCCACACGATAAACAACTAAGATTATGGTGAACCAAATAAATAAAATTATAGCAAAAATATAATGGATACTTTACTCACACAATAAATTAAAATACACAGCTCAATAACAAAATTATAACACATATAATCAAAATTAACAGCCAACAATAAATCGAAACTTCAAAATTTACAACTTTATGAGACAACAATAAATCAAAAATCCAAAGTTTACGATTCCATAAAATAATTAAAACAAAGGTAAGAATAACAAACCTTATCAGGTTACCAAAAAAAACGTATACAAGTCAACTTTTTAACAATACTTCATCAACGTTCACGTACGGCTGCTAATTTACTCACGTTTTTACCACTTACATAAAGATTTACACTGTTAAAACAATCGAGCTTATTTAAAAATATTTCTTTTTACAATGGCTGTCCTTAAAAATATCAATATTGTAGGATATTTACAAATACGTATGAAGAAAACATTTTTACTTGGACACAAAGAACTATTGAGAATATTAATTTAATCAAAGTTCAGCCTTGGCATATTATCCAATGCAATAAATAGTTTTCAACAGTGTACCATATTAATAAATTAAAACAAAACTTAATCGTGGTGTCAAAAACAAATCACGTCGTTTAAATATTCGAAAATAAATCACTTGTAACCTTTGGGTATACGAATTCACTACTCCTGTGGCCTACTCCGGTGGCCGGTTTGAATTATGGAACAGCACCTGCTACTTAACAATGGCTTCCCTCCATCAGATCCCGCACGCGGTTATTTTAACTCGACACCAAAATCCAAAATATCAACAACAAAGGTAAGATAGAATGGTCAAGTTAAAAATTAAATGGTTTTTCTTCAAAATCCAATTAAGATGGCCCAAATACAGCCAGATATGAAAGAAAAAACCGTAGAGGTTCTGCTCACGTGTTAATATCAAATCGTTCCAAAAACTCTCACCACCACCCGACTTCGACGACTGACACCAAGCGACTGACACTAAACTACTGACTCCCAGGCCGGATATCAAAAATGACACGGAACACGCGTCATCCAACAATCTTCACAAATCTATGTTCCAAACTCATAATCGCACTCGTCCGTGTTGATAGCCTGCCCATCCACACAGAAATGCAAACCAAACAATAATATAGCTGACAACACACGACAATCGAGGCCAAAAATTAAGGCAAAATCTAATAACAAAAACCCCCACTCCATCTCTATCGATTAACAAAAATGTCACAGCCATTAATAATTGAATCCTATCACTACAAGGTATGCAACACTATTTACAACGAATGATATATTTAAGTTACAACAAAATACGGTATGCAACCCTACTTACGAGTACCTAAGGAATACTAAACTATCAGAGAACTGTAGAAGGAAAAAATAGGCACGTGACAACACCCTGTATGCATGTATGTATATTCCAAAATATGGTCGTGGTGAAACATCATTTCTGACTTCAACTATAAGTTATTATATTAAATATCCGCATAAAGAGTTGGATTGGTTAAAAAATTTCAATTAACATTTAAATAAATAGAGATGATTTAACGGTTAATTATTGTCGGTATACAAAATAATAAATCGACCTTGAATTAGCGTATATTTTTTGTGGAAATATGCGCGTATCTCAAGATAATAATTATTAAAAAGTATCGCCTATGCAAAGTACTTAAGTTCGATATTATTGCCGACCTTCGAGCGCACTATAAAATTGTTTTATTATCTTTAATTGGTCCCGGAACATGGAATTTAATTAATTTAATTAATAAAAAATTTCCGCGATTCGATCTTTATATTTTACTCGTTAATTACCGCGATGCATTCGTTTGCGTAATAATAATAATACGTTTTTATGTTTTTGTGACGGCCCGCAATTAAATCGCTGTTATTTTTGCGGGATATCGTGATTTTTTTGTCTAAGCACGAAATCTAAAATCGTCGTTTTTTTTCGTTTTGGAATTTTTAATCGCGCCAAACGGCGGGAATTCGTTCGCGAAATAGCCTCATTGAATACCAAATTCACTCGGATAATTACTAAATTAGATGAAAATAAAAGGCGAACCTCACCGAGTTCGTTCTTCCTTTCGGATAAAATTAATAAAATCTGCATTCGCTTCTGCACCGGTCCCCCTTCAGTAACGTTCACCACGACGAACAAAAAATGCGCAAAATTACATTGTTACCGACCCCCGTAATACACACACCGAAAGTGCGATCGTATTACGAGGGTGGTTTGACACAGGCAATTAGCAGGGTTACGAAAAAAGTGGCTCGAGTCAGTTTTAAAAAAATGGGAAAAAAACAAACAATAATAATAAAATTAGTATCATAAGTAGTAGGCGTCCAGATGTCATAAATTGTTGAAAACTTGAATACAAAATTATTGTTGAGTGAATTTGTGAACCTATAATGATAAGTAATTTAAAAATACGTAAAGCCTTACTCAAACAGTGAAGCTTCTTCTTCTTCTTTGTGTGCCATGCTTGTTTTCAAACGTTGGCTATCATCAAGCGTTCAGGCGTTGGCTATCATAGAGTTGACAATTTGTCGATCGGTAGCTACACGAAACAATTCTTCGACTGTTCGACCCGTCCAATGTCTAATATTACGAAGACAAGAAAGCTGTTTTCTGCCAATCCATCGCTTTTCTTCTATTTTACCCTAGATAATTAATCGGAGCATGTGAAATTTACGCCCCCTCATCATATGTCCGAAGTATTCGACTTTCTTATTTTGATGGTGTTAGTCAATTCTCGCTCTTTTTGTAGGGATTCTAACACATGTTCGTTAAAAATGAATTAGGTTAGGTTAGGTATCATGTGAGTAGGTCTTTAGTAGGTCTATTGTGGCTCACCCCTAGAGGTTACAGTTCACCGCACAATTCAGCCCTTCTTACGAAGTTCATGGTTGTATGGGGTGAGATCGGTAGATTCTAGGTTTGTTTAAACAAATATGCTGAACTGGGGCTGGGGCATAAACATAGTATATGTTCAGCAGTTTCGTCTTCCACGCAGCAAGTCCTTTTGTTGGTTCCGACCTATCTTTCTGAGGTGGTATCTTGGACGACAGTGTCCTGTAAGCAGTCCTGTTAGAATACGCAGGTCATTTCTGCTCCATTCTAGGATCTGCTTAGTTGTGTTTCTCGAGGGTTTAGGTAGAAACGCCTGGTATATCGGACCAGTACGTGAGTATTTTCCTCTCCGCCCAGTCCGAAATAATTGTTTTGGCGGCACTTGTGGTGACTCCAAAAACCGGTTCTGGTCCAGTGAACGCAGATTTGGCCCCTCTGTTTTGCAAGGGTGTCAAATTTTTCGTTTCCCTCCACCCCATGCTGCCCAGGTAACCACAGTAGGGTCACCCTGTTGTTCGCACCAAGGTACTCTAAGAATTCGATGCAATTCCATACAAGTTTAGAATTTATCTTGTCGGAGCTCAGTGCTTTTAAAGCAGCCTGTCTGACATTATACTTATGTTATTGCTTGCTAGAGGTCTGTTGGTCAACTCTCTTGCGAAAAATTCAGCCTGAAAGATAGTAGCATACCTGCCAAAACTGGTAGATATTTCAATCTTTGGTTTCCTGCTGAAAACACAGGCCCCAACTCCATCTGGGGTTTTTGTGCCATCTATCTGTGTACATTACGTATTCAGTCTCTGGGAAGAGGATTTCTTTCCTCGCCCATTCGTCTCTTTTCGGAAAGAGGACTTTACGACTTTTCTACGTGTATTTTTGTGACATCGAGCAAAGAGTCTTGACAGAATTAATGTATAGCTTTATGAACAGCCAGAAAGTGTCAAAAAAGGCACGCCTGGCTGTGCATAGAGGTGTGTTGGTTCCTACACTTATCAGTATGATAGTGAATGTTGGGTTTGGCAGAAGAAGCATAAAAATAGGAATAATGCTGCGAAGACGAGTAGTCTGAGAAGTATAGCCGGAGTGACTCGGTTGGATAAAGTAAAGAATAGTGAGATAAGAGAACGCTGTGGTGTAAAAGAAGATGTGGTTACAAAGATAGATGGTTTGGACACGTAGAAAGGATGGATGAAGAAGTCGATAGAGGTTGACCTCGGCGAACATATCTCGATCAGATCAACGTTGTTTTGCAGAAAGGCCAGAGTACCAACAACCGACGAGCATGTATGAGAGCACTGATGAAATTAGAGGAAGCAAAGGATGTGTGTAAGAACCGTAGCAAATGGAGGGAGGTGGTCTCTGCCTACCCCTACGGAAAAAAGGCGTGACTATACGTATGTAAACGTTAGTGTTATGGTTTCTGAGAATTCATCTTATTTTTATTGCTATCGTTCAGGTAGCGTGTTATACAAGCAAACGGAGTATTGTTTATACCAACTTTCGTGCTTGTTACGACGAACAAACAATTGAAATATTACATTGTCAACGACCCTCGCGTAATACAGACTGAACAAGTAAGCTTAATGCGAGAGTCGATCGAAAATTTGATGCTCTTTAAAACGGCGAAATTGTAAAACTAAAACAATAGCAAAAGGGACACGATTACACGCCCGCTTGATTAATAATTCATTTTCATCGATGTAATTGAGCATCAAGTATGATTTTTAAATGGTGGATGTCGCGACGGTGAACGAAGTTTTGAAATATTTGTGTGCGAATACTAATTGTCCGAGCTAAGAACGCCGAACGACGTCCATTTTTAAAATAATTGACAAAACTGGTAGTTTACGAAGGTCTGAGAAACCGCGACTTGACCTTATTTGTAACGGCGATAAACAACGCGCCAGTGGCGGACGGTCCGGCGTATCTGACTCGCCATAATTAAATTTCCATTAAATTTCGGTATCGAATAGTATTTGCTATATCAAATAATTTACTTCGACTTCTGTATCGATGGAGACCTCCATTTAAACTAGATTTTAACTGTAATCGATTTTCGGGATGAAATTAAATTCGGTCGGGGCGAGCGGCGCCGGCGCTGCCGTTCGATGTTTATTTTTAACGACGTTCCCGTCCAGAAAGAAGAATGTGACGTGTGCGAATCATTTCATCAACGTAGGCTTATGGTTATTTTATGTTTTAATTAAATTGAAAAAGATAATAGACGCGTTTTCTTCGGAATTCCACTTTTTTGTCCGTTGCGAATACAAGGAATGAAATTGTCATTTTCATTCCTCAAATCGTTCGGTACTCGCTTTTTTCCATTGGCGCTATTTCAACTTCTGGTGGCTCGATCCACTTCACGGTAACGTCGGATACTCGACAGGGACGTATCCGCCCCTTTATCACAGTTTTAATATAATCGCAGTTTTCCTAAATATATGGGACATGCGTCAGGCTAATAATGACATATGGCAGCGGTCTCCAAACTTTCCAGCTTTCCATACTGATTACTCCAGTAAGTTCCGAGGGCCAAAACCATATTATCATTGTTGCCGGTGGTAAAAAGTGAAATGGTCCACTGATGAAAAATAAAGTCCGAAAAAGTACGCGACGTTTAAAAAAGGCTGCAAATCGGACTAAAGTCCGCAAAACGGCAACACTGCATATTATTAATTTTCCCGTCATTATCTGTAATTTCTAATTGATACTGTTTCAATCACAACTACGAAGTAAATGTTTTTCGCATTTTAAAACATGTGAAATATTCAGCCGCACCACTGAGACTGAGTTTCCTATCGATTTTGCAATCGAAACTTTGAGTGCTTTGAAAATAAATTTTGATACTCGTTTCTCGGACTTTGATGCCATTGCGAATCAAATTAAGATTTTTCAGAATCCTTTTGATACTGACATTGAACCCCTAGCCCCGGAACTTCAAATGGAAATGATTGATCTACAGTGCAGTGATATAATTAAGAACAAATATCAAAACTCATCTTTGTTGGAATTTTATAAGAGTCTTCCACTGATACAATTTGATAATTTGCATAAAATTGCTCGTGGGCTGTTTTCTGTTTTTGGTACTACTTATTTGTGTGAGAAGACCTTCTCCAAAATGAAGTACACAAAAAATGTTTACAGATCTAAATTAACTGATGAGCATCTTAAATCTCTTTTAATAATTGGTACAAGTAAAATTAGTCCACAACTACAAACTATTGTCAGTGGAAAATCTCAATTACATAAATCTCATTGGTATTTCATATGTCATTATGCTTGTTATAAGTTATGTTTTTATTTAAAATGTTAGTTGGATTCATTTCAATAATTTGTGATTACAATTCTGTGTTTCTTTATCCAACTTATCACAAAAACAATAACAATAAGCCTACAACAATGTTATGAGTAGTTAGCCCATGACCATATCAATGTAGATATCATATTAATAATTATTCAACATAAAATTAGAATACTTCAGTAAACTAAATTTAATTTGCTATAAAAAATATGTTCTCTAAAAGGAGTTTTCAAGTATGCTAGCTCTCCGCGGGCCTGACAAAATCTGTCCGCGGGCCGGATGTGGCCCTCGGGCCGTAGTTTGGAGACCCCTGACATATGGTATAGTTGCGAGAGAGGATACCAACAAGACCAAAAGGATGCTACGAGTCGTCGAAATGTCAGTACTAAGAACAATAGCCGGGAAAACAAGAGATCACGTAAGAAACACTGACATTAGAGCACAATGCGACGTACAGGATGTGGTGAGATGGGGAAGGCAGAGGAGAAGAGAATGGTATAACTACGTGAAGAGAATGACCGACGATAGACTACCTCGCATTGTACTAGAGGGGAAACCAGCAGGACCCGTCCACCCGTAAGACCACCAAAGAGATAGAGAGACAGCTGGCAGTCCACATCTGAGGAAATATTACAGAGGCAAGTCCGGAATCATCAGATCATCTAGATCTCTAACAAGTAGAAGAAGAAGAAGAAGAAGCAGTTTTCCTCCCTAGTGCACGACCACGTTTTCTTTGATATATGTAACCGCTATGGCTCGAAAGGGTTGCTAGATAATTCTTTTTCTTCTTCTTAAGGTGTTGCGCGCCGGGGACGACGACGAGAAGTTAGCAGTTGAGTAAAAGCGTAAAGTTGGAGAATATGCTCTGAGGTGTAGGCAGCTTAACCACCGGAACCTCTGATGCCTCGACTCACTTTTGCTATTCGACGACGTCTTCAGCAAACGTAGATGGTGGATTCCTTCGATAATTCAGTTAAGGTGGCTCGATACTGTTTTTACCTACTATAGGCTAAAGGGCTTACTGCCTTTTATCGCCGTGAATTTCGTTATCACAGCAAATAAAATAACACACTTGTCATCGAGAACATATTGTATGTAATTTAATACATGGAGCTTACAGTTTCAAGCCTCCTGTATTGTCAGAATAATTTTAATGGTTTTTAGCCTTGAATTTCATTTATTTTATCTGATTATATTGATGTGCATTTTACCACGTGGTGTTTGAAAGCAGTGCTCTTAAAGCGCCCCGCTGTTGAAAAGAAAAGCAGACGAGAGGCCGGAAGCCGTTTCGAACGTGGCTTCTTTCTCGCGTTGAATTCAGCGTTTTTTATTGGTCGAAAATCGTATGTGTCTTGTAACGTGACCTTATAGTTGTTTGCTACAATTGCAAACGACGATTTCGGAATGTTCTGGAGGTATAATAAATGCACGTGTTTTTAGATGATTTTTTTTGGCGTCAGTGCCATACTGAGTAGTTTTAAAAATCAAGAAATTTCTCAAAGAGGAATTGTCCGGTTGGAAGTACTAATTTCCAACAGGTGTCATACACATTCCTGCGTTGGCGTCCGTCTTCTTTCTTATCATTTGTTTCTATTTATTGCAGCACGTTGAAGTTCTCGAATGTTGTGTATTCCTGTCCACTAGCGGATATTTCGCAACCGTGACAGTTTTTTTTTTCCTATTCCCCTTTTTCCACCTTTGATTTTACCCTGAAGGATGAGGCGTTAAAAATGGTAGCGCTCACCGCGTAAGATGTGCCCCAGGTAGGGTATTTTTCTTTTTCTTAAAAAGTTCTCGATCCTCTAGTTCGGCTTTTTGGAGGACTTTCTTCTTTCTTATGTATTCGGTCCAAGATATTTTAAGCATTTCTCGTGAGTCCACATCTCAAATGCTTCGATTTTGTTTATGGTGTTTTTTTTAACGTCCATGCCTCCACCTCGGATAGAAGCACCGACCGGATGGTAGCATTTCAGCATTCTGTACCTGAGTCTCCACTCAAGTATCCTATTTGTCCAACGACTGTCCGAAAGCCACATGACCGGCCCAGTTCCATTTTGAGGTTGTTATACGAATAACCGCGTCTGTTACTCCGGACCTCTTCCTTAATGTTATATTTGGGATCCTGTCTCTTAGCGATATACCTAACATCGACCTCTTCATTTTCTCTCAATACTAACACAAGTTTAAAATTTTCAAATTCCTATTTTTGTTTTCTAAAACTATCTATTTTTATGGAATATTGTCATCATATTTTTCATACAAATATTCCTAACATGCAATAATCATACTATTCAAAAGATCTTAAAATTCTGTATTAAAAATAGTATAATTTATAAATTGCAAAATTCAGGTAGTTTACAATTTTTTTCAGTGTTTTGATTCTCCATAAAAAACAGCTCGACCGATTTTGCTAAAAATCTAATCAGTTCTAAGTTGCGTAATTATGCGTCGAATGCAATTGCTCCCACGTCGATATCGTTTTTTGTTCTCGAGATAATCGAGACGAAAAATAATTCCGAAAGTTTACCATCTTTTTCAGATTTTTGATTTTCCACAAAAAACAGCTCGACCGATTTTGCTGAAAATCTAATCAGTTCTAAGTTGCGTAATTATGCGTCGAATGCGATTGGTCCCAAATCGATATCAATTTTTGTTCGAGACGAAAAATAATTCCGAACGCACATACGAACATACGCACATACGTACATACAAACACATAAACGTCCACTTAAAAACTATTGTATTTGACTCTGTCAAAATTCGAGATTCGCAAATTCGAACCCAATATTATAACTTCCACTAGGAAGTTAACAAATCGAATTTTAAAAGTTTTCAGTAACAGTTGACGTTAATTTCACTTAAGTTATTAAAATTACACAATAATGCGTAAAAAATTTTTGTAAAGAGATTACGTTTGCAAAAGTCTGGACCTTAGATGGTTTGGGCACAGATTTATAAGGCGAGTGTGAACGGGCAAATCGGGGTATAGGTCAACATAGGCGAACGTGTGTAGGAACGTCTTCTCGTCTATTCTACTTGTTAGAGATCTAGATGATCTGTTGATTTCGGACTTGCCTCTGTAATATTTCCTGAGATGTGGACTGCAAGCTGTCTCTTTATCTCTTTGGTGGTCTTCCGGGTGGACGGGTTCAAAGCTAAAAACCAGTGAAATTATTCTGACAATACAGGAGGCTTGAAACTGTAAGCTCCATGTATTAAATTACATACAATATGTTCTCGATGACAAGTGTGTTATTTTATTTGCTGTAATAACGAAATTCACGGCGATAAAAGGCAGTAAGCCCTTTAGCCTATAGTAGGTAAAAAGAGGATCGAACCACCTTAACTGAATTATCGAAGGAATCCACCATCTAAGTTTGCTGAAGACGTCGTCGAATAGCAAAAGTGAGTCGAGGCATCAGAGGTTCCGGTGGTTAAGCTGCCTACACCTCAGAGCATATTCTCCAACTTTACGCTTTTACTCAACTGCTAACTTCTCGTCGTCGTCCCCGGCGCGCAACACCTTAAGAAGAAGAAAAAGAATTATCTAGCAACCCTTTCGAGCCATAGCGGTTACATATATCAAAGAAAACGTGGTCGTGCACTAGGGAGGAAAACTGCTTCTTCTTCTTCTTCTTCTACTTGTAAGAGATCTAGATGATCTGTTGATTTAGGACTTGCCTCTGTAATATTTCCTGACATGTGGACTGCAAGCTGTCTCTTTATCTCTTTGGTGGTCTTCCGGGTGGACGGGTTCAAAGCTAAAAACCAGTGAAATTATTCTGACAATACAGGAGGCTTGAAACTGTAAGCTTCATGTATTAAATTACATACAATATGTTCTCGATGACAAGTGTGTTATTTTATTTGCTGTGATAACGAAATTCACGGCGATAAAAGGCAGTAAGCCCTTTAGCCTATAGTAGGTAAAAAGAGGATCGAACCACCTTAACTGAATTATCGAAGGAATCCACCATCTAAGTTTGCTGAAGACGTCGTCGAATAGCAAAAGTGAGTCGAGGCATCAGAGGTTCCGGTGGTTAAGCTGCCTACACCTCAGAGCATATTCTCCAACTTTACGCTTTTACTCAACTGCTAACTTCTCGTCGTCGTCCCCGGCGCGCAACACCTTAAGAAGAAGAAAAAGAATTATCTAGCAACCCTTTCGAGCCATAGCGGTTACATATATCAAAGAAAACGTGGTCGTGCACTAGGGAGGAAAACTGCTTCTTCTTCTTCTTCTTCTACTTGTAAGAGATCTAGATGATCTGTTGATTCCGGACTTGCCTCTGTAATATTTCTTGAGATGTGGACTGCCAGCTGTCTCTCTATCTCTTTGGTGGTCTTACGGGTGGACGGGTCCCTGCTGGTTTCCCCTCTAGTACAATGCGTGGTAGTCTATCGTCGGTCAATTTCTTCACGTGGTTATACCTATGCGGGAAAAACAAGCCTTAGCCAACAGTACCGAAGAAGTGCGTGTCAAAGTGACAGATCGTATGAAATTCGCACTTTTCGATAAAAATTGCGATCAATATTATATCCAACGAAACAAACTACTACACACGCGCTTCTCTTTGTGGTATAGTCAAGCAGGAAGTTGTATTTTCAAACCTGCCTCACTTCCAACGACTTCCGGTGTTCGAAATTATCAAACATAATATCTCATCGCGCTGAAATAATTAATGCATCTTCCTTAATCGATTTAGTCGGGTAATTGCCACGACAAATAAACCTATATCTTCGATCTTTCATTTTCATCTTTCGTTTCTCACGTTTAAAAAACCACCACCGTTCTACCAACGCGAAAGAAAAAAAAATTACTAGTTGCTCCTAAGAGGCGTCCACTTCGATTGGTACGAGCTGTATATAATTATAATACGTCACAGCGAAACTTAAATATCACTCGATGTAGTGGGTAAGCCGTTTATTTAATTTTAATTGAATAATTTCCAATTTAAATGCAAATTGTGTACAGCGATATCTAAAGTGGGTTCCGCGGAACCTAGGGGTTCCATGAAAAAGTCACTAGGGTTCCGCGAAATTATTAAAGTGAACCTGCGATGATAACCGAACAATGGATTCTTCTTCTTCTTCTCTATGTGCCGTCTCCGCTTCGAAGGTTGGCAATCATCATAGCAATTTTTATTTTTGAGACCGCAGCTCTAAGTAGTTCGTTATTACTGCATCCAAACCAATCCCTAAGGTTCTTCAGCCATGTAATTCGTCTTCTTCCTATAGATCTTTTGCCTTGGATTTTTCCCTGCATAATTATTTGTAGCATTTGATATTTTTCTCCCCTCATGACATGTCCCATGTACAGCAGTTTTCTTCCCTTAGTTGTCGGAATCACTTCCCTCTCCTTATGCATTCGTCTCATCACTTCCACGTTGGTTATTCTCTCTACCCATGAGATCCTCAGTATTCTCCGGTATATCCACATCTCAAATGCCTCCAGTCCCCTCATGTCGGTTACCCTCAGTGTCCAGGCCTCCATCCCATAGTATAGTATAGTCAGCACATAGCATCTCATCAGTCGTATTTTTAAATTAAGGTTTAAATTTCGGCAGCAGAAAAGCCTCTTCGTTCTTGTAAAGGTGCTTCTCGCCTGTTCTATTCTGACTCGTATTTCTTGGTAGCTGTCATTGTTCTTATTAATAATCGTGCCTAGGTATTTGTATTGTCTTACTCTTTCAATAGGCTGGTTTCTCACATATATCTTACGAGCACCATGGATTACGAATCATTTATAGATCTTCAGAGTTCATTCGCATTAAAATACACATTTGAGCCTGTGTCTCTAAAAAAAGTTTTGGGTTGGTCTTAGGAGTGAATTCCATGAAGTACATACAGCAAAGGAGTATTTCCGTCCATGTGGAAAAACGCTAAAGTCCAACCGATTCCGAAAAAAGGAAAGAAGACTATTCCTGCGAATTATCGCCCTATTGCATTGCTCTCAGTCATATCCAAAGTTATGGAAAAAGCGATTAACACAGAACTTATCAAATATCTGGAGAAATTTGAGATAATCCATGACAGACAATATGGATTTCGACAACTTCGGTCTACTGGAGATTTGCTGGCTTATGTCACTCAGCTCTGGACAAACACTATTGAGAAGTTTGGTGAATCCCGTGCAATAGCCTTGGATATATCTAAAGCCTTTGACCGCGTTTGGCACCAGGCATTGTTAAGTAAATTATCTGCCTACGGTCTCCCAACCAAACTGCGCCAATGGCTCTTGAGCTTCATGCAAGATCGCTCCTTACATGTGGCAGTTGACGGTATTTCTTCTGATGCGTTTAAAACTAATGCCGGGGTCCCCCAGGGTTCCTTCCTGTCCCCCACCTTATTTCTTTTACACATCAACGACCTCTTGAAAACCACCACGAACCCCATTTACAGTTTCGCAGATGATACCACACTTGTCTCAACTTTCACATCCTATCGATCACTTTCGGTGAATGATACAAATAGACTCAGGCAGGAACAGGTTGATTCCATCAATAGAGATCTTAAAACAATCGTCGAGTGGGGAACCAACAATCTTGTCCAGTTCAACGCCCAAAAAACACAAAGCGCCACGTTTTCCAATAAGTGAATTCCTCAAATCATCCCATCACAATGTCCGAAAATACCCTTGAACCAAGTCCCTCCATCTCGATTTTGGGAGTCACGGTGTCCAATAATATGTCTTGCATGACCATGTTGCTAACATCGCAAAGTCGGCAAGCCAGAGGCTAGGTCTTCTGTGGAAAGCCAGAAAGCTTTTTACTCCTGATCAACTGTTGACGACGTACAAGGCTCAAATCCGACCTCTGCTGGAGTATTGCTCGCACATTTGGGGTTCAGCACCAAGGCATTCTCTTCGTCTTCTAGATTCCATTAAGAAAAGATCCATTCGCTTGATAAACATCTCAACTTCCACAGATACCCTTCACCCTCTAGAACATAGAAGAAGAGTTGCAGACCAGTCATTGCTCTGCAGATTTTTCCATGGCAGATGCTTCAGAGAAATAAAAACTCTTGTACCAACATTGGCCACATTCGGCCGAAGAACTCGGCACGCTGATCAATCTCACCGATTTACTCTCAAGATTGACACTACAAGGACCAATCTTCATCAAGAATCCCTCTTTTACAGAGCTGCTACGGAATGGAATAAGCTTCCAAAATCAGTTTTTCCAGAGAACTATGACCTGCAATATTTTAAAAAGCGTGTCCACAATCATTTCCTATCTATAATCCCTTCCCCTTCTAATAGTCGCAGTGCGGACCGTCCGCGGCCCACACGATAGGTCTACCCTTTTTGCGACTATTTTCATAAAAAAAAAACTCAAAAAGGCTATCTTACCTTTGCTTTCTTTTGTCACAACGTATCATTGTGCTTCAGGCTTTTTAGCTTACAAACATTTAAGTCGAAATTGGATGCTACCATTGCTACCCCAGACGTAAGCGTACAACTGTATAATATAACGCAATAACCATTTATTAAAAGAAATTTGGGAATTTGAAAATTGTTTGATTTTCAAATGTGTCAATTTTCATATTAGCGTCATCTGAAGAGGAGTTGCGGGCGATGGTTAATGTTAAGCATGATGCCCTGAAAATCAGAGGGATGAAAATAAATGTAAGCAAAACGAAACTAATGGTTTTTGAAAGAGAAAAAAGCATGACAAACTGAAATTCTGATTGATAGAGAAAGAGTGGAACAAGTAAATGAGTTTGTATACCTGGGTTGAAAGTTTACGAGAGATGGAAAGTATGTCAGTGACATTGAGCGAAGAGTCTTGGCAGGAAAACAAATGAATGGGGCACTGCATAGCTTTATGAACTGCCAGAAAGTGTCAAAAAAGTCACGTCTGGCTGTGCATAGAGGAGTGTTGGTTCCTACACTTATGTATATGGTAGTGAATGTTGGGTTTGGCAAAAAAGCATAAAAAAATGATTAATGCTGCAGAGATGAGTAGTCTGAGAATTGTATAGCCGGAGTGACTCGGTCGGATAAAGTAAAGAATAGTGAGATAAGAGAACGATGTGGTGTAACAGAAGATGTGGGTACAAAGATAGATAAAGGAATGCTTGGACACGTAGAAAGGATGTATGAAGGAAGATTGACGAAACAAATTTATAAGGCGAGTTGTATGTATGCATGCAATGCCAATTAAAAAATTAATTCATTATAACAATTTGTATGATTTTTAAATGTGCGTTTATTTTATCCAAGAGTTTACTTTCATTTAAGCTTGGTGTTTTCGTTTGATATATTATGATATATTATATTTGTATTTTCTATTCGTTTGTTCGTGAATTTAAAATTAAAAAAATCGTAATTTCGTTAGAGGAAACGATCGAAATAATTAAGTCGTAAAAGTAATTTCGCTAATTTATTTTATCATTCGTTTAGTAAAAATATATCAATTTTTTACACCTTTAATGGTTGGCTTTTGTTGTTGTTGGTAACTTAATTTCAATTTTTTATGTTTTTTTTTTAATGATTATTAATAGTTCATTAAAATGCATTGTTAATTGGTGTTGTAATTGGTCATTAGGCTATTTATGTAGATAATTATATGGAGGTTGTTAATAATCGTGCGACTGCGTCCAAATGTACAAATATGGTTATTTGTTAATGGCTGATACAATTTTTCCTTTTTTTACGAATGTTCATTTTACGACCGTAAAATATTTTTCCGCAAATAAACATTTTATTTTTCTACATAATCACCTTTTAGCTCGATACACATTTAGTCCAGCGCTTTTCTAATTTTTTTATTCCCTCCAAATAATAGGTTTTTTCAAAGCTCTCAAAATACGCGTTTGTTTCGGTAATGACTTCTTCATTCGACTCAAATCTTTTACCGCACAGCCATTTTTTTAGGTTTGGAAACAGAAAATAGTCGCAGGGGGCTAAATCTGGAGATATGCTGGATGGGGTAGCAGTTCGTACACTTTCTTCTTCGTAGCCAATTGAGGTAATCGATGTGAATGACACCACGTACATCCCAAAAAACTGTGGCCATGACCTTGTTGGCTGACAGACTCTGTTTCGCCTTCTTTGGTCCACGTTCACCCCGAGCAACCCTCTGTGTAGATTGTTCCTTGGTCTCTGGCGTGTTGTGATGGATCCATGTTTCATCCACACTAACAAAACGGCGCAAAAATTCGTCCGGATTACGGCTGAACATCGCTAAACACTCTTTTGAAGTGGTCACACGATTGCGCTTATGGTCGAGTGTGAGCAATCGCGGCACCCATCTCGCAGAGAGTTTTTTCATGTCCAAATATTCGTGTAAAATATGATGTACCCGTTTAGTTGAGATACACCTACAGCATAAGCCAACTCACGCACTTTCATTCTCCGATCATCCAATATCATTTCATGGATTTTATCGACGATTTCCGGCGTGATCACTTCTTTTGGACGACCTGGACGTTTTGCGTCACTAATGCTGGTACGACCACAACGGAACTCTGTAAACCACTTCTTAACCATTGAAATTGATGGTGCCGAGTCCCCGTAGTATTTATCAAGTCTTTCCTTAGTTTCAGTGATGGATTTTTTACGTAAAAAGTAATGCTTAATCAGCACACGAAATTCACTTTTTTCCATTTTCGTAAAAATTCCCGAGGTTGTCTGCTTTGAACGGCTATCAAACACCAACTGCACGACGTAGCTTGTTCAACATTAGAAAGTTGCCCACTGATAGATTATAGTTGACGGCAGCACTGTTGCATTTTGAGTCACTGCGCGGGAAATTCAAAAAGTCACTGACTTATCAAACTGCCCTCTTAAAAAGCACCCCACGCTTTTGATTGTAAAATTATTTTTTATTAAATATTATTATTTTCTATTTTTCAGTTCGATTTTCTTGTAAAGCGTGTTGCCTTAGTCTTTTTAAACTATTATCATTCCTTTATATATCTGTCTTTTACACCACAGCGCACATTCTCATTCTTCTCCTTCTTTACCGAGTCGAAGTATATAAAAATTCTCTTTTGTGAATGACTAGGTTAAGTTAGGTTAGGTATCATGTGAGTGGGGCGTAGGTTGCCCTTTCACTGCGACCTTTAGTAGGTCTATTGTGGCTCACCCCCACAATCCAGCCTTCATGGTTGTATGGGGTGAGATTTTTTTGAAATCGGTAGCTTCTAGGTTGGTATAACCAAATATGTTGAACCTTATTCTTCCCAGAATGGGGCATGAACATCGTATATGTTCAGCAGTTTCGTCTTCCACGCAGCAAAAACGATAGTCCGTTTGTTGATTCAGACCTATCCTTCCGAGGTGGTATCTTATACGACAGTGTCCTCTAAGCAGTTCCGTTAGAATTCGCAGGTCATTTCTGCTTCATTCTAGGATCTGCTTAGTTGTGTTTCTCGAGGGTTGTAACGGTAAAAACGCCTTCGAGTGGGTTAGCCCTGGTAAGTCGGACCAGTACGTGAGTATTTTCCTCTCCGCCCAGTCCGAAATAATTGTTTTGGCGGCACTTGTGACTCCAAAGACCTTTTCTGGTCCAGTGAACGCAGATTCGGTTTATTCGTTTCCCTCCACCCCCTGGTGCCCAGGTACCCACAGTAGGGTCACCCTGTTGTTCGCACCAAGGTACTCTAAGGATTCGATGCAATTCCATGCAAGTTTAGAATTTATCTTGTTGGAGCTCAGTGCTTTTAAAGCAGCCTGGCTGTCTGATATTATACTTACGTTTTTGTTTGCTAGAGGTTAGTTAGCTCTCTTTGGTTTTCTGCTGAAAACACCGGCCCCAACTTCATCTGGAGTTTTTGAGCCATCTGTGACATTACGTACGCAGATGACTCACTTGAAAGGACTTTTCTACGTGTAGTTTTGTGGCTAGCATGTCAGGAACCATGCCGAGAATTTAGTGGTTTTTTGTTTTTTTTTCAGTATCCCGAAGTGGTCCCCGGGTTACTCTCCTTTGTCAGTGACTAATACAATTTTCTACTTTTTACGATTGCAAAATGTCAATTTAGAACATTTAAATATTTCAAATTAGTTATTTAATACACATTTACTTTTGTTTACTGCTTTATTTATTACTTTTTGACTGTGACAGATTTATTTTCGCTGTTGTCAAAGATTTGACAAGTGCTGTTGTACATAAGTGAAACATTTTTAATATAGATTTCGTGATTTTTCTTGATCAGAGTTGTTTTTCAAATATTGTATCAGTTATAGCGGTTGTATTAAAGTATCCCACCTCTACTATCTATAACATGTTAATGTGATTATACTGTAGAGGACATTAATCGCATTATAGAAAGATATTTACATCCAAAAAGCAATTACCGAATACCGTTATGAGCTTGTTTTCATCATCGACGTCTACTTGATGATGGATTATGGCCGATTCATCATCATTTCCATATATTTACTACGAAATAATCTACCAGAACTAGAACTGCTAAAGGAAGTCAATTTTTTTTTCATAATTTATTGAGGATTAGAAATCTCGTCAGTCAAGAATCATCGCAATACCTGCCATTTCAGTGATAGGTAGATTTTCTTCTGCGCATAAATTATTTAATAATTTATTTTAATATTTAACTATTCTAATTTTTCGTAATTTTAGTATATTTTTTTGTGTTCGGTTATCTTGAACACCTTTACAAATTTTCGATCATTATTCATAGATTTGTTCCACATATTTTTTTCATTAATTAGTACCACTAATTAAAACAAATTGCTTGTCGTCATTAATTTCTGCGTTGAATATTCCAAGTGTAGAATACCCCACAAGGTCTCGGTCTTTGTAATTATGCAAAACGAATAAAAAAAAATCGAAAGTTCTTGTTCAGTTATAATATTACCAACCTTTTTAATAAGCGTATTTAAAAAAAAAACAATAGGCACTAATATTTGCGTTACTAATGGTGGAAATATCTGGGCGAGATAGACTGTAATTTTAAGTTAGTTAACCCCTTCAGTATTGCTCTGGACACAAACATTTTACTTTTTCTTCTTCTGTTGCATATCCACTAATGGATGTTTGCGATCACATTACGCCACATATCTCTGTCTCTTATGGTATGTATTAGATCTCCTGCATTATTCAGTCCTGTCCATTGTTTGATATTGCGGAGCCATGACATCTTCTTCCGGCCGACACCACGCTTACCTTCTATCTTTCCTTCTATTATTAACTGAAGTAATTGGTATCTTTCATTAGGTATGACATGTCACGCTGTTTTTCTGCGTTTGATTGTTATCAATAATTCGCGGTCTCTTTTTACCATTCTGAGGATCTTTTCGTTCGTCTTTTTTGTTGTCCACGGAATTTTAAGGATTCTTCTATGTATCCACATCTCGAAGAATGGATGGTATGGAGTGAGCACTACCACATTGTTCCGCCGAGCTGTAGACAAGGTTCAGATAGCGCTGATGATTGCCAACGTCCGAGGAGGACAAGGCACCTAAAGAAGAAGAAGAAGAAGGAGGATTCTAGTTTGTTCATGGTGCTCACTTTCAACGTCCACCCCTCCATACCATATAGAAGTACTGCCCATACATACGAGGGCAGTTTGATAAGTCAGTGACTTTTTAAATTTCCCGCGCAGTTACTCCAAATGTAACAGTGCTGCCGTCAACTATAATCTATCAGTGGGCAACTTTCTAATTTTGAGCAAGCTACGTCGTGCAGTTAGTGTTTGATAGCCGTTCAAAGCAGACAACCTCGTGAGTTTTTACGAAAAAGTGAATTTCGTGTGCTGATTAAGCATTACTTTTTACGTAAAAAGTCCATCACTGAAACTAAGGAAAGACTTGATAAATACTACGGGGACTCGGCACCATCAATTTCATTGGTCAAGAAGTGGTTTACAGAGTTCCGTTATGGTCGTACCAGCACTAGTGACGCGGAACGTCCAGGTCGCCCAAAAGAAGTGATCACGCCTGGATCCATCACAACACGCCAGAGACCAAGGAACAATCGAAACAGTGGGTTGCTCGGGGTGAATGTAGACTAAAGAAGGCGAAACAGAGTCTGTCAGCCAACAAGGTCATGGCCACAGTTTTTTGGGATGTACGCGGTGTCATTCACATCGATTACCTCAAGAAAGGTAAAACGATCACCGGCGAATATTATTCAAAGCTTTTGAACAGATTCGACGTTAATTTGAAGCAAAAACGGCTGCAGTTGGCGAAGAAGAAAGTGATGTTTCATAAAGACAATGCACGTGTGCACACTTGTCTAGTCACGATGGCCAAAATCCACGAATTGGGATACGAACTGCTACCCCATCCAGCATATTCTCCAGATTTAGCCCCCTGCGACTATTTTCTGTTTCCAAACCTAAAGAAATTGCTGGGCGGTAAGAGATTTGAGTCGAATGAAGAAGTCATTATCGAAACAAACGCGTATTTTGAGAGCTTTGAAAAAACCCATTATTTGGAGGGAATAAAAAAATTAGAAAAACGCTGGACTAAATGTATCGAGCTAAAAGGTGATTATGTAGAAAAATAAAATGTTTATTTGCGGAAAAAAATTTGTTTTATTCAAAGAGTCACTGACTTATCAAACCGCCCTCGTAGCATTTCATGAATCTAATTCTAATGTCCAGATCAAAATCTGTACTGGTAAGGATTTTCTTGAACTTCAGGAATGCTGTGCGTGCTTGTTCTATTCGACATTTGATCTCGTTATCAGATGACCATTCTTGTGACAACTATGTTCCTAGATACTTGAATTTTGCCACCCTTTCTATGGGCAAGTTGTTATGAGTTAGCTGCACGTTCTGGAATTCTTCAAGCTTGCGGGAAATAACTAGAAACTTTTTTCTTAGTATTAATTCTAAGACCCATATTCTAGCTGTGTTCTTGGACAACAGATCTTGCAAATCTCCTATATTGTCTGCTATTAAGACTGTATCATCTGCATAGCGGATATTATTTAGCCACACACAAACATTTTACACTTTCAGTATATTTGTCACTTCCCATGAACATAATTTTACAAAGGACCAAATATTCTACGAGTTTACAGCAGGAATTCTTATAAATGGTAAACGAATAAACAACATCCGATTCGCGGATGATACAATAATATTCGTCGACAAACTAGAGGACCTACAAAATGCCAGCTTTCAATGCAAAGTCAGGAATATGGAATAAATATAAATATGAATAAAACCAAATACATAGTAATAAGCAAAAATCCACCACGACCCAGGCAGCTTATTATTAATAATACAGTTATTGAAAAGGTAGAGATTGCAACATATATGGGAACTACAATCAACGAGAGTTGGGATCATTCTCTCGAAATACGTTGTCGAATAGAGAGGGCTCGTGCTGCATTCCTTAAAATGTCGAAATTGTTTAAATGCCACTTTCTGAACTCGACAACTAAAATACGAATTCTCCGATGCTATGTGTTTCCTGTGCTCCTATATGGATTTGAGTCATGGACTGTAACAGATGCAGCCAGTAAAAGGTTGGACGTATTTGAGATGTGGCTGTATCGACGTATACTTACAATCCCTTGGACCCTCAGCTATATTATTAACTTTCAGGTTTCTTGTTTACCACTAATGTAATTGTCATTGCTGTCCCATTCATTTGGATGTTCAGTCAAAAAAACTATTAATTTTTAACTTGTCAAACAGCTGCAATGATCTTTTATTGGCAAAATCAGCCAAAACTGCTTGGTCAGTTAAAAGTAACGAATCTCCTTTTGGTCGGTAGGCTCGCACCAAATCTTTTTGACAATTTCCACCTTTGCCTCATTTGATACTTTTTCTGAGAATAAACTTGAGCCGACTAACTCATCCGGGAGGTAACAAAGGTGAGGTTTTATGGCATTTTTAATCACTTCACTGATTTGAGGATCAATAACTTCATAATTGGTCATGTCTTTCCATAACCAATTTCTTTCCATAACCAATATTTTACGTATACAAGAGCTCCAAAGTTCACAAAGCGTTCTGTGATTTTTCACTTTGTGTGGTTTTGAAACCGTCTTCCTCACAAAACAAGTAGATTTTGGTGGTTTTTAACAATTTCGCCATCCAACGAGTGTAGTGTACTGCACCTGGAGCTCTCCAATGAATTTTATCTGGGGTACGGCCCAGAGCTAATAGAGACAGTTCTGTTGGGACATGCTGTACTTTATTGTCTCATACTGTACATGTTATATTTTTTGTATGGTGTTATTGTCATTATGACGCAAGATTTATGTCAGAACGAAGTTGTCAATAAAGAATCATCACAAAAGGTCACCTTCCAAGTATTTATTTTATGTAATTAGAAAGCAACAAGCTCTATTAACTCCATATAATCGTCTCTGGGCTGATTTTTCCTTCGTAATGCAACTAATAAAGCATTTAATGCAGAGAGCTTTAAATTTTCACTGCCAGTTACAAACAAAAGAGTACTCGACATTTTAAACAAGGAAATGGAGATCATGAGTACAGTCAAAAGTCGGAAATTGGGATACTTAGGACACATCATGAGAATTAGCGAAAGATACGGTCTGTTGCAGCTTATCCTACAGGGAAAGGTGCTTGAAGAAGTTTAAACAGCATAAGCATATGCGCTCGCGCAAGAAGGGAATTTGAAGTTTGTGGAATTTTAATTTAGTCAACTATTGCAACCAATACTAACTCTTCGCTGGGAAGATGCTTTAAAGTTTGTGTATTTTAAAAGTGTTTTGAAAGATTTAAACTGATTATTTGGTGAGTAAACATACTAGCCTTACTATTGCATTGCATTTTTTGGTTTAGGAGTTTTCAAGTATGCTAGCTCTCCGCGGGCCGGACAAAATCTGTCCGCGGGACGGATGTGGCCCTCGGGCCGTAGTTTGGAGGCCCCTGACATATGGTATAGTTACGAGAGAGGATACCAAACAAGACCAAAAGGATGCTACGAGTCGTCGAAATGTCAGTACTGAGAACCATAGCCGGGAAAACAAGAAGAGATCACGTAAGAAACACTGACATTAGAGCACAATGCGACGTACAGGATGTGGTGAGATGGGGAAGGCAGAGGAGAAGAGAATGGTATAACTACGTGAAGAGAATGACCGACGATAGACTACCTCGCATTGTACTAGAGGGGAAACCAGCAGGACCCGTCCACCCGTAAGACCACCAAAGAGATAGAGAGACAGCTGGCAGTCCACATCTGAGGAAATATTACAGAGGCAAGTCCGGAATCATCAGATCATCTAGATCTCTAACAAGTAGAAGAAGCAAAAGAAGTATCTTCCGGGTACAATCTATATTAAACTGTTTAAACGAACAACTAAATATTTACAATTTTATCAGGGACTAGAACGGTACTTTTTTAAAATTTATTACCGTCAGATTATTTCTTTATAATTTGCATGTTATTTTTCTTTAAACTCGTTATTGTTAAATACTAACGAACTTGACTGATAAATTCGACATGACGTTATCTACCGCATAAATTATATAATTTCACGAAAAAGTTATAATCCAAACGGAATTAAGTAAAGTGTACAACACGGGGGCCTGAAAGCGTCATTTAATGTTCAGCAACCGTATCGCGCTGATAAATATAATTATATTAATTACCCTATACAAGTTAATGCCTGCCCGCATTAAATATGACACTGAAAACGACATACAAAGTATCTTTCTATTCCTAACGGAACATCGCGATACCAACGTACAACAATTAATATACGCAGCGCGTTTTTAATACCCGAAAAGTTTCACGAATTGTTGGACTGCGTAAACACAACAGGAAGAGAAATGGGTATGAAAATGAATGTCACTAAGACAAAATTTATGATATTCAGTCGCCAACCGCACGCCGATGCTTTCCTACAGTTAGACCAACAAAACATAGAGAGAGTTACCCAATCCAAATATCTTGGTTGCTATATCACGGAACAACTAGACCCAGATAAAGAAATTAAGTGCAGAATTGAGACTGCTCGCACGACTTTTCTGAAAATGAAAGCATTCTTCTCTAACGACAACCTAAACCTCAAATTACGCCAAAGAATGATAAAATGTTATATTTGATCAGTGTTGTTATATGGAGCTGAGACCTGGACTCTAAAGGCTGCTACAATCAATCGCCTGGAAGCGTTTGAGATGTGGTTACATAGAAGAATGCTCCGAATACCCTGGACAGCTAGGCAGACCAACGAAGCAGTGTCAAATAGAGCAAATGCGGTTCATGAGTTACTTGTCACTATAAAGATCAGAAAGATATCATAAAAGCGGAGAATGTCTTTAAATGATGCCAAAAGTACAGTCTTTCGTACTGGTCAAAACTGAACTACTTTTTCGGACAAAAACAGTAACTAAAATACCAGTGGTCGGGGCGCGACCCGAGAGGTCCACACGACTAACTTCCCAATGGAAAGAATAAAAAAATACCATATGTTTTGTTGAACTTCTCCGTTGTATAGCACCATTTTTTGAAAGTGTCCTCTCATAGGACTGTGACCAGTAAGAAGACCCGTTTTAATTCTTACCTGATTCCTACTTATCTGTAGTAGTTCTTCAGTAGTACTCTGTTTTGTCGTTTCTTTAAGACGAAATTGCTCACGCCCGCCATTAACCGCTCTGTCAGTCTAGCTTCAAATCTCCCCACACATCCAATAAATAAGTGACGACATATCTCTCATATACTTTCTCTTACATTGTATTAGGCACTTTCTGCGAACATTTGTCGTTGATTACACCGTTCGACGGACGATAATTTAATGTTAGTTTTTCACTTTATTAAAAAACTAAATAATTTATGGTAATACATAATTGAAATATTTTGTTACTTTTAATGTAAATTATGTCGGAAAGTCACCAAAATCATAATATTTTCAAAATAAAAAAAATTTCCCAGCTATTTTTTTCATTTGAAAAAAGTTAATAACTTTCCGACATTTAACTGTAATTATTAAAATTGTCCCCAAAATTTTGCTGCAAAGTAATGTATATTAACAGCGTGAGTAGAAAAATAATATTTTTAATACGGCAATATCTTAATGAATGTTTTCCCGTGGTGCGCGAGTGGGGCTTCTTTCCACCGTTCTCTTTATTTTCGTTTGACCCGGTCCTGTATGCATCCTCGAATCTCAGATTTGGTAATCCTGAGTGCAGGTTTTAGGCCAAAGTATGGAGCTAATGAGCCATAGACCTATTATCCATAGGAGACGCAATATTCCATTCATAAAACTCCGTTTGTTTTATCGCAATGATTACACGAGAGTGGCCATGAGTATGACATTCGATTCTCTTTGTCCCGTTCTCGTGCTGGCAATGCTGTAACATTATTGTGGACTTACGGCCACGCTTGTAATCAGTGACGTGCTGTTTGTTCAAAATGAGAATATCTCTATCGAGCATAGACCTATTATCAGAGAAGACGAAACTATTTACTTTTAACAGTCTCATTGGATTTATTCGCCTTTTGTTAAAAACTGTAGTTATAATAAAAGAAAAATTCACCAATCGGGTGTTACAGTCCCAGAAGCACAACGGAATCTGAAATCGTGGGTAGGGTGAAAAAGTGCAACCCACAGCACCTGAACCTACTTGGACAGGGTGTTTCTTTAGTCAGTGTTGGCCGTATTCCTCTTAGTATGGAATGCAAGTGTTGGATTGTCTCAAATGTTGATGTTGTAGCTCCAGTAGTAATAACCATCGAGACTTAGTGTGCACACCATATCACCTAAACCTACGTGGAGAGGGTTCCGTGTTGGGCCTATTGTTCTCCTTTAGTCAGGGAATGGAGAGCAAATATTGGATTGTCTCTTCTTGATCGTAGCCTCTGCATGGAGGTGTTTTTCAATTGGCTCTGCAACAAATACACGAAAGGATTTCATTCGAAACAAAATCAAATGTTGATGTTGCAGCTCCAGTAGTAATAACCATCGAGACTTAGTGTGCACATCATATCACCTAAATCTACGTGGAGAGGGTTCCCTGTTGGGCCTATTGTTCTCCTTTAGTCAGGGTATGGAGAGCAAATATTGGATTGTCTCTTCTTGATCGTAGCCTCTGCATGGAGGTGTTTTTCAATTGGCTCTGCAACAAATACATGAAAGGATTTCATTCGAAACAAAATCAAATGTTGATGTTGCAGCTCCAGTAGTAATAACCATCGAGACTTAGCGTGCACACCATAACACCTAAATCTACGTGGAGAGGGTTCCCTGTTGGGCCTATTGTTCTCCTTTAGTCAGGGTTGGCCATCTTCCTCTCAGTATGGAGAGCAAGTGTTGGATTGTCTCTTCTTGATCGTAGCCTCTGCATAGAGGTGCAATGTACTTGTGAGCGTTGTTCCTCTGGCCAATCTGCTGATGACTGACCTGACTTTCCTCCAAATTAATGAAATATTACTAAAAATAGAAATTAAATCAATAGCGAGGGACAGAAAAACTGTATGTAAAGAAATGTACCGACGTGTTAAATATCTGACCGTGATTTGTGTAAATACTGAAGACTTTTTGGGATCAAAAATACCTTCGTTTGCTTCCATCATAAATGCGTGTCATTTGCGTTAAAGATGCAGGAAAATAAAAAATGTTTGGTTACGGTTGAGAGTTGATCACCAACAGACCGTTCCAACCTTGATTTTAAACGCTATAGTAACAAACGTCGCAGATTGGTATCGTTTAAAAAAAATAAAGAAGATTATTGTACGAACTAGTAGTGCTGCCCGATTTTATTAATTCCGAATGTCGATAAAACAATAGGGAATTAAGCAAATAAATTTGGACGGCGCTGTTTGTCCAAGACACCGTAAAATTTCACATTTAGTTAATGATTTAATTGTCGGTACAAGTTGTACATTTAGTCTTCAGTTGTCACGGTGGAATTTCGACCGTGAAATTAACTTTTAATTTATTTGTTACAAATATACATTTGTGTTTGTTATTTTTTTTTGTTTTCCTCAATTCGAACAGCGATTTTTATCTCCGTAATTAAAATGATGTACTTTTTGGATAGCATACAATGAGGATGTTCATTATTCTTCTTCTTGCAGTGTCTTGCTTTTTCAAGCGTTGACGACCCCCATATTGACTACTTCTTTGTATCTATCTCTATCTTGATCTGCGTGTAGAAATTCCTCAGCAGTTAACCCTGTCCATTGTCGGAGATTTCGAAGCCAGGATGGCTTTTTCCGGCCTATCCATTTTTCCCCTCGATCTTGCCATTCGGAATAAGCCGAAGCAGACTTTAACGTGGTCCACGCGTCACATGTCCCAAGTATTTCAGTTTGCGGCGCTTGATGGTAGTTAAGAGCTCTCTATCGTGCCCTATTCTGATGAGTACATTCTCGTTGGTAGTTCGGCTTGTCCACGGAATTTTGAGCATTCTTCTGTACAGCCACATCTCGAATGCACTGATGCGGTCAATAATTTTTTGGTGAAGCGTCCATGTTTCGCAAGAGTACAACAGAATAGACCATACGTAGCAATCGAATGTTAAGTTGCTTGGCTTGGTCTAAATTGAAAAATCAGACCTACTCGACATGAATTGCACAGTGAAGTGCAATAGGTTCAATTCCATTTATTATATAACTAAAAGATTTAAGCAGCATTGCCCAGAGAGGCAGGGAACTAAAGTGTAGTTAACTATGTAGGTGATTCACATTTGATAATTGGGACAGAAGAAAGTGAGGATCTTATAAGCATTAGAAATATTTTTTTAAAGGCAAAAAACTGTCTATATGGTAATAAATAACTTTTAAATGCAAAGAAAACAAATGTTATGATCTTAAGGATCGAAAGATGTAGAAAAGAAGGTACCTATACTAAATTCTTATTATAGGAGTATATATATTTGCAAAAGGAGTTGCAGGCGATGGTTAATGTTATGCATGATGCCCTGAAAATCAAGGGGATGAAAATAAAGTAATGGTTTTTGAAAGAGAAGAAAGCATGACAAACTGTGGGGTTTCGATTGAGGGAGAAAGAGTGGAACAAGTTAATGAATTTGTGTACTTGGGTTCAAAGTTTACGAGAGATGAAAAGTATGACAGTGACATTGAGCGAAGGGCGTTGGCAGGAAAACAAATGAATGGGAAATTGCATAGAGAAGTGTTGGTTCTTACACTTATGTATGGTAGTGAATGTTGGGTTTGGCAAAAGAATAATGAAAATAGGATTAATGCTGAGGAGATGATTAGTCCGAAAAGTATAGCCGATAAAGTGAAGAATAGTGAGATAAGAGAACGCTGTGGTGTAAAAGAAGATGTGGTTACAAAGATAGATAAATGAATGCTTAGATGGTTTGGACACGTAGAAAGGATGCATGAAGGAAGATTGACGAAACAAATTTATAATATAAATAATAAATAAATTATAATTTATGTGAATGGACGGAAGTTGGTAGAGGTCGACCTCGGCGAACATATCTCGATCAGACCAATATTTTTTTGAAGAAAGGCCAGGTCAAGAGTACCAACACATGTATGAGAGCACTGATGAAAGTAGAGGAAGCAAAATATGTGTGTAAGAACCGTAGCATGTGGAAGGCAGTTGTCTCTGTCTACCCCTACGTGACTATATGTATGTATGTATATATTTTCAGACAGATTTTGTGGATTAAAAACTTGCAAATTAATTTTTGCAAAAAGAATAACGGCAAAATACTTGAATGAAAAAACTTTAAAAACACTCTTCTATCCAAATTTGGAATTTTTGCTGAGATATGGAGAACTATCTATAAAATACCATATAGACAATCATGTAGAGGCTTATTCAAAGGAAAGCAAATGTTTAATGTATTTGCACTTTATTTATTAGAATGCCTTATATTACAATAATTAACAATAAGTTTTTAGTGATTTTTTTAGAGCTAATAGATATTGTTGCAAATCATCAAAGATGAAAACAGGAACTAAATATTTTTAATGTTGATTTTGTCGTTTCTTTTAATGGTTTTGTTTTAATTTAGGGTAGAGAATTAGAGAAGTTATGATAACTTTCAAATTAGCTAAATATTAATTGTACGTCAGATGGCGACGTAATATATCAAGGACCATTGCTGCTTCGTGTCCCTCCCATTTTTACACCCTTCACAGAACGAAGGATCTAATTTGGTGTATTTTATTTGTTTCCAGAATCGGTTTCCGGCGAGAGCAACCCCGATATCATGGGCGTGTCTGAGGAAGTTACCCCTAACGCTGGCGTGGAGCCGAGACCTTCGGGACAAGAACAGAGCGACATCAGCGATCCCGAACCGGACGAATTTGCGCCGAAAAGAAAGCAAAGGAGATACAGGACCACGTTTACCAGTTACCAATTGGAGGAATTAGAGAAGGCCTTCTCAAGGACTCACTATCCTGACGTGTTCACCAGGTAAACAAAAAAAAATCCCGTGAATACGCAAAATGGCGCAGTCGGTGGTATTTTGTACTTTAGTCTAAACAGTTTGTTACTGCTAGCGTTGTTTCTTTAACATAATTTTTCCAACATTTTAGTTTTTTTTAATGCTTACCCCTTTTCTAACATTTCCTTGTAAGTTTTTCCTTCATGTGCGAGTGAAAGGATGCCGGTACGCCTCTGTTAATTGTACAAAGTGCTGATGATTAAACAGAAGCTGGAATAAGGGAAAAAATGTATGTATATGCATATATATATATATATATATATATATATATATATATATATACGTTCCATAACGATAATATTACTATCATTTAGAGAGGATATACCTAGTTAACTGGTTTCTCCTTCGGATAATGTGTCAGTCGTCAATTACCTCAAGATGTATCATTAAAAATGAATAATTCATTTTTTCGTAATTGATGGGTATGAATTTAAAATATAACCTTCGCGAGACTGCTCATTTTTACTTCTTAATATCTTCGAAACAGCATCCGAAAGTAAAAAGAAATCAAAAACAAAAAAGGCCGACTCCTGTTTTGGGATATTTTTGAAATGACAGTGTTTTTAAAAGTGCTACTCACTGATATTCTCTGTATCGATTCTAAAAATCAGCTTAGCACTTTTTGCAACTCGGGCCATAATTCGTTTTATTTTTTTTTATTTTTGGTTGATTGATAATGAAAATAGTGGGCCATATAAAAGTTATCAGAATGGCTCGACAACCCGGACGTAATTCTAATTCCAAAGGAATTTCGTCTAATGGCTCTAGGTAACGTAAGAAATCCCAAAACCACACTCGACAAAAAAAATAAGAAACGTTTTAATCTCGGAGCTAAATAGGCCAGTCGTTGAGCATGCGAAAAGAAAAAAAAATTGTTATTTATATACCCCGATAATGGAACCGTAGCCACTACCGTAAGGTAATGGATCCATAATCACTGTCATTTAATGTCGGCATCAATGGTCTCGGTAAGTTTGCGAGCATCTGCATCAGATGATGCATTAACTAGCATTTTGTCAAGTACCTATATTAATGGTCTAAATATATCATCAAAAATCTTTTCTTTTTAATACTGTTACCATATTTATTCTTGGGTTCGATAACACAGGCCAACGATGAAAAAACTTTTTTACTGAAAATACCTTATTCCTATGGTTTTTAGGGTGCTGAATCCAAATATGATAATAAATAAATTATAGTTTAAAAAAACTAAAAAACACGCTTTTAGAGTTAATCAAACTAAAAAGTAAAATGGTTTTTAGGGTGCTGAATCCAAATATGATAATAAATAAATTATAGTTTAAAAAAACAGATACAGATTTTCTTCAATAAAATACTTACTGTCAAGGTTGTTCCTTTCGAATGGAAAGAGAGCATACTGATACCAGTTTTTAAAAAAGGAGAGAAAGCAGACCCTAAAAACTATCGAGGTATTAGCTTATTGAGTGCTGTACTAAAACTGTTTACAAAAATTCTAGCAGAAGAAATATCTCTAACCGGAATATGTGAAGAACAGCAAGGGTTCAGACAGAACAGGTCTACTATAGATGCTATATTTATAATACGTCAAATTATTGAGAAAGCCATTGAGTTCAATAAAGTAGCCTTCACGTGTTTCATTGACCTAACCCAGGCATTCGATAGGGTACGGTTAACAGACGTCTTGGCCCTACTACAAAAGAGAAGAATTCATCCGAATGTAATAAAGACCATCGAAGAATTGAACAAGAACAACTACACATATGTAAGAACTGCAAATAGGCTAAGCAATAAAATACCTATGACAACCTGAATCAGGCAAGGAGATAGCCTAAGCCCAATCCTATTTAATATCATCATGGATGAAATTATAAATGAAGTCAAAGTAACTGGGAGAGGATATCGAATGGGAGATAAAGAAATAAAAATCATATGCTACGCTGATGATGCTGTAATCGTATCGGAAGACGAGGACAACCTACAGAGACTCTTACACAAGTTCCAAAAAACAGCTGAAGAATTCAATATGCAAATATCCGTCAAGAAAACCAAATCGCTAACAATATCCAAAGAACCGAGAAGATGTAAACTCGCAATCTATGAGCAGAGTGTAGAACAAGTGATGTCCTTTAAATATTTAGGAGCTAATATAACTAGCACTAGAAATATTAAGGGGAAAGTAAAAGCTCAAACAACAAAGGCATCTCTAATCTCAGGATTCTTGAGAGACATAATCTGGAGAAATAAACACATGAGTACCAGAAGTAAGGTCAGAATATATAAGACATGTGTAAGACTGATTATGACATACGCGATAGAGACCAGAGCGGAGAACACGACTACAAAGCGACTTCTTAGATCAACGGAAATGCGAATTCTTAGATCGATAACTGGCTATACCTTACTTGACCATAAAAGAAGCGAAGAGATAAGGGAAATATGTGAAGTCCAAGACATAGTAAGATGGGCAAGAAACCGAAGAAGAGAATGGAGAGACCATATTAGCAGAATGCCAAACGATCGGCTGGCAAAAATTGTGAGAGAGAAGCGGCCCAACACACCACGCCCAACTGGACGCCCACCAAAAAGATGGTATGATAGCTGGTCTTCATCGTCCCAATTGTTTTTGAGCAACCTTTGAGGCAAACACAGGACGTAGTCCTAACGTAAGAAGAAGAAAAAACTAAAAAACACGCTTTTAGAGTTAATCAAACTAAAAAGTAAAAAATAACTCTTAGCATAAGAATAAAATTACTGACGAGAAAATTAATGTCACTGTTCTAAAAGCGTGGAGTTCTTTCATTCCGAAACGCAGAGTTAGTTTTAAAATGACATACAAAGCACCCCACGCTTTCAGAACAGTGACATTAATTTTCTCGTCAATATTTTTATTATTATTTTTTACTTTTTAGATTGATTAACTGTAAAAGCGTGTTTTTCGGTTTTTTACACTATAATTTATTCTTCGCTTTTTAGTTTGATTTGTCCTTAGAGAATTTTTATGTTACGTCGTGGATTAAGGTGGGCACAACATCATACATTCATCGGAGCTTACGAGAATGGAGAACCATGTTACTCACAGATGAAATTAGGCTTTGTTTATATCCCGATTCAAGAAGAGTGAAAGTCTGGGTAAGACCTGATCGACAAGAGATGCTCAAAGCATTGACTCCGACTTGAGTACGGACAGGTATAGGGAGAGTTCGTTCATATGGTGGTCTACAAGTTAGGATGTTGGCTGGACTAATTTTTTACCAATAAACCGTTCCCGTTTTTGTAGAAGGCGCTTTGGACTATTATCAATATATTAGCTGTATATAAGAACCTGTTGTTCTTCCATTTTCTACCGCTGCAGGCCCTCATTTGCGTTAGAAGCAGATTAATGCAAGGCCAAACGGATTGCTCCTCATCTGCATAATGTCAAGGTCTTCAATCTTCTTACACACGATTGGACTTTATTACTCCAAAATTAAGTGAATATTTCATTTTAAGCATGCCAAAACGGTGTCAAAAAGTAATTATTCCTGCCGAAAAACATGCAGATTGTTTGTTTAGATTATTATGTGTTACTTTCATTTTTATGTTACGAATTTCAATTAAACTTCTGTTTTTTTTCTTTTATTTATATCGTCGAAGGGAAGTCAAATTACACTGATACTATTGTCGACTAATCAAGTATTACGATATTTCACTTATCCAATTAAAATTAATGTACAGACGAGGAAAAAACTTTGTGTACCATACACATTTTTGATAAGTGTCTGATCATTAATTTAACATAATTCTAACCTATATTGGAGACCAAAGTAACAAGCATCTTCTTCACCCAATGGAAGAGTGATAATGTAAATGTCTGGTAAAAAGTAGAAATTTGTGTCTATTGTTAATACAAAACAAAATCAAATACACGTCACAGCTACACACAGTGGCCAATTGATTTTGTGTTGTATTTATTTTATATACATACAACATACATACATGCAACATAGTCACGCCTTTTTTCCGTAGGGGTATGCAGAGACCACTTTCACTTGCTACGGATGTACACTTGGTACTCTTGACCTGGCCTTTCTTCAAAACAATGTTGATCCGATCGAGATATGTTCGCCGAGGTCGACTTCCGTCCATTCACACTCGCCTTATAAATTTGTTTCGTCAATTTTCATCCATCCTTTCTACTTATCCAAACATTCCTTTATCTATCTTTGTAACCACATCTTCTTTTACACCACAACGTTCTCTTATCTCACTATTCCTTACTTTATCCAACCGAGTCACTCTGGCTTTACTTCTCAGACTACTCATCTCCGCAGCATTAATTCTATTTTCATGCTTCTTCTGCCAAATCCAACATTCACTACCATACATAAGTGTAGGAACCAACACACCTCTAAGCACAGCCAGACGTGACTTTTTTGACACTTTCTGGCTGTGCCCCATTCATTTGTTTTCCTACCAACACCCTTCGCTCAATGTCACTGTCATACTTTCCATATCTCGTAAACTTTGAACCCAAGTACACTTGTTTCTTTCTCCATTAATCAGAACTTTACAGTTTGTCATGCTTTCTTCTTTTTCGATTTGCTTACATTTATTTTTATCCCTTTGATTTTCAGTGCATCATGCATAACATTAACCATCGCCTGCAACCTCCTCTTCAGATGACGCTAATATGACTTGATCATCGGCGTAAAGAAGGCATTTGACGATCAAATAATTCATTTTCAATCCATACGGCATCTTCTTTCAAATCTTTTAAACAATCGTCTATGTATAAGTTAAACAGCCATAGCGAAGCCACACATCCCTGTCTCACACCCTTTTCGATTGTCTCACACCCTTTTCGATGTTAAACCAGTCCGTGTAAGCTCCGTTTATACTGACGCAAGCAGTGGAATCCTCGTAAAGTGATTTCAGTGCTCGTATTAAACTACCGCTCACCCCATACATAGACAATATCGACCAAAATTCTTTTCTCACCACTCTGTCATAGGCCTTTTCCAAGTCTATAAAAGCGCAATAGACCTTCTGACTTCTAGCCAAGATTTTTTCGACTTTACCTCGAAATGAAAAGACCTGATCCATACATATTCTTCCTCTTCTAAATCCTGCTTGCACATTTCATATCATCTTCTTAGTTTCATTCGTTACTCTTTTGATCAATATCGTTGCATACGGTTTTCCGACTATGCTGAGAGTAAACTAATATCTATTTATTTTAATGCAGTAGTTTTATCAGCTTTTCTGATGTATTTTAAACTCCCGGACAATTGTCGTATTAAATTAGGTCTTCAAAGTGTCCGTGTACCGGCCTAACGTCGTCAGAACAATAATATACTCGGGATCCTCTTATCCTCGTCACCGAAAATGTGGATCCCGTGTATACGGTACCGCAACTTCTGATAAATCCGATAAAGAGATCTAGTCGGCCGCTACACACATTCCGATATGTCTGCAATTTGTAGTGTCGTGTTCGAAAAAAGGGCCTCCCTTGTGTCCAATTAGAGCCGACGTCAAAATATATACTAATAGATATCGGTGGGACGACACTTTGGAAGCCACGAGCGGCTCTTGAGGAAGGCCACAAAAATTGACATATTTAATCGTTAACTCACTTTTTTTCGATTTCGATTTGGCACACACAAATGCGTAACCGGCAGTTTAGTTGAATTATTTTGATTTTAAGGCCGTTACTGTTTTTTGCGAACCAATAACGAGCTGATAATTATATTTGAAACATATTAGTTTAAGAGACATCCTGTATGTAAAGTTTTTTTTATGGTAAATGTTTATATAAAGCTGGTACCTACTCGGTTAAGTAAAACAGCTTAACTGGACTTCGCCGAGGATATTCAAAATAAAGATATTTCATTATTGTTGGAAATCAGTACTTCCAACTGTACAATAACTCTTTGAGAAATTCCTTGATTTTTAAAAGTACTCAGTACGGCCCTAACGCCGATAAAAAATCAACTAAAAGTCACGCATTCATTACGTGGCAATTAGCATTCGGATATAAACAAAGGGTCCCTTGCAATTTAGAACACGTGCACTTATTATGCCAGAACATTCCGAAATCGTCGCGCGCAATTTTTAGCAACCGGCTGTACGGTCAGTGACCAATAAAAAACGCTGAATTTAACACGAGAATAAGCCTCATTCGAGACAGTTTCCGGCTTCTCGCCCTCTTTCGCATATTATCAGCCGAGGCATGAACACCTCTGGCGTTCAGAGCAATGCTTTAAAACACTACGTGGTAAAATGCACATCAATATAATCAAATAAAAGACATCTAATTAAAAGCTACCAACCAGTGAAATTATTCCGAAGATACAGGAGGCTTTAAACTGTAAGCTCCATGTATTAAAGTTAACAATATATTATCGATGACAAGTTAGTTGTTTCATTTACTGTGGATAACAAAATTCACGGCGATAAAAGGCACTAAAACATTTAGCCTATAGTAGTAAAAAAAAACAGAGCCAGCGTTTACTGAGTCATCGAAGGATCTACGAAGTGAACGACGTCGTCGAAGATCAAGTGAGTCAGCAGGCAACAGAGGTTCCGGTGGTGAAGCTGCCCACACCTAAGAGCTTTCTACAGCGAACTAGCCCTAGTCGTCGGCGCAGGCGCGCCATTATTATTATTAATTAAATTCAGTTTCTAAGAACATACTTTTTAAGAAACATGGAAATTCACTTCTTCGTGGAAATCTTTGATAGACTTTGATACAAATTTAAGCAAACAAATATATTTTTATTCGTTATTTTTAAACGGTTTCTGAGAATTCATTTTATCTTTATTGCTATCGTTCGAGATCGTGTTACACACGCCAAGCAAACGGACTAAAACATATTTCATTATTGAGTGCAATTTTAGGCAAACATTGTAACGTGTTTTTTTTTTAATTTTTGTTTAATTTTAATTACAGGGAAGAACTAGCAATGAAAATCGGTCTGACCGAAGCCAGAATACAGGTAAGACATTCCCATATATTAATAATACCCTACTTTAATAATCTAAAAAGAAAATGCTCAACATAGATTTATCAAATTCTTCGTTTTATGTATGTACCTGCATTAATTACTTTACAGCGATGTAGACTATCGTTTATTTTAAAAGGAGGAAATAGTTTCTTCTTCCTTTAAGATCTTTTTTTTTTATGAAAATAGTCGCAAAAAGGGTAGACCTATCGTGTGGGCCGCGGACGGCCCGCACTGTGACTATTAGAAGGGGAAGGGATTATAGAAAGGAAATGATTGTGGACACGCTTTTTAAAAAGTTGCAGGTCATAGTTCTCTGGAAAACTTGGATTCCAGGTCACAAGAGAGTTAAAGGCAACGAAGAAGCAGATTGCCTTGCAAAAAAGGAGCAAATACAAAATTTTCCGGCCCAGAACCTTTCTGTGCACTTTCCAAAGCCCACTTGAAAAAAGAGGTTCGACGTTGGGAAACAGATGAAATGAAATCTCGAACACTGGCATAAAGTGCCAGGACAAAGGCAAGCGAAAAGGCTAGTAAGTCTTTCGCCAAGGAAAGCTAAACAGCTTCTCGAGTTGGACAAGAAAGACTTGAAACTGGTGACGGGACTCCTCACTGGACACTGCCCTCTAAGGTACCACCTGAAAAAGATGGGCAAAACAGAGAGTGATAGTTGCCGCTACTGCGAGAACTTCGCTGAAACTGCAGAACATTTGCTTTGCGAATGCCCAGCGCTTTTCTGCAAAAGGCTTAAGTTTCTGGAAGGGGCCTTCCTAAAGCCCGTCGATGTCAGAAACTTAGCCCACAGGAAACTGAATAACTTTACTCGAAGTCTCGGAATCCCGGGCATCGAATAGATTAGGGGTTATGCATAAAACATATGATAGATCGAAGTGCTTGAGAGGCATCATGGCCTTCACGATCCACCCTACAATCTACAACCTACAATCTCTGAAAAAACTGTTTTGAAAGCTTGTTCCATTCTGTAGCAGCCCTGTAAAAGAAGGATTCTTGATGGAGATTGGTCCTTGTAGTGTCAATCTTGAGAGTAAATGGGTGAGACTGATCAGCGTGCCGAGTTCTTCGGCCGAATGTGGCCAGAGATGGTACAAGAGTTTTTATTTCTCTGGAGCATTTGCCTTGGAAATATCTGTAGAGTAATGTCTGGTCTGCAACTCTTCTTCTATGTTCTAGTGGGTAAAGGATATCTGTGAGAGTGGCCCTTTTCTGAATGGAATCTAGAAGACGAAGAGAATGCCTTGGTGCTGAACCCTAAATGTGCGAGCAATACTCCAGATTTAAGCCTTGTACGTCGTCAACAGTTAATCAGGAGTAAAAAACTTTCTAGCTGTCTGTCTAGCCTCTGGCTTGCTGACTTTGCGATGTTAGCAACATGGTCATGCCTAAACATATTATTAGACACCGTGACTCCCAAAATCGAGATGGAGGGACTTGATTTAAGGGTATTTATGAACATTGTGGTGGAATGATTGAAGGAATTCACTTTCTTGGAAAACGTGGCGCTTTGCGTCGAACTGATCAAGATTGTTGGTTCCCCACTCGACGATTGCGTTAAGATCTCCATTGATGGAGTCAACCTGTTCCTGCCCGAGTCTATTTGTATCATTCACAGAAAGTGATCGATAGGATGGGAAAGTTGAGACAAGTGCGCTGTCGTCTGCGAAAAAATACAATAGGAAGGTTTTTTTGTATTCAAAACGACATTTTTACAGTGAAAGTGATCAAAATTACAGTGAATGTTTGGGAGCGGTCGTAATCAATAATTTTTATCGTGGGATAGGTACTTGGATAGTTGTTGCCATTTTTTCAAAAATTTTCGTTGCCTCGTTCGATATGCTAGTCAGCACAATATTTCGAACAAATCTTGTTCGGATTTTAGCGCAGACTATATCCCTTTCGTATCTCCGCCGATGGTACGCGGTTCAGATAATATTAAAGTTGATGCGTCGGCTAACTTTCCATAATTAGGAAGCATGTGCTCGTCGAGATTGCAATAGTCGTAAAACCGACATCGAACAAATTTGATAGGTCGTATTTTAACCAATACAACGGTAAAACCTTTTTTCTACAACTGTTTAACAAAATAGCCTAAGGCGCTTTTAAATATCAACGTTGACGATTAGCGAGAAGTGTCATTATATGACACGCTTGCGTCTGCACTTTGATTTTGAGAACAAATTATTATCGGGGGGAAATAGCACCCGCAATGCTAACGATAGTAATTTTATCGTAAATCAACGAAAACAAATTGCTTGGTTACCTGCGCAAATGCCCAGTCCTTTGATATAAATACTTGTGTCCTCTAGACGGCATATCCTTTCTCAACAGTGAAGTTCACAAATCGCTTTACTCTTCAAGGTGTTCTTCGGCTTATGATGGGTCACTATTTTGTCTATTTACTTACATACATACATAAAGTCACGCCTTTTCCCATAGGGATAGGCAGAGACCACTTCCTTCCGCTTGCTACGGTTCTTACACACATCTTTTGCTTCCTCTACTTTCATCAGTGCTCTCATACATGCTCGTCGGTTGTTGGTACTCTTGACCTGGCCTTTCTTCAAAACAATGTTGATCCGATCAAGATATGTTTGCCGGGGTCGACCTCTACCGACTTGTCCACTCACACTCGCCTTATAAATTTGTTTCGTCAATCTTTCTTCATCCATCCTTTCTACGTGTCCAAACCCTCTAAGTATTCCTTTATCTATCTTTGTAACCACATCTTCGTTTACACCACAGCGTTCTCTTATCTCACTATTCTTTACTTTATCCAACCGAGTCACTCCGGCTTTTTATACACTAAAATATTGCCAAAACTAAAAATAGAGGGGATGAAAGTAAATGGAAGCAAGACGAAGGTAATGGTTTTTGAAACAAAACAAAGCATGACAAACTGCGAGGTGATGATTAAAGGAGAAAGAGTGAAACAAGTTTGGGTGGGGCAATGCATAACTTTATGAACAGCAAGAAAGTGTCAAAAAAGGCACGTCTGGCTGTGCATAGACGAGTGCTGGTTCCTACACTTATGTATGGTAGTGAATTTGACGCAATGTCTGACTTTCTCACACAACATCACGTGATACCACATGAACATCACGGATTTGTTAGAGGAACAAGTAAATGAACTTGTGTACTTGGGTTCAAAGTTTACGAGAGATGGAAAGTATGACAGTGACATTGAGCGAAGGGTGTTGACAGGAAAACAAATTAATGGGGCACTGTATAGCTTTATGTTTATTATCCTGGTCTAGGATAATCTTAAATCAATTTTTGAATTTTTTTTAGACCGACAATATTTAAAAACTACAGTAATATTTTTGTGTACATGGCCTAATCTTGACAGGGCCCTGTATATGATTCTTGTTTTTCGATTTTCTTAGCAATCTTTTTCGATATAAAAAATAAATAAGGGTGGTTTATGTTAAAAAACAAATTCGTGTATCCAGTCGTGAAAAGGACTTTTATACGATTTACTATAGATTTAAAAATAAAGTCTAGCATCTTTTAGACTCTTATTATAACCTGCTAAACGATGACGTAATTGCATGTTGTTGACATTGTTTTGGCAATTATTAAAGTCAACAAACACCAAAAAAGTTCCCAATGTGAAATTAAATAATACGTTCTAGATATACACGTTGTTGAACACTTGTAGTTACCTGAATTAGATACAGAGCAAAGATAAGACAAAATTTCAACGAGATCATTCGAACATTATTTATGTTCACGCTGTATAATATCGAAGGCGATGGTTAATATTATGCATGATTCCCTGAAAATCAAAGGGATGAAAATAAATGTAAGCAAAACGAAAGTAATGGTTTTTGAAAGAGAAGAAAGCATGACAAACTGTGAAGTTTCGATTGAGGAAGAAAGAGTGGAACAAGTAAATGTGTTTGTGTACTTGGGTTCAAAGTTTACGAGAGATGGAAAATATGACAGTGACATTGAGCGAAGGATATTGGCAGGAAAACAAATGAATGAAGCACTGCATTGCTTTATGAATAGCCAGAAAGTGTCAAAAAAGGCACGTCTGGCTGTGCATGGAGGTGTGTTGGTTCCTACACTTATGTATGGTAGTGAATGTTGGGTTTGGCAAAAGAAGCATGAAAATATGATTAATGCTGTGTTATGCTTCTTGTTTTGGTTAAATAATCTGACTGAACAAACGTTGCTGTCACTTTTTCTACTAAAAATTTACTTTATGTACATATTTTTAAACTACTTGGCAGGTCTTGCTGTAATCAGGGTTGTATTCAACCCAGCTTGTTTCAAAACCATCGTTATTTGTGATTCGTGCGCTATAATTACACAGATGGATATTTTTTTACATCGAATGCGAACGCCCCTCTCTCCCCTACTACTTAAACACTGCATATTCGTCGTTTAAAAAATATAATTATCGCGTAATCTGAAATTTGAAAAGAGTTGAAAAAATAAAGATAAATTTTCGACGATCAAATCATAAAAAGCGGTCAGAAGCGGTTTGAAAAAAAGAAGAGGGGAAATTTTACGACTTTCACATTGGTCGGCATTTAACGACTTTGTATTTTAATTGATGAGGCATTTTTAACTATCATTTTTCGTCCGATACGAAAAAAGAAGAACCGGCATCGTAAAATTAAGTGGAAGTAATTCGGTTTTTGGATTTTTTTTCCTAAGCGATTCGTTTCCGAATAGTGCGGACCTAATCTCGTGGGATTTTTTCCATTTTCGTTACTTTTTGTTAAATAAGTCATGACGAAATTTTAATAAGTCTGTCTGTAAATTTTTTTTTATGCACAACTAGAATCCGTGCATTCGTTCTTTCTTTATATTTGACATCTTGTACGGGGCTATTCACTAACGCACCCCTTAGCATCGTTATTACTGATCATAGAAAAAAAATTTACTTAAAAGTTGTGAGATTGTCACTAAATTTTGTTAAAATGATATCAAAAGTACAGTAGCTATTTTAGGTATGGGAAACCCTGTATTTTTTTGTAAATTTCCCAATGATTATTTACCACATATTATTCCCAATTTAAACATAGGACTCATCAAATATCTGGAAAAATTTGTGATAATTCGTGACAGACAATATGGATTTTGACAACTTCGGTCTACTGGAGATTTGCTGGCTTATGTCACTCAGTTCTGGTGAATCCCGTGCAATAGCCTTGGATATATCTAAAGCCTTTGACCGCGTTTGGCACCAGGCATTGTTAAGCAAATTATCTGCCTACGGTCTCCCAACCAAACTGCGCCAATGTCTCATGAGCTTTATACAAGATCGCTCCTTACAAGTGGCAGCTGACGGTATTTCTTCTAATGCGTTAAAAACCAATGCTGGGGTCCCCCAGTGTTCCATCCTGTCCCCCACCCTATTTCTTTTACACATTAACGACCTCTTGAAAACCACCACGAACCCCATTTACAGTTTCGCAGACGACAGCACACTTGTCTCAACTTTCACATCTTATCGATCACTTTCGGTGAATGATACAAATAGACTCAGGCAGGAACAGGTTGACTCCATCAATAGCGATCTTGAAGCAATCGTCGAGTGGATAATCAACAATCTTGTTCAGTTCAACGCCCAGAAAACACAAAGCGCCACGTTTTCCAAGAAAGTAAATTCCTCAAATCACTCCATCACAATGTCCGGAAATACCCTTGAATCAAGTCCCTCCGTCTCAATTTTGGGAGTCACAGTGTCTAATAATATGTCTTGCATGACCTCTACTGGAGTATTGCTCGCACATTTGGCATTCTCTTTGTCTTCTAGATTCCATTCAAAAAAGGACCATTCGGTTAATAAACAGCTCAACCCTCACTGATACCCTTCACCCACTAGAACATAGAAGAAGTGTTGCAGACCAAAAATTGCTTTACAGATATTTTCATGGCAGATACTCCAGAGAAATAAAAACTCTTATACCACCACTGGTCACATTCGGCCGAAGAACTCGGCACGCTGATCAGTCTCACCCATTTATTCTCAAGATTGACACTACAAGGACCAATCTCCATCAAGAATTCTTTTTTTACAGGGCTGCTACAGAATGGAATAAGCTTCTAAAATCATTTTTTCCAGAGAACTATGACCTGCAATTTTTCAAAAAAAAGGGGTCCACAATCATCTCCTTTCTATAATCCCTGCCCCTTCTAATAGTCGCAGTGCGGGCCGTCCGCGGCCCACAAGATAGGTCAACCCTTTTTGCAACTATTTTTAGTAAAAAAAAAACCACTAATAACGAAGCTAGTGACGTAAAATTGTAACCAATAAACAACAATCGCTTTTCTGTTAACTCCATATGTCCAACTCATTGATATTTTATACAGGGTGTTTTAGACTTGGCCGCCAACATGCATAATTTTAATCATTTATAAGTTGCTTACTTAAATAGAACACCCTGTATTTTATTACATTTTCC
Source organism: Agelastica alni (assembly GCA_950111635.1). Taxonomy (NCBI): domain Eukaryota; kingdom Metazoa; phylum Arthropoda; class Insecta; order Coleoptera; family Chrysomelidae; genus Agelastica; species Agelastica alni. The sequence continues at coordinate 28,728,748 of OX467716.1, forward strand.
GCTGTATTTCTTTACGCCAATTCGTTTGGTATCGGTATTCCCTATACCTTAATCCAACCACTTTTAAGATATTTCATTATCTTAGTTAATACATGACAACACTTAATTATTTCAACATTAATAAAGCGTAGGCCATGATTTCCATTATTTAAGGTGATATTTTATTATTTTTTCATAATTTATTAATTCTGAAAAGCAGAAGAAGCATGAAAATAGGATTAATGCTGCGGAGATGAGTAGTCTGAGAAGTATAGCCGGAGTGACTCGGTTGGATAAAGTTAAGAATAGTAAGATAAGAGAACGCTGTGGTATAAAAAAAGATGTGGTTACAAAGAAAGATAAAGGAATGATTAGATGGTTTGGAGACGTAGAAAGGATGGATGAGGGAAGATTGACGAAAGAAATTTATATGGCGAGTGTGAATGGACAAGTCGATAGAGGTAGACCTCGGCGAACATCGATCTCGATCAGATCAACATTGTTTTGAAGAAAGGCCAGGTTAAGAGTATCAACAACCACAGACGAGCATGTATGAGAGCACTGATGAAAGTAGAGGAAGCAAGAGATGCGTCTAAGAACCGTAGCAAGCGGAAGAAAGTGGTGTCTGCCTACCCCTATTGGAAAAAGGCGTGACCTTATGTATGTATGTATGTATGAAAAGTAACCAATAGCATGAAAGGATTATTAATTCTGGATATCATTAAAAATGTTGACTCTCTGCACCATATCTTCCTTTGTCGTAACAGGTTTGGAAAATACCATTTCTTCCAAAACCTACAGCTTCGTAATTTCAGATTTTTAACATAACTGTATCTGCCATTACTTTTAATTAAAAGTTTTCGCGCTACACCCTTTATATTGCAATGAAATTAATTATCACTTGGTTCTGTCTGCGCGACATGATACGCTCGACACGAATTGAACAGAGAACTTTGCCAGGTGGCCAGATAAGAATGTCGATTGTCAATGCAGAGTAACGTCATGTAACGTGCGCCGGAAATTTTATTGCAAGCACTTTACCCTCGTATTACTTTACCGACAAACCTCGTAACCGCACGAAGCAAAACTTAGTAAAGACCCCTCGTAATGTTGAAAAATCGTCAATACGCAAATAAAAAAACAATATCCATAATTATTACGTACGCTCATAAATTAAAATGTCTCAATAGAACTAGAGAGGCGCGCATTACTCAACGGCTATTCGATTACTTTGTCGAAACAAATTACTCGAGGAACATATTCAATCGCGTTTTTTTTTTGTTTTCGTCGTCGTCGTCCTAATAGATAAAACGTCCATTACTTAAGTCCATCGCAGCTAATTAGTTTAACGGTACAATCTAGTTGTATTTACATCGCACTAATTAAATTCTCAATTAAGAAATTGCATACGCTAATGAAGCGTTTTTTTATATTTGTTTTGTTATACGCTGCGCATGTGGAAAGGTGATTTTCGAGAAATTATTGCTAATTAACTGTGATGGTTTCGAGATTATTGAAAAATAACCGTCATTAACAAACGATAGAATGTCTAAATCGTCATGCACCTGTAACAAACCGACTAAACAATTATCAAAAACTTAAACTAGCGACATAATTTCTTCATTCTCGTTCTCTTCATTCTTTGAATTGCTGCAATAAGGGCTTACATCTAGTTAGCAACGTTTGTTATTTTCTCTCTACTGGAATCAATCTGCCACAGTAAGGCTATTTTCACACTTATACGGTTTCATTCGGTTCGGTCTGTATTCGGTTCGTTTTCGGTAGCCGCCGAAACCGAATGAAAACTCTTCACACACTCTCGGTTTGTATTCGGTTCGTTTTCGGTAGCCGCCTCTACTAATGAAAACTCAAGGTTAGTATAAGGTTTGATATCACGACTGAATCATTGAAGACGCAACCAGCCAACAATATGGAGACAAGACAAATTGTTGCTATGCTATTTCTCTACAGAAGAAACAAAAAACGAAAGAGGAATAATCGACTTCACTGGGTACACCCTATCCTCACCAAACGGATGCAGTGGGTTGCATTTCATACCCTTTTTCCGGAATTAAGGGAGCATGAAGACAAATTTTCAAATTATTTCAGGATGTCTAAGACATCATTTGATGAATTACATGAGAAGTTGAAGGACTGTATTCAACGCCAAGATACATTTATGCGGGAATGTATTCAACCAGTACAGATGTTAGCCGTCACTTTGAGGTAAGACAATAAGACCAATAGTTAGTAGAATGGTCAATTAAACAAAAACACATTCATAAATTTTGAAATAAAATAATATTTTAATAGTATTTTGAAACAACAAATGAAAATAAATGTTATAATTGTACATAATCAAATAAAATAAAATATACAATAAAGTTTTAATAATATTTTGACACAACAAACGAAATTAAATATTATAATTATTCATAAAAAAAATAACATCAAATAAAATAGAATATAGTTTGTTCCATATTTAAATTCAAATTAAACAAATATAATCCGAACTATCATCGGAAGTCGTATGGGATCACACATTGTATTCGATGAACAAAATTTAAAATGAACTTGACTTGTTGCTCAAAACGTGACCGAACCGAAACTAAACCGTATACGTGTGAACAGCCCATTGCCTTTGTGAACCTAGGACCCGAAAAGAAACCGAATAGAAACCGAATGAAACCGATTCGTGTCGTGGGGGCTTTCGGTTCTATCACAGGTTTCTATTAGTGACCGAACACAGACCGAATCACCGTTTCACACTTATTCGGTCGCTACTGAAAACGAACCGAATACAGACCGAACCGAATGAAACCGTATAAGTGTGAAACGAGCCTAACACTACACGGAGAATATATTTAAAGGGGCAACACAATCTGGTGAAGGAATAAAGATTGGAGGCGAAACCATTTTTAACATTCGATACGCAGATGATACTGTGCTCCTAGCTGAATCATTAAAAGAATTACAATGCATGTTAGACAAGATAAACAAAGAAAGTAATAGATGGGGACTGAAAATCAATGTCAAAAAAACTAAATTTATGGTTGTTAGCAAAATGAATGTTGGCCCGGAAAGATTGACACTTGATGGCGAGAATATAGAAAGAGTTCAGCATTTTAAATATCTTGGAAGCTGGATCAATCAGTCGATGGATCCAGACGAAGAAATTAAGGCTAGAATAGAAATAGCTAGAGGAGCATTTCTGAATCTCAAGCCGCTACTCTGTGCCAAGCAACTTAACATTCATCTGCGGGAAAGGTTTACCAAGTGTTATGTATGGTCTGTTCTGTTGTACTCTTGCGAAACATGGACGCTCCACCAAAAAATTATTGACCGCATTGCATTCGAGATGTGGCTGTACAGACGGATGCTCAAAATTTCGTGGACCAGCCGAACTACCAACGAGAATGTACTCATCAGAATAGGGCACGATAGAGAGCTCTTAACTACCATCAAGCGCCGCAAACTGGAATATTTGGGACATGTGATGCGTGGACCACGTTATAGTCTGCTTCGGCTTATTCTGAATGGCAAGATCGAGGGAAAATAATGGATAGGCCGCAAAAAGCTATCCTGGCTTCGAAATCTCCGACAATGGACAGGTTTAACTGCTGAGGAACTTCTCCACGCAGCTCAAGATAGAGATAGATACAAAGAAGTAGTCAATATGGGAGTCGTCAACGCTTGAAAAAGCAAGACACTGCAAAAAGAAGAATAATGAACATCCTCATTGTATGCTATCCAAAAAGTACATCATTTTAATTACGGAGATAAAAATCGATCGATAAATAATTTTTTTTGTGAGTAAAACAAATCGAACTAAAAAGCGAAAAATAAATTATAGTTGAAAAAAACTAAAAAACGCGCTTTTAGAGTTAATCAAACTAAAAAGTAAAAAAAAAATCCTAACATGGGAATAAAATTACTGACGAGAAAATTAATGTCACTGTCAAAAAAAAAATTAATGCCAATCAATGTCAATGCTTTGTATGACATTTTTAAACTAACTCTGCATTTCGGAATAAAAGCACCCCACGCTTTTAGAACAGTGACATCAATTTTCTCGTCAGTAATTTTTTTCCATTGTTAAGAATTATTTTTTACTCTTTTATTTGATTAACTCTAAAAGCGTGTTTTTCAGTTTTTTTTAAAACTATAATTTATTGCGTTAGATCATACGTGAACATTGTTGTATTATTGCAATTAAGTTATGGAAAATGAAAACTGCAGCAAATGTGTGTAATACAGATTTAGAAAAGTAAGTTAATAAAATTGTTGGAAATCAGTACTTCCAACTGTACAATTTCTCTTTGAGAAATTCCTTGACTTTTAAAACTACTCGGTACGGCCCTGACGCCGACAAATATCAACTAAAAGTCACGCATTCATTACGTGGAAATTAGCTTTCGTATAAACAACCGTGTAATTCAAACATCTAAAAAAAAAGAACACGTGAATTTGTATCCCTCCGAAATCTTCGCGCGCATACGATCACGTGATAGAAGACGGTTAACAAAAGCCACGTCTGACCGGGCTTCTTTTTCTCGCCCTCTTCCGCTTTCCGTTCAGAGCAATACTTTGAAAAACCACATGGTAAAATGCACATAACTATAATCAAGTAAAATACATCAAACAAAAGCTAGCAACCAGTGAAATTATTCTGAAGATGCAGGAGGCTTCAAACTGTCATTATCATCATCATCATCATCATCGTCAACCCATACGCGTCCACTGCTGGACATAGGTCTCCCTCAGTCTTTTCCATCTGTGCGTCCTGCATCCGATTGCGACTAACACGTTTCAGGTCGTCAGTCCATCTGGTAGGTGGGCGGCCTCTACTGCGGAACGCTTCTTGCCTTGGCCTCCACTCGACGATACGTCTCGTCCATCGTTTGTCAGATAATCTGGCAACGTGTCCTGCCCATATTATCGATGACACGTGTTTGTTTCATTTACTGTAAAAATACCAATTCACGTCGATAAAAGGCAGTTAAACCCGTTAGCCTACAGTAGTTAAAAGACAGATCGAGCCAGCGATTACTGAGTTATCGAAGGATTCAACATCTACGCAGTAAAACGACGTCGTCCAAGAGCAAGGAAGTCGGCAGGCAATAGAGGTTCCGGCGGTGAAGCTGCCCACACCTCAGAGCATTCTCTACAGCTTACCACGCCCATTATTTCCTGGAGGTCGGCGCCGGCGCGCAATCACGTTAACCCTACAACCCCGATTTAACAATCCGCGACTAATACCTGCTATTTTTAATTAAAAAAAAAATAAATACGGCAAAATGTATAGAGCAGTTAACCAACTGATGCGCATTGAAAAATTTAATTTTTGTCAGTAATTTACGGCGAAGCGATTTTCGATTATAATTACATGACAGTTGTTTTTGTAATGGGCAATGTATCCATTTATTTTGCAACACAACGCGGCTCACGGTTAATTGGCGATTATTTCTTATTGAAGGAAACGATTATTAGATAGTCCAGGTGATCAATTACCGGCATTTATGCGGGCTATTCTTGTTCCATCACAATAAAAAATTATTTAACCCTTGTTAAGCTGCTTAGAATAACGATCATAATGCATATGCGACGATTATAAAATAGTTTTACTATTAAAACCACACTTGCTTCGTCCTCAGTGCACTTTTTAACAGAAGAACACGTCGACGGCCGCAATGAAACAATTGGCGTACTCTTAATATTTGGTAATTATTTAGGAAGACCGGACCAAATTCGGTCCAACAAATTTTTCATACATACATACATATCTCTCTCTGTCAGTCGTACTCTCAAAGCTGAGAGGTCGTGATTCCATGATTTTCAATTTGTGTTGTTCTATATTCTGTGTCTCTAACAGTTGTTTGTAAGGGTCTTCTCGTAATTTTCTTTACCTGGTCTACCCATCTGGTGGAAAAGAGACCCCTTGTCCTCTGGCCTTCTATTGTATCATCAATTTTTCCATGTTGTCTCCTTGTCTTCTGTTTATATGCCCATAGTATTGGAGGATTCTTCGTCGGCATATTGTTGACAGTCGATCTTTTATGCCTATTTCTTGAATAACTGATACATTTGTCCTCCGTGCTGTACAAGGGATGCACAGTAGTCTCCAGAGCTCAAAGAAATCAATTCTTTTCCTGTCTGCTTCTTTGATCGTCCAGCTTTCTACACCATACATGAATATTGCGAATATTACTGTTTGTACAAGTTTTATCTTTGTGTTTCGCGATATTTGTCTGTCTTCCCATATTATTTTTAGATTGGTCATCGCTTGTTTGTCCCATTTGTTGAATTTTAATATTTTAAATGTTGTGATAAGATCTCCACGGTGACGTCGAAGTTCAAAAGAAGTTAAGTTGGCCATAGAAGTCTCTCTTCATAGGTTGCTCGCTCGTGGGTTGTTGGTACTCTTGACCTGGCCTTTCTTTAAAACAATGTTGATCTGATCGAGATATGTTCGCCGAGGTCGACGTCTACTGACTTGCCCATTCACACTCACTATTCTTCACATTATCCAGCCGAGTTACTCCGGCTTTACTTCTCAGACTACTCATCTCTGCAGCATTAATCCTATTTTTATGCTTTTTTGCTAAACCCAACATTCACTACCATAGATAAGTCTAGGAACCAACACTCCTTTAGACGTGCCTTTTTTGAAACTTTCTGGTTGTTCATAAAGCTATGCAGTGACACATTTATTTGTTTTCCTGCCAACACCCTTCGCTTAATGTCACTGCCATACTTTTCATCTCTTATAAACTTTGAACCCAAGTACACAAACTCGTTTACTTGTTCCACTCATTCTCCCTTAATCGGAACCTTGCAGTTTGTCATGCTTTTTTCTCTTTCAAAAACCATTACTTTCATTTTGCTTACATTTATTTTCTTCCTTTTGATTTTCGGGGCATCATGCATAACATTAACCATCGCCTGCAACTCCTCTTCAGATGACGCTAATATGACTTGTTCATCGGCGTAAAGAAGGTATTTGACGATCAAATCAATCATTTTCAATCCATACGCACTCTATTTCAAATCCTTTAAACAATCGTCTATGTATAAGTCTATGGCGAAGTCACACATCCCTGTCTCACACCTTTTTAGATGTTAAACCAGTCCGCGCTCCGTTTATCCTGATACAAGCACACATTTTTCACCTCTTGGAAAATATTCTGTTGGGTGGAATTATATGTTTTAATGTGGGGCAGACAACTTTTGAAAGGCTTTATAATAAAAATCACGATTTTTGGCAGGATAACAAATGAATGGGGCACTGCGTAGCTATATGAACAGCCAGAAAGTGTCAAAAACGGCTCGTCTGGCTGTGCATAGAGGTGTGTTGGTTCCTACACTTATGTATGGTAGTGAATGTTGGGTTTGGAAAAAAAAGCATAAAAAAGGATTAATGCTGCAGAGATAAGTAGTCTGAGAAGTATAGCCGGAGTGACTCGGTTGGGTTAAGTGAATTATAGTGAGACGTAAAAGAAAATGTTACAAAGATAAATAAATAAATGCTCTGATGGTTTGGACACGTAGAAAGGATGGATGAAGGAAGATTGACAAAACAAATTAATAAGGCGAGTGTGAATTGACGAAATTCGATAGAGGTCGACCTCGGCGAATATATCTCGATCAGATCAACATTGCCTTGAAAAAAGGCCAGGTCAAGAGTACCAACACGTATGAGAGCACTGATGAAAGTAGAGGAAGCAAAAGATGTATGTAAGAGCCGTAGCGGAAGTGGAAGAAAGTTGTCTATGCCTACCCTTACGGGAAAAAGGCGTGACTATGTATATGTATGCATGAAACTAAGTAATTAAATTTTTCGAGTTAGATTTGAAACAACCCATGCACATTCCTAATTTAGTTGCGGCAATCTTGTCACAATTTAAGGTCGTACTTCTTTCGAACTGTCTGGCAGTGTTCTTCGTCAATCGTCGTGTTTTGTAATCGTTTTATTCCCACTCCGTCCATTTAGCCTTGCAGAGTTCCTTTCAAAGGAAATTATTTTCGTACTTGGCTTTCGCTACACGTATGATCGCATTACGAATACTCGTCGGTCATTCTTCAATTTAGTTAGGTTACCCCTACTACCGGCGGGTAGGTACCTATAGAAAAATCTTCAGCAAAAAACGTCTGTAATCATCCGAATACGATATCATTAGCGCAGGTAGGCATTGTGTTGTCGTCGTACCTTTTTTTCTGTTCCTCTAATTTACCGGCACATTTGTCAATTTTATATACGAATAATGTTAAAATAAGTCGTTCCCTGTCTCGTTACGAATTTTCGTTTGGCACCGACTTTTCTGTCGGTCGGTCTTTGCAAGCGAGAACGTCGGCGAATCATATTCGATATTAAAACTCGTTTTTAAGGAGGAGCTGCCGCGCGTGTCATGTTAGACCGCTGTAAATCTGCCGCGCGAGGTACATTACATTACAATCTTGCGGTTGGGCCTTTGGTATTGGCACCTATGTCACCTAGATCTTTTGATCCTCTGTGACTTCCGCTGTGTCTTCAGGGCATCAGAATTTTAGTCCGCTGTTTTTGGCAAACCTCAGGATTTCTGTTGGCCCAGTCTCGTTTAGATCGCTTGGATCCATAATCATTCGGCCCCAGGTTTGATACCTGTACCCCGCTAGCATCGGGCAGTAACACAGTCTACGCCGCATAGTCGGCAGTTTTTCTCGGCCGCCGGCTTAAGTTTGAAGGGGTGCGCCCTTAGTGTGATGTGTCCTGTGAGCAGGCCAAGCGTGCTGCTTGGTCTACTCCGGTCCATCGTCCAGAGTGCGTCAGCCCTCTTCTGGAGAGGTCTTTTCATCAGCTGTTTTGATGTTCTGCAGCCAGTATTTGAATTCCCCTGAGTAATATGTTCTTGTTCAAGGATTAATTTTAATAAATGTTTCGCTTCGGCAATTGGCAATCCGACCAACTGGCTTCTTGGTTCCACCAGGGACCCATTTCTTGCCAGTTCGTCGGCTACCTCGTTGCCGTTTATCCCTGTATGCCCAGGAACCCATGTAAGAGTGACTTTGTTTACCGTCGCTATCTCAGTGAGGGCTTGCATGCAGTCCCACACCACCGATGATGTTGTGGTGTTACTCACGAGGGCCCCAATGGCCGCGCGACTGTCAGTGAGAATATCAATCTCACTGTTGGTCACTCTGTTTTCTGTCACACCTAAGTAACTCCCACGTGAGGTAACTCCATAGTGAAAAACTGCTCTAGATGTTGGTGCTTTCTGCTATAGATACGATTAAGCGTGACAGCGTTAGAGTTGGCTTAATTATATAACGTTCGATCGTTTGCCGTATTTTAATGATTTATAAGGAGAACAAGTATAACTATCCCAGTGTTCAAAAGAGGGGGAAAAAGCCGACCCGCAGAATTACAGAGGAATAACATTGCTCCAGTCCACATCAAAACTGCTGACAAAAATAATATCACCGAAACTAATTAGCACCGTTGGCATGTCGGAGGAGCAAGAGGGATTAAGGTCCAACAGATCTACTACTGACGCAATCTTCACAATGCGACAACTAGTGGAGAAGTCCATAGAATTCAACAAGCCCCTCTTTGTATGCTTCGCAGACCTCACAAAAGCATTCTACAGAGTTCGACTGAAAGATGTAATACAACTTATGAGGCAGAAGAACATCAATGAAAAGTACATAAAAATAATCAAAGAACTCAACAGTCGTAAAAGAATACGGATAAAAACTGAGCACGGACTGACCGAAAAGATATGTACGTCCGTAGGTATCAGACAGGGAGACAGCCCAAGCCCGATTCTATTCAATATGATCATGGATGAGATAAAAGAAGGCGTAAAAGAAACCAAGATTGACCATAAAATAGGCAAACGATCTTTGGGGATCCTTTGCTATGCGGATGATGCAGTTTTTATGGCAGAAAGTGAAGACGATCTTCAACGCCTACTCTTTAGATTCAATACAATAGTGCAGAAAGCTAAACATGATGATATGAACAAGGGCAGAGACATCACATACGAAAAGACTAATGAGAACAACAGAAATGAAGATGCTGAGGATTATAAGTGGAATCTCACTCAGAGGCAGAATAATGAATAATGACACACTGAGAGAAACGGGGGTTCAGGATGTGGCAAGATGGACTTGATCACGACAGGATAGAGAGACCATGTCGATAGAATGGACATAGGAAGGAAGAAATGGGCAAAAACACAGAAACCCAATACAAAGACCCCCAGGAAGACCACCGAAAAGATGGCACGACAGCTGGATGTCCATATCACAGGAGCTAGGATAACAAATTAAACAGGACAGCAAGAAAAAGAAGGTAGTTCCTTCGTGGTATAGTATAGTGAGAGCATAATAATAAATATTTTTAGCTATGATGATTTGGCAATGTTGCTTTGAGCACGATTTATAAAAATATTTATCTTCTTCTTCTTCTTCTGCTTTTATTTGGGCAGTTCTGCCTGTTTTTTCTTCAGACTATCTCGATTAAGCCGTCATTCCATCTTTTCCTTGGGCGCCCTACGGACCTTCGCCCTAATGGGGAGTTGTCTCTGGCTATTCTCACTATCCTATTTCCATCCATTCTGCTGATGTGATTGTTCCATTCTCTTCTTCTATGATTTGTCCACTGATTGATGTCTTCAACCTTGCATGATCGTCTGGTCTCTGCGTTTCTGACTCTATCTCTTATCGTTATCCCATCGATGCGTCTGAGGATTTTCATTTCAGCGGTTTCTAACCTTCTTTCCGTTTTGGATGTTTCCGGTCTTGTTTCAGCAGTATACGTCATAATCGGTCTTATAACAGTTTTATAAATACGGCATTTAGCATCCTGTCTGATATATCTATTTCTCCAAATTGTGTCATTTAGACATCCGGCGATTTTATTTGCCTTGTTAATTTGCTCTTCTACTTCTCTTACCAGTGATCCATAACTACTCAGCAGAACCCCCAAGTATTTAAATTCCATCACTTGCTCGATCAACTTACCGTCCACCTCCAGCTTACATCGTATTGGCTCCTGAGATATAACCATACATTTAGTTTTTTCCGATGATATTAACATATTATATAACTTGTCGCTTTGTCGCTCATTTGGTAACCTCTCTTAGACTTTACTTTGTTAATAATTTCATCCATCACTAGGTTAAAGAGTAGGGGACTTAGTGAATCTCCTTGCCTTATTCCTGTTCCAACCTCGATGGGGTCCGTTAGTTGGTGTTCAATTCTTGCCTCTATTCTATTATTCTGGTAAATGTTTTCTATTGTTTTGATTATATCGAGGGGTATGTTTCTTTTATATAGTAGGTGGACGATATCTTCTAGTCTTATTCTATCGAAGGCTTTCGTTAGGTCGATGAAGCAAAGGTATGCGGGCTTGTTATACTCGAGAGATTTTTCCTTTACTAAAATATTTATCTAAAAATTAAATTTTATTTCTGCTATGCAAAATGCAAATGATAAAAAAGCTAAATCAATGGAAAAAAAATGAAAAAATAAGCGAATAATCGGCTAAGCGATTAATTTCTTCAAGTCTAATAATAATTAAAAGCGTATTGTTTTATTGCGTCTTATGTTAAGTTTATAAAATGGTTTTATTAACATTATATTATTTATTCAGTTTAAATGAATTGCAAAATTACAAAATATGTGATAAAATTTTGCGTTTTTGACGTTATCATTCAGCGCTGTGACACGATTTCTAATTTTCCAACCTCCAATCCAGCAAAATGATTCTTCTCAGTCTCTGAAAAAAGAGTTTTGTTGAAAAATCACTTCTCAAAACGACGCAGGTAGGTTCAAAAAGCATTCAATCTGTGGTAAACGCGATTCCCGCTAGCATATTAATTTTCATTGGAGTCCCCAATATGGGAATAGCATTCGCAGTCGTTTCAATAAAGTTATTCTTCGCGCAGATTTTCCAAGAAAGACGGCACGTAAAAATACCTGCTACTTTTTTACCGTTTCATTAAAAACACTTAATTACTGTACTCATTTTTTTGAAGCAGACATTCTGCGTGTTATACGAGGTCTGTCAGTAAAGTCCTATGAAAAAGCTACTCTATTTCAAAAATGGCGCAATCTAACTACGATCCCTTCATTATACTTCACTGCCTGACTACGTACCGTCTTATGCGTTCCTTCAACTGTTTATAACAGTAAAGTTTTTGGAGAAAGATAATGATGGCACCTTTAAACTCCTGCCTGACATAAAAGCTGATAACTTTCAGCAGGGGCCAGGTCCGACTGGTAACGGGACGCTGTTTAACCAAAAAACACCTGCACAGTATGGGAATCTTCTATGAGAAATCCATCATCAGAAACTGTGGGGAGCACGATTGTGAAGCATTCCTAGGCCAACTCTTTGGGTCGGTTCTGGTAAGAGTACTTTGGGATATTTGTGTGTGATGAGCGTTAGGAAAATGATGAACAATTCGAATTACTGTTAACTACGTGTATCTATTGAAACGAAAGAAAAAACTTGGCGAGAGATACGATGCGCGCTCGTGTCGAAGTCCGTCGAGAGAGTGTGACGGAGGCCGTTGAGAGACTAGGTCATAGGCCGTTGAGATACTGTTGGAGTTCGTTGAGAGACTAAATCCCAGTGTACCTCTGCCCGTCCTTTTTATCTTCGTCCCCCAGATCGTTAGTTTTATGACGGTTTGTAGATGATGCGTCACTTGGTGGAAAGGAATTTAGAGTCCTAAAGATTTACCTCGGTGCGCGGCGAGTGTACGTAAGTAGATGAAAAGGAAAGGAGCTTCAAAAAGTTTAGGCTCGTATAAGTGCGTTATTAAAAAGGAACAGGACTTAGGACGACAGGACGTGCTTTCTTGAAAACGACAAGTCTTGGGATTAAAAAGGTCTTCAGTGAAATTAGCCGTAGAGGTCAAGAAGACTGAGTTTAGCGATTTGATAGCAGCCTGGCTGTCGCAAAGAATGGATATCTCGCTGAACTTTTGTTCGAAGTGTCCAGATAGCTGCATCGGTAATGGCTGTCATTTTGGCTTGATACACACTACAGTAATCAGGCAAACGAAACAACAGGCTAAGTGAGGGGTCTTATGAGAAGACACCGCAACCTACTCTCCCCTCTAGTTTAGAGCCTGCTTTCTGAGGTTTGAAACGTGTCTCGGTGCAATCTTCTCTGGATGGGATTTCCAGGAATAGGTCGCCCTCGAACATAGGGGTAGATTTAGTGTAAGATGTTAATAATGTTTTTTTTATTAATTCCATCTATGGGGCAATCGTCAAGGTAACGGACAGGATTCTTGTCTTTTTTGCAGTCTTTTTTTTTATGAAAATAGTCGCAAAAAGGGTAGACCTATCGTGTGGGCCGAGGACTGCGACTATTAGAAGGGGAAGGGATTATAGAAAGGAAATGATTGTGGACACGCTTTTTAAAAAGTTGCAGGTCATAGTTCTTTAGAAAAACTGATTTTGGAAGCTTATTCCATTCCGTAGCAGTCTTGTAAAAGAAAGATTCTTGATGAAGATTGGTCCTTGTAGTGTCAAGCTTGAGAGTAAATGTGTGAGACTGATCAGCGTGCCGAGTTCTTCTGCCGAATGTGGCCAATGGTGGTACAAGAGTTTTTATTTCTCTGGAGCATCTTCCATGGAAATATCTATAGAGCAATGACTGGTCTGCAACTCTTCTTCTATGTTCTAGAGGGTGAAGGGTATCTGTGAGAGTTAAGCTGTTTATCAAGCGAATGGCTCTTTTCTGAATGGAATCTAGAAGACGAAGAGAATGCCTTGGTGCTGAACCCCAAATGTGCGAGCAATACTTCGGTAGAGGTCGGATTTGAGCCTTGTACGTCGTCAACAGTTGATCAGGAGTAAAAAACTTTCTGGCTTTCCACAGAAAACCTAGCCTCTGGCTTGCCGACTTTGCGATGTTAGCAACATGGTCATGCCTAGACATATTATTGGACACCGTGACTCCTAAAATCGAGATGGAGGGACTTGGTTCAAGGGTATTTCCGGACATTGTGATGGGATGATTTGAGGAATTCACTTTCTTCGAAAACGTGGCACTTTGTGTTTTTTGGGCGTTGAACTGAACAAGATTGTTGGTTCCCCACTCGACGATTGCTTTAAGATCTCTATTGATGGAGTCAACCTGTTCCTGCCTGAGTCTATTTGTATCATTCACCGAAAGTGATCGATAGGATGTGAAAGTTAAGACAAGTGTGCTATCGTCTGCGAAACTGTAAATGGGGTTCGTGGTGGTTTTCAAGAGGTCGTTGATGTGTAAAAGAAATAGGGTGGGGGACAGGATGGAACCCTGGGGGACCCCGGCATTAGTTTTAAACGCATCAGAAGAAATACCGTCAACTGCCACATGTAAGGAGCGATCTTGCATGAAGCTCAAGAGCCATTGGCGCAGTTTGGTTGGGAGACCGTAGGCAGATAATTTACTTAACAATGCCTGGTGCCAAACGCGGTCAAAGGCTGTAGATATATCCAAGGCTATTGCATGATCTGATCTTCTGAAGGTGCTGAACAACGCAAACAACTTCATACTTAAATTCAACTTACTTTTAACTTTATGAATGCGCTGTCTTAACAATACTGATATATTATTATGGAAAGAGAAAAATTATCTCTGACTTTAACTATACCCACTAAGTAAATTTTAGCGTCGGTTATTTCGTAAACTTGTATAGTTTCTACCCTTAGTAGAACTAGTAGCTGTAATTTGATGGATTAAAATCGGAAGCTACAACATCGACAAGACCCAAGAAAAAAACTTGATTGTTACTCTGTTTTAATTACTCATTTAAGTGACTTTAGTCAAGCATAAAATAAATATCCGAATCACGATCCCGACGAAATCATTTGGCTTCGATATGGAATCGATTAATATAAGAAAGAGTATACCTACTTAGATCAATATCGATAAAATCTCTGAGTGTATCGTTGACTGGATTCGATTAAGATGGAGTTAGGAGTTAACGAAACGGAAGTGGCTATGCTACCTACCGACAGAGAACAAATTAAAAGTTGTATGTCTCAATACTCAATATGAAGTTTTCATTGTGGAAGCCCCACTGGAAATTTCCTGATGGAACAACAAACCGAAACTTTTTTCTACGATTGTTGTCATCAATAAAATCAATATTTTGTCAATTAACGTTAGATAAACATTGAAGAAGCTGCTAATAGGCAACTAAAAAGGAATCGACAAAATACGAAAAAAATTAAGCGAATTTTCCGACTTTATAAAAGTTCGGTGTTAATTGTAACCCTCTTCAAAATATACCTTCGATTGTTTTTAGCAAGATCAAGTGACACTTCGTTGGGAAGGCTGATTATGAAAATGTATTACCAACATTTTTGTTAGCTCGTAATGAACTGTCCTACTGTTGGAGAAGTAGTCACTGCCGTTTATTATATTCTACCTACTCATTCGTGTACAAGTGCTCTTCAGTAGTAATAAATATAATGAACATTCGGTAGTTGGAATCTGAACACATGAAAATAATCTAAGAATGTTAATTTATATTTAAATATCATTAAGTTTTTCATTAAATATTATTTTAAATTTAAATTAAATGACACTGTATGTTGTGATGTTTTAACTTGAACTTTAAAAAAAACATAATAAATCTTATGTAAATATTCAGAAGGTAATGTTATGTTTTTTAATTCATAGAATATTTATTTTATTTACAAAGCTAGAGAAACGATTTAATCTATTGTGTATGTCGTAGTCTCTTTCCTGATAAGTCAGACGTAGACCGGTCCATTCACGGATGTTCCTCAGCCAGGAAGCCTGCTTTCTTCCTACTCCTCTACTTCCTTCTACTTTTCCCATCATGATCAGTTGTACGATTCTGTATCGCTCTCCTCTGTAGATATGTCCAAGATATGAGATTTTCCTGCACTCTATTTAGCAGCAAACGTGTTGCGTCGGCCCTGTTTAGCACCTTTTCGTTGGTCTGCATAGCTGTCCAGGGTATTCTCAGCATTCGCCCGTGTAACCACATCTCAAACGCTTCTAACCGATTAACTGTAGCGGCCTTAATGGTCCAGACCTCTGCCCCGTACAGAAACATTGACCATATGTAGGATTTTACCATTCTCTGCCGTAATTACAGATTATCATTGCAGAATAGTGGTTTCATTTTTTGGAATGTTGTTCGTGCTGTCTCTATTCTACATCTTATTTCTCTATCTGGATTTAGATGTTCGGTGATATAACATCCAAGGTACTTGCAAACACAATAATTAAAATTTAGATATAGACTAACTTTCGCGATCGGCGGTCGATATTTATACACGACGCTACCGTGCAGTAGATTCTAGAGAATTCGATCACGTATTCCAGGGCTTCCCATGGAACATTCGTAATTCGACGCAGAACTCTAGAATTTTCTCGCAATACGCGTGACGTCACCGTAGCATATTCCAGTGCCGTATCGCAAAATGTAGCAGATATTTGTGAAATTTGGACAATTGTATTATATAATCTGATATTTTATTTAAAACTGCTTTAGAGATTAGCGTATTAGCAGACGTCAACTACGTATAAGTTATAAGTTCTGCTAACATTCAAATGCTTGCGCTTTTGTCACATTTACGACGTCATGTACGAATTTAAAAATAATAATATTTCATTAAAAACATACATATACTCACGCCTTTTTCCCGTAGGGGTAGGCAGAGACCACTTTCTTCCACTTGCTACGGTTCTTACACACATCTTTTGCTTCCTCTACTTTCATCAGTGCTCTCATACATGCTCGTCGGTTGTTGGTGCTCTTGACCTGGACTTTCTTCAAAACAATGTTAATCTGATCGAGATCGATGTTCGCCGAGGTCGACCTCTACCGAATTCCGTCCATTCACAATGACCTCATAAATTTGTTTCGTCAATCTTTCTTTATTTATCATTTCTACGTGTCCAAACCATCTAAGCATTCCTTTATCTCTCTTTGTAACCACATCTTCTTTTACACCACAGCGTTCTATTATCTCACTATTCTTCACTTTATCCAACCGAGTCACTCCGGCTATACTTCTGAGACCACTCATCTCCGCAGCATTAATCCTATTATTTCATTAAAATAATAGTTTAATTTATTCAACGATTAAACGATTAAATAAATAATTTTTAATAAATGTTATTATTTAAAAACGTTTTAAATACATTTTTTTTAAATAATGTTTGTAACCCTGCTGATGGTCTACGTTAAAGCCCTCTGCCACCATAGAAGTACCACTGAACAGCCTTAAACCTCGAATAAATGCTGAGAGCCATTGGCATGCTAGAAAATGGCGGTCGACAAACAGATGTAGTAGATAATAGAGTTATATATACCCATCTCAAAGTTTAATTTCCTGTTTAAAAATACCCGTGTGTAAAAACTGGAGATGTATCTAAATGACACGCTCACGAGATCTATAACTCGTAAAAAAGATAGTTTATTGCAAAGTGTCAGCTGAAATTGATTAAATCTTGATTTTAACCTTGCGGCATTGGCAATTATGATCGCATGGTTCCGTTGAATAAACTAGCAGAAACGGTGTTTGTCACCAAATCTAATTTTAATTGTCGTACTTCGTTTTAGGAACTAACTGCTTCCTTCAAGGTCTGCCCGTTCTCCTCATTAACCGTTATTTAATTCAAATACGTTTATTTTTCTTGCTCGGGTAAGTAAAACATCCACTTTGCAGAGCCGAATTATGCCTGTGCGATTTCCATTGATCGAAAAGAATCACTGTCAGTATTTGGATGTAACGATGGACTCAAAATATTATTTGCCGATAAAAGCACCAACAATTTTCTTTTCAACATTTAATATTATAATATGTTTTCCTTCATTTGGAAAAGTAACACATTTATCAGATTGATTATTCCATCCTTTTTTCACAATTTCATCTATTCATTACGTAAAATAGATATTTTTTAAGATTCCTTAAGTCTGTTCCAAAGCATGAAGCAGTTTTCTAATAGATAGTATTATTGAATTTTATGGGAAACCCGGTATCATTATGAAAAGACAGAACAATAGAATAAAAATTATACACCTTCTTTCTAATATCATACGGTGATCAACACTGACCAAAAATCTGTGATTCAGCTTATTTCTCGGAATACAAAGATAGTTCACGAATTGTTGTCGCTAACATAGTTGGCATTGAATAACAAATGCAAAATATCAGTGGTCTGGGTGCGACCCGAGAGGTCCACACGACTAACTTCCCAGTGGAAAGAATGAAAAAATACCATATGTTTTGTTGTTATAATTATAACTATTAAAATTATTTTAAAAAACGATTTCAAATTGTTTATAACAAATTATAGTTGTCATTCTCAATATTCTGTTTGTAACAATTGAATTTTTTTTTTAATTATTATGATCAATAATCATTTGTTAGTAACAATATTCAATTGTTATAAACAATGCTTGATTATTACTAACAATAATTTTTCACTGTTATAGCGTCTTCAATGCTATTCTCTCAATACTGACACGAGATTAAAATTCTCCAATTTATATTTTCGTGTTCTAAAACTATCTCCTTTTATGAAATATTGTCATCATATTTTTTATACAAATATTCCTAACATGCAATAATCATATTATTTAAAAGATCTTAAAATTCTGTATTAAAAATAGTATAATTTATAAATTGCAAAATTCAGGTAGTTTACCATTTTTTTTTCAATTTTTTGATTCTCCATAAAAAACAGCTAGACCGATTTTGCAAAAAATAATTCTGAACGCACATACATACACAGACGTCCACTTAAAAACTATTTTATTCGACTCTGGGGACTCTGTCAAAAGGGGTTATCACCGCAAGAAATTTATAAGGACGTGGTAGAAGTATTGGATGACTTTGCCCCTTCGTACCAGGTAATCAAGAACTCGTCATAAGATTTCAAACTGGGATGGGGTCCTGTCAACATGCACCAGGTGCAGGAGCCCCCAGGACTGTGATGACCAAAGAAAATGTTAATTTAGTCCATTACATGATATTAAATGACAGAAGAATTACAGTCAGGGCTGAAGCATAGACATGTAGGTTTTCTGCTGGAAGCGTTAAACAAAATTCTCTGCAAGTTGGTTTTCACAAATGCTGACGGCAGTCCAGAAGCGTGTACGCCAAGTTGCAGCGGAGACAAATTTTGAAATCATTAACAGGAATCCCAAGGATTCAAAGCGAAAATTGCCTACGGTCGAGATTATTTACTGCATGGGCGCACCATAACAGGTGAATATTATGCGAATTTAATACCAAAAGTACGCGAAGCGATCAGAGAAAAGAGAAGAGGAAAAATTGAGTCGAGGTGTGCTCTTCCACCAGGACAACGCTCCGACCCACAAAAGTTGTGTTGCAATGGCTGCCATTCACGATACGAAATTTGAAATTTTTGAACAACCCTCTTATTCTCCAGATTTGGCCCCAGCGACTACCATCTATTCCCAAAATTAAAAGAACATCTTCGTGAAATCCGCTGTGCTAATGATAAAGAAGTGATGTCGGCGGTGAAACACTTCAACGCCGATATACCAAGTGTATAAACGTTGCAAGCAACCATGTTGAAAAATTAATTAGTTTCATTCTTCTCTTGTGTTCGCTTTTATGTTAGAAATAACAATTGGTAAACTATCCTCGTATATTACAGTCGTTAGCATTCTTTCTTTTGTAATACTAAATTTATTAGTGCAAAACAAAATTAAATTTCTTGTTTGTTTATACAGTGTGGTACAGCCAAATGCCATTATTTTATTTATTTAGCATATTTATAAAAAATCCCGAAACACGTTCATTTTAGATTATGAAATGACAACTGTAATGAAAAAATTTCATTCCTATATTGAACCCCATTCAACCCCTAAATTTCTAAATGGGAAATAGTGTCCTGTGATACATCATATTTAAGGTCTCTTCATTCTCTATTCAAAAACATTATTGATTTTAAATTTATTGCAAAAATAAACATAAAAAAATTAAAATCATTCAATTGACAACACGCAACGGTGAGCGACTGAAAAATCGTACGATACAAATCGCTGTTGTAAGACGAGTCTTAAGTGTGAACGTTTTATTTTAGACGTTACGAGAGTGTATTAGTTACGAAACACAAGATATTAATAAATATTCGACGTCGAAATTTATTATGAAACGATAACGACAATTTTGGAGATTTCGGTGTGTAGTGGGAACCGTCAGGAATAATAAGAGTCAAGACTACGGCAGATAATTCCTATTATAAACAAATTATAAAGGAATACCTAAATAACCACGTAATTGATAACCATTTATTTTTACGTTTGGTCTGCAATTACCGGCCATTATGTACAGACGCAGCAGTTTCAACTTCGATCTTTACGTCGGTATACCTGCCTCTTGCAGCACGACCAGCGGCTCGCCGGCGGGGGGCGCCGATTTCGAAAGATGTTGCGAAACCTTTTTCAATGTACTTGTATCATCAGTTCACCCGGTAGCATCGGTGAACAGATCGGTCACAGATTTTGGACGAGCGAACGACGGTCACGATTTATCTCACTAAATAGATTATTTACGGCTGCTTTTACATGAATTTCATCGTCCAATATAGACATGGTTGTTAAGTGATCGAAACAATCGAACATTAAAACGTTTTGAGTACTTTTTACTGTCAAAAACATCAAACAATCTGAAGCTTATACAGCTCGCAAAGTCTGAAATTAGACAAGAGGTTCCCTGCAGCTAGGGAAATATAAATTTTGTTGCAACAGAGCTTAATCCCTCCCTCCGGCCGGCCGGCGAGAGTGCACGACTGCTCACGATTATTTTAGATTTATTCTGTGGGTAATATTGAACAAAAGTGTAACTCGTACAATATTTAATAATAAAATGATAATATCAAGGAATACACAGCAGTGTGCAGATTTATTTGCAGGCAAATTTGCAGATAAACCTATCAGTTTTGAACATTTTTTTTTTTATGAAAATAGTCGCAAAAAGGGTAGACCTATCGTGTGGGCCGCGGACGGCCCGCACTGCGACTATTAGAAGGAAAAGGGATTATAGAAAGGAGATGATTGTGGATACGCTTTTTAAAAAGTTGCAGGTCATAGTTCTCTGGAAAAACTGATTTTGGAAGATTATTCCATTCCGTAGCAGCCCTGTAAAATAAGGATTCTTGATGAAGATTGGTCCTTGTAGTGTCAATCTTGAGAGTAAATGGGTGAGACTGATCAGCGTGCCGTGTTCTTCGGCCGAATGTGGCGAATGGTGGTACAAGAGTTTTTATTTCTCTGGAGCATCTGCCATGGAAATATCTATAGAGCAATGACTGGTCTGCAACTCTTCTTCTATGTTCTAGAGGGTGAAGGGTATCTGTGTATCAGTAGAGGTCGGATTGTGGAACTGTATGGTATCCGGAACTAGTGCCGGATAAAGAACTTCTCGAAAAAGTTCAGCGTCGATTAACCAGACTATCCTTCGGGCGTAGAAGGCCTAGTTATACAGAAGGACTAAACATTATGGATCTTCCGACTTTTGAACAACGTCGTCTTCGTGGGGACATGATAATCACCTTCCGCATTTTAAATTTAAATTATGAAGAAGCATAAGCTTAAGAAGCATATTTTTTGTAGGACACAAATGGAAACTGAAGAAAGAAATATTCACTTGTAGGACAAAGCAACATTTTTTATGTAATCGTGTTTTCTCAACATGGAACTGTCTACCTGAGGATATTGTAACGGCACCATCTGTCAATATTTTTAAGAACAGACTAGATGCTTTTCTATTTCCTAATTAATCTTTTCTTGTAATTTTTAATTTTCTAATTACCTTATTTTTAATTGTATAGTGCGATTCAGGGCTTATGGATCTTAGGGTCCCAATCCGTACCTTATTATAATAATTATAAAAATAATAAATTCTACACTGCTAGTGGGGATGCGCTGTTGCTAAATCTTATCAAATTGTAAAATTCACTCGTCTAGTTTCAAACTTTACAAACTGTATGTTACATCACAAGCAGAAACCCTAGAGACGCCTTTTTTAAGACGCATATTCTTCGCGAAAGAGTCGAGAGACTGTGTAAACATTTGAGATACAACAACACTAAAGAGTAGAATGAAAATGAACAAGATCAGGATAAAAATATTAATTATACGAAACACGCAGAAGAGGCAAACATAAAAAGGGACAAGGAAAAAATGGGGCATATTTTTTTTTTTAATATCTATGAAGCAACCGAAGGGATTTGAATCCTGTAACAGAAAAACGCGGTAAAAAAAATTCAAAACCACGTGCCAATGTCAAAATGATGCCAAAATCAATTGATATTATAACCAAACAAAATAATAAATGCTTCTTATGGGAAACATGAGCCAATGGGAAACTTTTAGTGCTTTGCTTTAATTTGATTTGGTTAAATCTCCTCGGTTGGTGATTTCCAGTCTTTCTTTATTTTGTAAAAAGATTAACAACCGCTTCAAAACCCTTTTCCACGCATTATGAAGATGGAAAATCTATTAAAAACTTTCTACGATAGTCCTTAATGCAGGATAATTTATAGGTATGTCCCTCTGAATACAAAGTTGCTGATATCCTCTTCTGAACTGTACTTTGAGCTCTTCGTTAGTGTTTATTCCGATCAGTTCTTGTAATATGACATCCGCTTCTTCATTATCGCCATATGGATTAATCCTGTGTGATATTTTTGTGCTCTAAACATCAAACCCATTTTCAAATGCTGTATGAAGCCTTTGAAATAAGAGTTAGTGGTAGAATCCTTAGAATATTATGGACATAACATATATCCAATGAAACTGACCTAAGAAAAATGAATGTAGGAATAGAAATCCTTAGAATTGTTAATACCTGGTATACTTGTATCGAAAGCCGGGAGTTCCTGGGAAAGGTTGAGAGTAGAAGAGGATAATGTGAGAGATTGGACTGTCGAAGTACAGCTAACCTTTTTTAAAGAATATTGGACCCTTAGAATAATGTCGAAAATAGACCAGTAAAAAGAATGTGAAGAGAGCTAAATACGAATATACGATGACCACGAAATAAATGGGATGAAGAAATAGTAGAGATACTAAAAGAGAAAAGCTGGAACAATAAAAACAATTTGCGAAAAAACAATACAACCTGCACCACTTTGTGGTAGGTCAATATTACGAGGGTATTTCATAATTAAAAGGCACTAATTTTGTTAGGTAATGCAGAAGTAAAAAATGCTTCGCGCGCCGCTGTACTTGTAAAGGGCCAGAACTGGCGATAATTAATCCTAAGCTGCGGTTTGGAGATTCTATTTTCTAAATTCGTAGTTACGGGGTAACCCGAATACCCGAAAAATAAAAAATAAAGAAAGGCAGAGGATGGTAAAAAGTAATAACTAACCGCTGACACCTGTTTTGTGAAGAAAATGACACGGCGTGCAGAGGAAGACACTCATTTCAGGTAAAGTTTTTTTTCGGACACACAGAGTGTAGTGGAGTCACGGACTTGTGCCATTAGGCTTAATTAAATAAATTATATGTCTCCATGTCGATGGGATATTATGCGGTTTTGTGAAGAAACTTATTTTTAAGATGCGGAAGAAGAAATAACTGATAATTTAAGATAGCACGAAAATATCATCGGCTACATGCGTTTCATCGGAGGCATTCCTTCGATTGATTACTTCATTCGAAATCATGATTAAATCATTTTTATATTTGAAGGATCTTTTCTTCATTAATGTCTTCTTATCGTTTGCGTGATGAAATTGTGCTTGAATCACCGGCAAACCCTCGATGCACGAAGAACCATTTCACGAACTGTCAAGAACAAAGCGTAACATCCGGGATTCTGAACGTTTCAGTCGAAGAACCTCTCTTGCTGGATTAGCAAACGTCAGCTTTGTTGGTGCTTGATTCCATTATCCTGGAAACTTTAAAAAGTCGGTTAACTTCGAATCTAGAACTAAAAAAGAGTACACAACAACCAAATTTAAGGGGTACTATGTAATGAAAAGTATGGCAACAAGATTACCAAACGTTTCAAATCCTTCCTGGGAATCACCAAACCCAGAGACATGCCCCAATATGAGATAAAAAACAAATTTAACTTTAAAGAATTCGACACCGACTTTTCCAAAGTTCCAAGGTTAGGTTAAAACGGCGGTTCGGAGGGAACCCACTTGGGCCTTTTGGCCCGTTGTGCTAAAATGAGACAGATACAGCTGGGAAGGTGGTGCCTTCTCTTGCTAGCTTGTTCGCCTTACATCTCGCTAAACTTTTGTTCATTGCAGAGTGTACAGACAGCTGCTTCGGTAATGGCTGTCATTTCGGCTTGATACACACTGCACTAGACTTTTCCAAAGCCTTTGATAGTCAACCACAGTTTATTAACTGCAGAACTTTAATCGCCGGGAAGCATTCTAGTAGTAGAGTCTAATATGTAAAATATGGTAGTTTAGTATCAGATAAGTTCCTTCAGGTGAACACCTTCGAGTGAGTCAACCCAGCAAAAGTAAAAATTAGTTTAAAATACTAAGAGGAATTCTGCTGGTTAATATGGTACCTTAATAAACTCAGATTAGTAGAGGAAAAAGGAATGTAGGAAGAAAACGGGAGAACATCAGATAGAGAAGGGAGATTTACCTAATCTAAAGCCATTCAATATCCTGAAGCCATACTGGTTTAGTAGTTGAGGTTGATTCAGATCTATCTTTCCAAGTTGGTATTAGACGACAGTGTCCTATAAGCAGTCCCGTTAGAATTCGCAGGTCGTTCCTGCTCCATTCTAGAATCTGCTTAGTTGTGTTTCTCCAGGAGTTTACGTAGCCATTCAATATCCTGAAGCCATACTGGTTTAGTAGTTGAGACATCCTAAGCAGCTGTGCAGCTGCGCAACAGATCGTTTAGGTCGTAGTGTATTGACGACCCTATTGCCAATCGAAAAAATCAACCAAAAGAATTGGAACTGTCAAAGTGGTCCAAATTAGGGTTCATGTTTCTTTAGGAACGCCGCTAGATGGAGCCGATACCTGCAGACAGATGATGATGAATGATCGCATCATTTTATTTTCATTGCATTTGTTTTGTACTGTTATGGATCGTAGTTAATTTGTCACTGAAAACATGTTCTTCAGTCTGTGGGTTTAATTGGTTATAAAATATGCAGAAACGGAAGTTTCAATAGTTAATATAAAATACGCGGTAATTTGTTTTCAACGGCATTGTTATTTTTTTTTTTTAATTTTTTTTTATCGTAATTGAGCTGTCGATTATCCGTAATACGCGGTAACATTATAATTTAATGTGCGGTTTTATATAATTCCATTAAAGCAATATATAAATAATTGAAAAGTGTACAGTCAGCGCATTCTTCGCCGTACGGAAAATGACTAAATTAAATAAAATTGTGACTAATATTAACCGTACAAACAATGAAATATTTAAATTAACTTATGCACAAAACCATGAGAACAACAATTACTGTACATCGATAAAGTTTTGTTGGATTATCTTCGGTATAATTCACGTGAGAATTTAATGATATTGTTTGACCAAAAAGTAGAGAATGTAGAAGTTCGAGTGTATCCTATTGAAGGTCGAGCAACTTTAAAAAAATTGCCGCAGAGACAACATCGTTAAAGGTCCAAGTTTTTCAACCCCTCAAACTCGAGTAGCAAACCTTTCTCTTTGACGAAACGTAGTCGCGTCTGCCCACCCTCTAAATAACCTCTAACGGCTATGGTTTTAATTCTTTTAAGTGGCTTTTTCATCCAACAACTTCTGCATTACTTTGAGAAATATTCATCTGTTCATTGACTCATAAATAATCTTTCTGTATCGATAGAACGCTGACAGGCTGCTCTATTTTTTGAAGACACTTTCGTGGTCCATAAACTAAGGTACTGTGTACCCCATCCCTCGTCAAATTTCGAAGGTTTCCCATCTAAAACGGTGAACAAAGCTCTTGGTCGTGTTAACTTACTTCCAAACAAAATGTTTAATCATTTTCTAAACTTTGGTGGTGCATTTAGACATTTCCTTCGTTGAATGTACACTGTGATATTTTTCTGTACAATGCTGTCTTGCTAATCTTGGTACACAAATCGTCTCTATTTCTCTGTAAAGTTGCTGCCTGTTGTAACCCAACTACAATGATCATCTTTATTTCTATGGGAATTTGCTTGATTGTTAATCTAGTACTTTGATCGTGACTATTTCTCCGGGAAATTGCTACATTGGTAATCTAGTTACGGTAATCGTATCCATTTATCTGGAAAATTAATGTCTTAAAAATCTCGTTTAGCAAAGCATCTTTTTTTCTCTGCGAAATTGCTACCTTGGTAATCCAGCTATACTGCTCGTCTCTATTTCTCTGGGAAATTGCTGCCTGTTGTAACCCAGCATTTGGCTTCGGGCTGTTACCAAGCATCGTCCATCATTAATATCCTAGGGATATTACTACTAAAAATTGGTTGCACTGTTAATCTCTATATCTCTGGAAAATTGCTGCCTTTTTAATCCGGCTACTCCATTTTTTTGTGAAATTGCTCTTTAGGGAATTCTGTTACGTGGATTCTTATTTTGGTAGTTGAATATAAAAGTGGCTTCACTAGATAGTCATGTATTTTGTAAATTTTGTCGCTAAAGCCTGAAGTTTTTCCACCTTCAACTTCTAGTGACTCACACGTCAAAATGCTGTCACGAATTGTACGCACCAGAAATTAAAGTAAAAGCTAAATGTACCAACCGAACTCATTAAAACGTCGAAAGCTTGTCGAGAGCAAGACTAATGATGCGTTCTGACATAGCTAATTGGAGCTTTTTAGGATTCATTTCGTTCTTTAAACGTTCCCCAGTCAGTGTAAACATGACGAATGTACGACCAGACCGACCTCACATTGTAACAACAGAGGCGGTTCTAACGAAAAGTCGCCCGCTGCGACCGAAATTAGATGTGAATGGTGGCCCGCTGATCGGGCCCCGTGCGGTGTCCTATTACTACAAAACTCGTAATGTATTGTTTCAAATTTACGCGGCACCCTTTGTTGCCGAATCCGTAAGGGGGGCCCGTCGAGATTTTTAATTCAATTAAAATGCGCCGGTCAACAGCTCCGCTCTCGGCCCCCGGATAGCATGCTCTTATGCTTTATAATAAATACCATGCAATTAAGTGTATAAAACAATTCCTATTTTTGTTTTCTAAAACTATTTTTTTTTATAAAATATTGTCATCAGTTTTTTGATTTTCCATAAAAAACATCTTGACCGATTTAAATGAAAATCTAAACAGTTCTAAGTTGCTTAATTATGCGTCGAATGCAATTGGTCCCACGTCGATATCATTTTTGTTCTCGAGATAATCGAGACGAAAAATAATTCCGAAAGTTTACCATTTTTTTCAGTTTTTGATTTTCCATAAAAAACAGCTCAACCGATTTTGCTGAAAATCTAACCAGTTCTAAGTTGCGTAATTATGTGTCGAATGCAATTGCTCCCACGTCGCTATCATTTTTTGTTCTCGAGATAATCGAGACGTAAAATAATTCTGAAAGTTTACCATTTTTTTTATTTTCCATAAAAAACAGCTTGACCGATTATGCTGGAAATGTAATCAGTTCTAAGTTGCGTAATTATGTGTCGAATGCAATTGGTCCCACGTCGATATCATTTTTTGTTCTCGAGATAATCGAGACGAAAAATAATTCCGAAAGTTTACCATTTTTTCAGTTTTTTGATTTTCCATAAAAAACAGCTGGACCGATTTTGCTGAAAATCTAATCAGTTTGAAGTTGTGTAGTTATGCGTCGAATGCAATTGGTCCCACGTAAAATCATTTTTGTTTTCGAGATAATCAAGACGAAAAATAATTTTGAAAGTTTACCATTTTTTTCAGTTCTTTGATTTTCCACAAAAAACAGCTTGACCGATTTTCCTGAAAATCTAATCAGTTCTAAGTTGCGTAATTATGCGTCGAATGCAATTGCTCCCACGTCGATATGATATCATTTTTTGTTCTCGAGATAATAGAGACGAAAAATAATTCCGAAAGTTTACCATTTTTTCAGTTTTTTGATTTTCCATAAAAAACAGCTGGACCGATTTTGCTGAAAATCTAATCAGTTTGAAGTTGTGTAGTTATGCGTCGAATGCAATTGGTCCCACGTAAAATCATTTTTGTTTTCGAGATAATCAAGACGAAAAATAATTTTGAAAGTTTACCATTTTTTTCAGTTCTTTGATTTTCCACAAAAAACAGCTTGACCGATTTTCCTGAAAATCTAATCAGTTCTAAGTTGCGTAATTATGCGTCGAATGCAATTGCTCCCACGTCGATATGATATCATTTTTTGTTCTCGAGATAATAGAGACGAAAAATAATTCCGAAAGTTTACCATTTTTTTCAGTTTTTTGATTTTCCATAAAAAACAGCTGGACCGATTTTGCTGAAAATCTAATCAGTTTGAAGTTGTGTAGTTATGCGTCGAATGCAATTGGTCCCACGTAAAATCATTTTTGTTTTCGAGATAATCAAGACGAAAAATAATTTCGAAAGTTTACCATTTTTTTCAGTTCTTTGATTTTCCACAAAAAACAGCTTGACCGATTTTCCTGAAAATCTAATCAGTTCTAAGTTGCGTAATTATGCGTCGAATGCAATTGGTCACACGTCGATATCATTTTTTGTACTCGAGATAATCGAGACGAAAAATAATTCCAAACGCACTTACGAACATACGCACATACGTACATTGTATTCGACTCTGGGGACCTTAAAATGTGGAGATTCGCAAAATCGGACCTATTACTAAACTTCCACCACGAAGTTAAATATACAATAGTGATGCATTAGGTACGTAAAAATATTTTGCAGCTGGTGGGTACTCAGGGGAGCGAGACAGTGAACTGTATTTTTTGATTAATTTTTAAGTTTTAAATTGAATTAAATCTCACCTGCTGCTCCAGCAAAGCGATGCGAAAGACGGTGTTTAGGCACGTCGGAGAGAATAAAGCTGGTGTGGGTTTTTTTTTTGTGTTAACTCGAGATTTTAACAAAATATACTTGTTGCTGATCTTATCACGCAAGTAAGAGTTGAAAGTTTTTACTGCCACGACTACAAAAATGTGTGTGATTACGTGTCTTTCCTCAAATTCTTCAAAATCATTTGATTTTGTTACCAATCAAGTTATCTTCCGTCAGCTGTGATCTTATATTAAGCCATATATAATAATTACGCACAATAAGAATTAGAATTTATCAACCAAGATAGATTGTAGATTGTAGGAGGGGGGTCGTGAAGGCAATGCTGCCTCTCCAGCACTTCGACCTATCAGATTTTTTGTACATAACCTTTAATCTATAAGAGAACCGGGATTCCGAGACTTCGTACGAAGTTTATTTGTCGACGTCAGAGAGTCGACCACAATTAGGGTGCATATTAATGAGCGCTTTGTCGGCCTCGGCCTCCTTCTGGTAAACTCTCGAACACCTCGTCTAGCGGGTTCGAAAAGGTAGAAGGATTGTTCCGGACTCTAGAAAAAAGGTCGATTGCTCTGGAATTATGATTTAGAGGTATAAAAAGCACAGCGGCCGCGAAAAGGACAGTTTCGAGTTTTACGTTTTTATGAATTATGAAATTTTATTAGTTGTAAAAGTTGTATATCTAAGTGATTTCTAAAAGTAAAGTTTATTGCGTAAAAGTATTGGAATAAAAATTGTTTTGTTAGTGTATCGAGAGTTTAAAATTACCAAACCCAAGAAGAAAGTAATTTCATAACAATACAAAATTATATATAGATCACGCTGTAACAATTAACTTTTGGATGTGCCTTGGATCACTTTATCAAATCATGCTTTCCTATAATATAATTGTTTTATGTATAATTCGATAAAAATTACTATTAATTATTTTCTGTCGACATTGACCGGCCTATTAATCCAAGACCACTTGGATTTCGACAGATTTTGATGGACAGCGCCTTTGGAAAAAGAATCCGTTTAAAAATTAATTTTAACCGAGTAAAAAAACTATTATCTCTAGTCGTTCTTTGATTAATTTATTTATTTTTTTGATTATTATTAATTGCATTCAATTTATATTTAAAATAGTGAATTATTTTACCCGTCCCTTCGACACCCACTGTAGTAGCAGTCGAGACAAATCCAATGCATTTGTAATTAGATGAAAATATTATCGCCTGATTTCGGGCTCTATGCACTAAATGATAATTATGTTTATTTGTTGATGTTAGTTAGGGGTGAGCGGTAGTTTAATACGAGCACTGAAATCACTTTACGAGGATTTCACTGCTTGTGTCAGGATAAACGGAGCTTGCGCGGACTGGTTTAACATCAAAAAAGGTGTAAGACAGTGATGTGTGGCTTCGCCATGGCTGTTTAACTTATACATAGACGATTGTTTAAATGATTTGAAAGAGAGTGCGTATGGATTTAAAATGAAAGATTTAATCGTCAAATGCCTTCTTTACGCCGATGATCAAGTCATATTAGCGTGATCTGAGGAGTTGCAGGCGAGGCTTAATGTTATGCATAATGCCCTAAAAATCAAAGGGATGAAAATAAATGTAAACAAAACGAAAGTATTGGTTTTTGAAAGGGAAAAAAGCATGACAAACCGTAAAGTTTCGATTGAGGGAGAAAGAGTGAAACAAGTAAATAAATTTGTGTACTTGGGTTTAAAGTTTACGAGAGATGGAAAGTATGACAGTGACATTGAGCGAAGGATTTGGCAGGAAAACAAATTAATGGGGCACTGCATAGCTTTATGAACAGCCAGAAAGTGTAAAAAAAGGCACGTCTAGCTGTGCATAGAGTTGTGTTTCTACACTTATGTATGGTAGTGAATGTTTGGTTTGGCAGAAGAAGCATATAAATAGGATTAATGCTGCGGAGATGAGTAGTCTGAGAAGTATAGCCAGACTGACTCGGTTGGATGGATAAAGTAAAAAATAGTGAAATAAGAGAACGCTGTGGTTACAAAGATAGATAAAGGAATGCTAAGATGGTTTGGGCACGTAGAAAGGATGGATTAAGGAAGATTGACGAAACAAATTTATAAGGCGAGTGTGAATGGACGTAAGTTGGTAGAGGTCGACCTCGGCGAACATATCTCGATTAGATCAACATTGAAAGATCAAGAGTACCAACAACCGACAAGCATGCATGAGTGCACTGATAAAAGTAGAGGAAGCAAAAGATATGTGTAAGAACCGTAGCGGAAGTGAAAGGAAGTGGTCTCTGCCTACCCCTACGGGAAAAAGGCGTGACCATATGTATATATGTATGTATGTTAGTTTTTTTGGTGTCTTCTTTATGTTTTGATATCGTTTTCTTTAAATACCTTCTTGCTTGTGCCAAATTAGCATCTATTAATATTGTTAATATTGTTGCAGATAATTTTGTAGACTATAGGAGTTTTTGTGTTTTGTGAAACCGTCATTAGTAAAAGTAATTTATTATTGATCATCATTCAAATCTGTTGCAATTCTTCCAAATAGTACCTGGCGTTTTTCTCTACAAAATAATTGTTTAGGATGTGATGATCTCCTTGTTTGACGAAAATCTCTGTCCGTTGAGCGCATTTTTTAGATTACCTAGGTAAAAAGTTTAAACCGTTGTTGTCCCCACAGTGGTAATTTGGCTTGTTTGGCCAAAAATAGATGACATACAATTACTCATACATAAACAAAATATTCGTTTGTAAATTCAATTATATCGTTTGTTTCAGGTGTGGTTCCAGAACCGTCGAGCGAAATGGCGTAAGCAAGAAAAAGTCGGACCCACCGGCCACCCTTACAACTCGTACTTGAATCCCTCTGCACAGGGTCCTGCGACACCGGTGGTCGCGCCGACGCTGCCAAATCCATTCAGTCTTCCATTCGGGCTGCGAAAACCGTTCGATTCCCTGACATTTAGATATCCCCCGCACGTCTTGCCTGGCTACTTACCCTCGCCGCCGCCGTCCTACCACAGAGGTGGCGGACCGGCTCTGCTACCTCCCTCCGTGGGACTGTATCCTTCGGCCAGCTCGTTTCAGACCCTTTTAGCTAACATATCGGCGGCGCAGCGCCCCAAACAGGAGTTCACTGCCTCGCCGCCGTTGAGTCCCGGTTCTTCCGGATCGGGTGTGGCTGCTCCGGACGTCGATAGGAGAAGCTCTAGCATAGCGTCGTTGAGGCTCAAGGCTAGGGAACACGAGTTAAGACTGGAGATGCTCAGGCAAAACGGAGATTTGATCAGCTGAACTTGCTGCTTGCTTCGATCGTTTCCACTCGATGGGGCACTCTGAAGCAGTGGAAATATTGCGTGGTAGCTGCATCTTTGAAATTACGCGTGGGTATCGATATTTTTGGATAGTTATTTTACATAAATTAAGAATTAATGTGGTTGGAAAGGTAACGAAAGTTTTATTTAACTGAGTGGAACTCTTGGACTTGAAAACAATAACAAAAGACTAAAAAAAAATTATTTGCAGAAACTTATTCTGACTAACTACTCTTATAAAAATATTAGGTGTGGCTTACTGATGTTGCGAAAGATTTCAACGATTCCTTTGCCCTCAGAAATGCGCATGTATTATTATCCTATTAAAAATTTTGGAAGGAAATTACCTGGAAAACTTTTATTGCATTTTAAACATTTATTGTGAATATTATCTTTACTCGAAAAAAACTATCATTAATGTGGGTAAGAATGACAATAGACTGTATATCTGAGAGTTAAACTAAGACTTGATATTCGAATATTACAAAAAACTCCTTTCCTTGTCTGTAGACCACCATTTTAAGCTGATCGACGAGGTCGATTAATCCGGCTGGAAGGACTTTTTAATATGGACGAGAAATGACAATGGACTGTATATCTGAGAGTCGTACGCAGTTTGATTTTCGACAACAGGTTAACCACTTACCTTGTCTGTAGACCACCATTTAAGGGTTGGTTAATCCGGCTCGAATGACTTTTTAACGATGAACGATGACATTGGATGACAATGGACTGTATGTCTGGAAGACGAACGAAGACTAAGGTTCGACAATTACAAAAAAACTACTTACCTTGTCTGTAGACCACCATCTAAGTTGACCGATGAGGTTAATTAATCCGGCTCGAGGAATTTTTAATATAGACAAGAAATGACAATAGATTGTATATCTGAGTGTCAAAAAATACAATACAACAAAAAACCTTACCTTGTCTGTAGATCACCATTTTAGTTGATCGACGAGGTTTTATTGCATGACCGTCCCTTCAGTCTTCTTCCCCGATGGTGCAATCTCACATTCGCGACTTACAATGTTGTTCTTAGGCTAGCATGTCAGGAACCATCCCGAGAATTTGGTGGTTTTTTGTTTCACTCAGTATCCCGGAGTGGTCCCCGCCCTATCCTGTCTCTTCTCGTTCTTTTACCCACATAATAATGACTAACTAAAAATTATTTACAGGAATTTATCTCGACTAACTTTTCTCGAGTATGGATTGCAAATGTTGCAAAGGATTTCAATGAAATCTTAACCTATGAAGAAAATAAATGTTTCATTTTGCTTAAAAACGTTAAAAGGAAACATCCTAGACAATTTTTATTACTCTTCTGGTATGGATTTAAAGTGTTTAAGCAAATCTTTCAGCCACACATAATATCACCAATAGTTCATTGTTTGTTTATTGAATATAAATAAATGTTTCAGTACTTTTATCGCTGCTTTATGAAGTCTGAATAAAGAGATTTTTAACGGAAAGTACCCAAATGTGCTAAAACGTATATTTCATCGTTCCGTTTCGTCTTGAGCTTTTTAAAACTTTCACAGTTGCAAGAGTTATGATTCGCCATTTGGAGCGCTAAAAAATGTGAGTAGATATCGATACCCCCTCGTAATATCAAAATTGCTGGAAAGTGGCGTCTTCGTTTGGTACCCGAAATATAAAATAGTAGTAAAATTTGTTGTTGTTGATAGAAATAAAAAAATGGCATTTTTTGTGTAAATTAAGCGTGCCGAAAGATTATATAAGCTAAAAAATAATGTAACAACGTTTTAGCACAACTTTTTCGGCAACCCAACGGGGAAGGATATTTTCGTGAGAGAATTCTTTCGAGAATTGAATTGTTTCATAGACTGTATATACACGGTACTCTAAAAGTATTAGTCTTAGTGACTTTTTCAAATTTTTTGTAAATACAGTTACGATTATTATATTTATAAATGGAAAATTGTTCTTTTTTTGTATTGTAATTTAGGTACGTTCATCGATATATTGTTGAAGTGGCTGCATATAGTAACGAATCCGTCCAAAAACTTGATGAAATATTGTCAATAAATATTTTTTAAGATACTATGCGTTTTATTTATTATGAGCGAGAGTGAAATGCACCGTAATTTTTAGTTTGTTTAAATTTATTATACTCCGCTCGCTTGGCGTGTATAGCACGTTACCGAGAAAATTACGAAGAAGCAGATTGCCTTGCCAAAGAAGGGGCAAATACACAATTTTCCGGCCCAGAACCCTTTTGTGGACTCTCCAAAGCCCACTCTTGAAAGGAGAGGTTCGACGCTGGGAAACAGATGAAATGAAATCTTACTAGCATAAAAAAATCAGACTAACACGCTGCTATATATTCTCCACATTTCTCTATGGAGTAAAGAGTTGGACGCTGACCGACTCATTATTGAAAAGGTTGGAGGCCTTTGAAATGTGGGTTTACAGAAGGATTCTACGAATAAGCTGAATGGACCGAATAAGAAATGAGGTGGTTCTACAACGAATGAGGAAAAACACAGAAATAATAAAAAGCCGAAAACTCGAAAACTTCGGCTACGTGATGAGGCATCCAAAAATATATTACCTCCTTCATTTAGTGATGCAGGGTCAGATTGCCGGAAGTAGAGGTCCAGGACGAAGAAGAACATCTTGGCTCCGAAATTTTCGAGAGTGGTATAGCAAATCATTCGCTGAACTATTCCGAGCTGCGATAAACAAAGTTATTATAGCCAATATGATTGCCAACGTTCGATAATCGGATAGGGTACCGGAAGAAAAAGATAAAGTGCCAGGACAAAGACAAGCGGAAAGGCTAGTAAGCCCTCTTCTTCTTCTTCTCGTAGCGTCACAACCCTTCGTGGGTCTATCTACGACTCGTCTCCACCTATTCCTGTCCAACACAATCTCCTTCCAGTCCCGTACTCCCAAAACTTTTACATCATCTCTGATATTGTCCCTCCATCTGAGCCTTGGTCTTCCTAGAGGTCTCTTTCTTACTGGGTTTTCCTCCCATATCCTCTTGATAAGCCGTTCATTCGCCGATCTCTCTACGTGTCCGGCCCATCTGAGTCTTTGTGCTTTTATTTCGTTTATTAAACTCGGTCTTTTGTACATGTTCTTGAGACCCTCATTCGTTCTTATTCGATATTGAACAGTTCTCTCACCTACTGTAGGCCCAAACATCTTTCGTTTAAACCGTCTTAGCACTAGTTCGTTCTGCTTCGTCATTGTCCATGTTTCCGAATCGTACATAATAATTGGCTTGATTACTGCCGAATATATCCGTATTTTAGAGTTCCTAGTTATCAGTCGGGACCTAAACAGGTCTTGTAAGGCGAAGAAACATTTATTGCCCTTTTGTATTTTTGCTTTTATTTCGGTACTGATATCGTTATCCGAGGTTATAACTGCTCATAGGTACTGAAATTGGTTTACGCATTCGAAATTGTAGGTGTCCATGGTTATGTTTTGTCCTATTCTGTCTCTTCCTGCTCTCCGTCTGACATGCATATATTTGGTCTTGTCCTTGATCATAAGGCCCACTTTCTTGGTCTCCTTCTCTATGTTCATGAACATTTCTTTTTTTTAATCGTACTGCTTCCTACCATGTCAATGTCGGCATATGCCAAGATCATTTCTGGGCCATTATTTGTGAATATTTCCAGACCAATATTTGTTGCTTTGATAGCCATGTCTAGCACTACGTTAAAAAGCAATGGTGACAGACCATCGCCCTGTTTTAGGCCATTGTTGATGGAGAATGTTTCAGTTTTGTTCTTTCCTATTCTAACTTTGGCTTTAGAGTTTTATACGCATATCTTGGTTAACTTTACGATCTTTTCTGGTACCCCTATGCCTTCCAACGTTTGCCAGATACTTTTCCTGGTGATGCTATCGTATGCCTGGCGGAAATCTACAAACAGTTGGTGGACCTCTCTGTTAAACTCCCAGCTTTTCTCCAGGAGCTGTCTTATGGTGAATATTTGATCTCTTGGGTCGGAACCCGCATTGGTAGTCCTCTAAGTTGTCTTCTGCATATGGGGATATGCTTCATCTTAGTACATTTGATAGCAGGTATCTAAGGTATCACCCTAAAAAGATGGGCAAAAACAAAGAGTGATAGTTGCCGCTACTGCGAGAACTTCGCTGAAACTGCAGAACATTTGCTTTGCGAATGCCCAGTGCTTTTCTGCAAGAGGCTTAAGTTTTTGAAAGGGGCCTTTCTAAAGCTTTTCGATGTCAGAAACTTAGCCCCCAGGAAACTGATAAACTTTGCTCGAAGTCTCGGAATCCTCGAATAGATTAAGGGTTATGCACCAAAGATCTGATAGGTCGAGGTGCTTGAGAGGTTACATAGCCTTTACGAACCCCCCCCCCCACAATCTACCGAGAAAATAACAGAGTGTGGCCTCACATAAAACAAATGTTTACTTGCATTTACCCATTAATCTTATTTAAGCTTGACCACCTTGTTTTCCCATAAACCTTTTCCCTTTTTGAGTACATTAACAATACAACCATAACGTATAAATGAGGATGGAACTTTTAGATCCATATCCTAAGTAAGTGACAACAATTCGTGAACTATCCTCGTATTTTCGATTTAACTACAAACAAAGGGTGCACACTTATACAGGGTGGCCAACCGAAAACGAAACAAAGCCATTTGCGGGAACCTCGTTAACATTTTAGAAAAACGCTTAGACACGTCGATTTATTATTAAAGGGGGACACTCTTTTCCGGTATTTTTGACTCCACTACTTTCGACCCCAAGCAAGGCTAAGAATCACCCCAAAATTTTTAAATGGCATTGGGAGTCGAATAAAATGTCTTTTGAAAGCTCTGACATTTCTCTTTACAATAGTCTTTAAATTTTACATTTCCTCCCAATACTTTAAAAAAAATTACATGTAAATATTCCAATTATTTTAGTTGCTTACTTCTTAATTGATTAAATGTTCAAACTTACATACAACAATAAAGATTTTGTTTAAAACGTTCACGCACATTCCGAAGAATTTCCAGAGTAATTCGACGGCACTCGTCAACGATTCTTTGACGCAAATCTTCCATATAGATTTATAGATTTTACTTTTTAGATGTCCCCACAAAAAGAAATCGAGGGGCGATAAATCTGGCGATCGTGGAGGCCATTCAATGCTGCATCTTCTCCCAATCTAATGCCGTGGAAAACGTTGGAATATTTACATGTAATTTTTTTTAAAGTATTGGGAGATAATGTAAAATTTAAAGACTATTGTAAAGAGAAATGTCAGAGCTTTCAAAAGACATCTTATTCGACTCCCAATGCCATTTAAAATTTTTGAGGTGATTCTAAGCCTCGCTTGTGGTTGAAAGTAGTGGAGTCAAAATACCGGAAAAAAGTGTCCCCCTTTAATATAAAATCGACGGGTCTGAGCGTTTTTTTTTACTTTACCTTAACTTTTGCGAGTCCGAATCTTCCAAAGTTTTTCAGCCCAGTAGCGGGCTACGTTAATAGCGTTGTCGTTGGCAATCCACATAATTATCATCCATGGAACACGTTGCATGGCACAGTATGCAAGTAAACTTGTCGCACTCAAATGGGCAAACAGCTATTTTTCAACCGCAACAGCGTGCTCTAAGATTCTACTTATTTTTTTTCAAAATAACATAATACACACTTGACACTGACAGAGAAACTTAAAACTGACAGGTGTCAATTTAATTTAGTTTATTGCCAATTTGAAATTCACCAATGCCAGTTAGAAATTTATGTAGCTAATTTGATTTTAATGTCATTTTGATTCTGATTGATGCCAACATCCATACAAACATACTCACAAACTTTCGCGTTTATAATAGTAGTAGGTTCACACAATATCTTTATAAATTATGTATAAGCTACATTATTTCTAAGTTTTCATTCGGTAGTTTTTGCATGAAAGTGTAACATACATACATACATACCTACTCACAAACTTTCGCGTTTATAATAATAGTGGGATGGTATAGAAATCTTTGGATGTGAAAGCAAGTCTTATTGGGCAATATTGCAGGGAAGCTGGGAAGCTAGCCAAAATGTTAAACAATGATCAACAATGCTTCTTGGTACGTGCCATGCATCTCATAGTGTCATATGTCAAAGGTGTAATCACAGAGAAAAGTAAAAAACACCACACCAAACTTGAACGTCATTCCAACACACTCTCCTGTACCCACTACTAGAACAACAGAATCATAGAAGACTCATAGGAAATTGGCCCGCTAATCTGAAGAAAGGTTAAAGGGGATTTGTTACATGGAGTAGACCTCTGCACGCCAAGGAAGGACTAAACGATAATAAGTTCTTGAGTCAACACATTAGCACACAGAATATGTAGTTCTAATTGCTAATAAATTATGAGAAGTGAACTTCTTTGTAGCCGAATAACACGCCTTAAGTCGCATATCTTTATGTACTTTTATCGTCGTCATTAAATGTTCGAAAAAATCCCCGCCCTCCGAGTTTTCATCGATAAATTATAAATTAACAGTTATTTTGCATAATTTTTTATCAAACATCGCACTCAATTATCTACTAATTATTTTTAATTATCAGTACAAAGAAATGCAATCTAATAAAATGTGCAATTAATCCTTTAATGTTATTAAAAATGTTTCCATAACATATTTTTTTTTTTTAACCAACGTTATTAATAAATAATTGTTTTATGCTACCATTAAATAATTTACCGTGCAATTAAGTAATTTAAATAAAATCACGCGAGTGAAAATTGTCGTGCACACACACAAAAAAATACGTGGCAAAAAAAAAATATTTTCTTAATTAAGAAAGCGATTAATGACAGCATTTTTTTGTTGCTCCGACAATCCTATCTTATATCATCGCGAAATGGTTACATACAAAGTTAATAATCTAATTACAATCCAATATCATAAAACGGTG
This sequence comes from Agelastica alni, assembly GCA_950111635.1. Lineage (NCBI taxonomy): Eukaryota > Metazoa > Arthropoda > Insecta > Coleoptera > Chrysomelidae > Agelastica > Agelastica alni. The sequence goes on from OX467716.1 coordinate 28,767,906, forward strand.
GTCTGATAATGATCGAAAATCTCGACGGTAGCTCCAGAACTTTAATTACAGATTATTACTTGCTAGATTGTACAAAAGTTTCAGCCGCATCATCACCGTCTGTCTCTTTTTTTTGTTCATCGGATGAGAGCGAGATAAAATTTTGAAAAAGAACTCGAACGATACATACAAACGGGATCGATTTTGTAGGTTGTTTAGGGCTAATTCCACAAGTCATACCTATGACATAATTAAGCTTAACTTAAAACTCCACCAAACGCTAAACTCCGCTTGAGTCCATCTAAATTTAAGCCTAAGAATTGGTTCGGTTTAAAAGTTGTAAGTGGAGCTTATAGAAGTATCGACCTGTAAAATTGCCACTTCTTTTTTTTAACAATTACATACATACATTATAGTCACGCATTTTTCCCGTAGGGGTAGGCAGAGACCACTTCCTTCCACTTCCGCTACGGTTCTTACACACATCTTTTGCTTCCTCTACTTTTATCAGTGCTCTCATACATGCTCTTCGGTTGTTGGTACTCTTGACCTGGCCTTTCTTCAAAACAATGTTGATCTGATCGAGATATGTTCTCCGAGGTCGACCTTTACCGATTTGCCCATTCACACTCGCCTTATAAATTTGTTTCGTCAATCTTCCTTCATCCATCCTTTCTACGTGTCCAAACCATCTAAGCATTCCTTTATCTATCTTTGTAACCGCATCTTCTTTTACACCACAGCGTTCTCTTATCTCACTATTCTTAACTTTATCCAACCGAGTCACTCCGGCTATACTTCTCAGACTACTCATCTCCGCAGCATTAATCCTATTTTCATGCTTCTTCTGCCAAACCCAACATTCACTACCATACATAAGTGTAGGAACCAACACACCTCTATACAAAGCCAGACGTGCCTTTTTTGATACTTTCTGGCTGTTCATAAAGCTATGCAGTGCCCCATTTATTTGTTTTCCTGCCAACACCATTCGCTAAATGTCACTGTCATACTTTTCATCTCTCGTAAACTATAAACCCAAGCACATAAACTTGTTCCACTATTTCTCCCTTACTCATAACTTCACAGTTTGACTTTCAAAAACCATAACTTTCTATTTGCTTACATCTATTTTCATCCCTTTGATTTTCAGGGCATCATGCATAACATTAACCATCGCCTGCAACTCCTCTTCAGATGACGCTAATATGATTTGATCATCGGCGTAAAGAAGGCACGATCAAATCATTCATTTTCAATACTTACGCACTCTCTTTTAAATCTTTTAAAAAATCGTCTATGTATAAGTTAAACAGCCATGGCGAAGTCACACATCCCTGTTTCACACCTATTTCGATGTGAAACAAGTCCATGTAAGCTTCGTTTATCCTGTCACAAGCAGTGAAATCCTCGTAAAGTAGACCTTCTGACTTCTAGCCAAGAATTTTTCCACTATACCTCGTAATGAAAAGACCTGATCCATATATCTACTTCCTTTTCTAGATCCTGCTTACACATCCCATATCATCTTAGTTTCATTTGTTACCCTTTTAATCAATATCTTTGCATACAGTTTGCCGACTATGCTGAGTAAACTAATACCTCGGTAGTTCTTACAGTCCTGCATTTTTAGGTTTAAACAAAATTTAACCTATCAGGTGACACGTTCCTGTCAAAGACAACATACACTGGTTCCGGATGGAAGATATATTCTATGACGATTTGGACATAAATGAGTTTACTGAATTTGGTTTTCCAAGACAAGTAAATGTGCGTCCTAATTATTTTGAAAAAATGAACAATTTAACGTTTTTCAAAATATTCAGATTGTATAAGAAAACAGTACTACTTATACATTATTATTATTATAAAAAGTTGCTCTTGTTTGAATCACGTAATTCGATCGATTATCGAGTTATTTATTTGCTTCTAAAATATTAATAAACTTTAATTTTATCTAAAATTTTATTCTCTAAATGTGTAACAAAACAAAAAAAACTTTATAGTAAATATTTTACTGATAGTTCAGCTGCAAAAAAATATTGCTTTAATTTACTAAATACAATCAAATGCAACTAGCGCCCTCTATTAGCAATGGTAAAGGAGAGTCCGAATTGGCAACCCTCATGCCGAAAAACGTAAAATTACCAATTTTCAAATAAAAATTGTGAAAACAAGAAAAATTATTGCGAAAATCAAAATCCATGTATAATATTTAAATACCCGGTATCTTGGAAACTAGTGTAAGACATATTGGGCAGAATCATCATATTTTGGAGTCTATAATCTACAATTCAGAGATTGGACATTCTTAATGAATCACCCTAACATATTTATAATCATCATCATCAATTAGCCCATATACGTCCACTGCTGGACATAAACCTCTCTTGATTGCCTCCACATTCTTTTATTTTGTGCCTCCTGTATCCAATTTGTGTGGATACCTTTAATTATCATCGGACCATCTAGTTGCTGGTCGTCCCCCGCCTCTGTATGCGTCCAGTCTAGGCATGTGTTCAGCAGTTTCGTCTTCCACGCAGCAAAACCGACGGTTCGTTTGTTGATTCAGATCTATCCTTCCGAGGTGGTATTATAGACGACAGTCCGTCCTGTAAGCAGTCCCGTTAGAATTCGCAGGTCATTCCTGCTCCATTCTAGGATCTGTTTAGCTGTGTTTCTCGGGGGTATAGGTAAGAACGCCTTCGAGTGAATCAACCCTGGTATATCGGACCAGTACGTGAGTATTTTCCTCTCCGCTCAATCCAAAATTATTGTTTTGGCGGCACTTGTAGTGACTCCAAAAACCGGTTCTGGTCCAGTGAACGCAGATTCGCCACCCTGTTTTGCAAGGGTGTCGGCTTTTTCGTTTTCCTCCACCCCCTGGTGCCCAGGTACCCACAGCAAGGTCACTCTGTTGTTCGCACCAATGAAACCGATAAAGTTTTTGTCAAGCGTATTTTGTAAGCTAAAGTAAAACCAGTGACATACAGTGAGTCAAAAATTTATATATATATATATATATATATATATATATATATATATATATTGAACCTACTTAATATTATTTAAATATAAATTCAAATTCTTATTTTCATGTTTTTATGTCTATGGTAACAGTAATAGTTGATTAAAAGCAGTAGTTGATACCATTTCTTTAAACGATTAGTGAAAATCCGTTGTTTATTAACTAAAGAGAAATGGAAACGATTGTAATATTAAATTTTGATTACCTCCAGGACGAATTTTTAATGCCCATGAAGATTTACAGGCTATTAACTAAATTTAAAATAAACCCGTCAAATATCATTACGGGTATAATTTATTTACATTTAAAAGAACCATCCTGTGGGTCTTGAAACTAAACTCTCATGTTAATATAAATTGGAAGTGCCAATCATAATAATGAAACAACAGTCAAGCGTTACACACGGTATATTAGGTACCTGGGGATTTTGACTTTTCCGAGTCTCTGACTTATAAGTGAATTTTTGAACGTATCTCGCGGGTATGCTATCCCGAAGTGACAAGGTTCTAAATTGAGTTAAGGTAAATTTTACATTCAATGTTTGTTTGTGTTTCGGTGGCAGAGAAGAGTGGTATTTTTTAGTTTTTTTTTTACTTTCACAATGAATACCTGCTAAAATTGTTAATAAGTTTATTCCCAATATTAAAAACAAAACAAAAATGGTTTTATGTTAAAAATAGTAATATATCGTACGGTATTTAATCTAATCGTAATTTGCATCACTATTCACCCTCGTAGCGAGTCGTATAAAAATGAACGTAAAATGTTTATTGGGACTTTTGTTGACCAAGGCATCTACATGTATACATACAGGACGGCCAACCGAAACGAAACGAAGCCATTTGCAGGAACATCGTCAACATTTTTAAAAAACGCTCAGACCTGTCGATTTTTGATTAAAGGGGAAAACTCTTTTCCGGTATTTTTGACTCCACTACTTTCAACCCCAAGCCGTGCTGTCACCTGTCCTTTTCAACATTTATATTTCGGACATACCAACTACGAATGCAGTAAAAGTGCAGTTCGCCGACGACTTGGCTTTGGCATACCAAGCAAGAAGCCTGGACGAATGTGAGGATGCTGTAACTGCTACGATAAACAGTTATTTCCAAAACTGGAGACGAAAACCGAATCCTTTAAAAACGGAAGTAAATGCCTACCATCTGAATAACCGTGAAGCCATATTATTTAATGGAAAGCAACTAGAACACAACCCCAACCCAAATTACCTTGGTGTCACTTTAGACAGGACCCTCACATTTAAAAGCACCTAGACAATACTGCCAATAAAGTAAACACGAGGGTGGACATTATCAGGAAACTGGCGAGCAAACGCCAACACATTGCGAACTGCTACACTGGCGTTAGTATACTTTACTGTAGAATATTGTCCCCAGTTTGGAAGAACAAAGCCCTTACATACAAAGTTGACATAAAACTAAACCAGGCTATGAGAATCACTAGCGGAGTGGTAAAATCAACACCACTACCTTGGCTGCCTACACTGACTAATATTTTACCTCCTTCAATTAGACGAAAGGCGGCTACTGCTAAGGAGTTTCAAAAGTGCCAAACAGTCCGACACTCACTCCTCTATAACCAGCTACAAAACATACCCCTAGCCAGGCTTAAATCGAGGAAACCTCCTTGGCTAGACCAGGAAGTAGTCTTGTCATACAACGTTGCTGTAAGATGGCGAGAATTTTGGAGCCAACACCCACCTGCGAACTCCGACGTCATTATCGACCCAACCACGCGAATACAAGGCTTCTCTCTCCCCCGTAAACTATGGAGAGCTCTTGACAGATTTCGCACTGTCCATGGAAGATGTGCCCACATGCTATACAAATGGGGACTCACAAACAGCCCAGTATGCGACTGCGGTGCTGCAAACCAAACCATGCACCACATACTTGAGGATTGTATACATCGAAAATTCCCTGGAAGATTGGAGGAAATGACGCAGGTTACACTAAGAGCAATGCAATAGTTAAAGAATCTCGACATTTTAATATAATTTGACTTTATACTTTTATTTATTGTTATAACTACCGCAATTTATATCTTTATTTTATGCAATGTTTGTCATGTATTTATTTATACCCACTGTTACTATTTACCATGTAAAACTATACGATAAATAAAAAAAAAACCAAGCGAGGGAAGAATTACCCCAAAAATTTTAAATGGCACAATTTTACACTTCCTCCCAATATTTTGAAAAAAATTACATGTTAAAATTCCAAATATTTTAGTTGCTAACTTACTAATTAATTGATTAAATGTTTAAATTGATGACAGCCCGATTTACAAAATCCCCAGATTTCTATCGTTTAGTAAAGTAGTTGAAATGACACCTAGACAACGATATAAATAATATATATACATCGGTTTGGAACGTACGACGACGTTGTCCGATATCTAGACGCCATTTTCTTCGATCTTCCCATTGACCCTCCTGTAAGTTTCTCAAACTTATGGCTTTCTTTATCTCTTCGTTCCATGTTATTTTGGGTCTTCCTCTTTTCTTTTTGTGATGGGGGATCCATTCCATTGCTTGTTTTGGTAATCTATAGTCCGCCATACGCTGCACATGTCCATACCAAGAGAGTTGTCTATGTTCGATATCCCTAATGATCGTACCCTTCAGTCCCACTCTTTGTCGGATATCTTTGTTTTTTACTCTATCTGCACGGGAAATTCTTGCTGCTCGTCTAAGTGCATCCATTTCTGTAGCTTCCAGCATTCTTTTATTCCTCTCGGTCATTCTCCATGTTTCTGAACCATAGAGTAGGCTACTTTTAATTATTGTGTTGTATTTTCTATGTCTGGTTATTTGTTTACTCCAGATAATTCCATTTAGACATCCAATTGCCTCTCCCTCGCCTGTATTATTCTTACTCTTATTTTTTTCCCATCTCTCCCTGTTTTATTGAATGTTATTCCTAAGTATTTGTAATCTTCACATGCATCTACAATACCTAAGTTGTTTAGTTGTGAGTTCTGGTTTTCCGTTCCAACGTTGAGGTATCTAGTTTTTTAGATGTTCATAGTGAGGCCCCATTCCTCATAAGTTTCTCTCAGTATGCGGGTCATGTACTCGAGGTCTTCTCAGTCTCCTGCCAAAACTACTGGTCATCTGCAAATTGTAAGCTGCATATTGTTGAATTTTCTAGTGGTACTCCCATTCCTGAACATTTTCTGTGAGTGCTTCTTTAATATATATTGGTGAAATATTGAGTTCGTTTACAAAAATCATTCTCTTTTAAGATATTACATTTTAAATGTTCTAAGTTTGTGTTATTCTGAAAGTAAAAGTTTTTCTTTTTAAGTAACATTTGGTGAACACAATTTGACCCTTGAAAAAGGTTTTATTTTATTATATTATTTCGGAGAAGTATAGTGTAAATAGTCCATTGAAAAGTTACATTTGGGGTTGCGTTTTTTAGAGGACGCAATTTAATTTTTTTGGTGTGTAGGGGGGGTCAGTGTAAAGCTAAAACCAAGTTTGTGGGGTCGCCACCCTTGTCCCACGGCAGCCATCTTGAAAATAGGGGTTGAAATGGTTTTTACGATATATCTCTTAAACTGTTTATTTGATAAAAAAAATTTATTAACATTTTTTGTTGCAAATTAAATTCTCTACAACTTTGGTTCAGTAATTTTTTGTCGTAGAACTATAAATAAAAAAGTTATAAGCGAAAATCTTCAGAAATTCGAGAAAAAAATTTATATGTATTTTTCGATATAACTTTTTTTTTATAATCATGATGATGAACCGCCGACATTAACACCCTTTCCTTCTCCAGTTCTCCCACTGGTATTTAATTCAGAAAGCCGATCAGATGCTGAGCCGCAGCCTGGTCCATCGAAACGACTGAGGACGGAGTAGTTCTAATTTAGAAAATCACCGTGGATTATGCCTATTGGGGATAACACGTAAAAAATAACGCGCCTCTAGACTCTACCTCGTGGTTGGTGGGGAAAAGAGTCAATAATTAATTATTAATAATATTGCAAAATTTGTAATTAAAAAAGTTATAATAACAAAATAAAAAAAAAACAATAACTGATGACATATTACATACACTCGTATAATATAGGTATAGTTAAGAATATTGAAAAATAGTACTCACTTCGGAGCGCTGTAAAACTTTAGCTATTGACTTAATGAAAAAATGATGCAAATAAAAGTTGTTCCTCCAAAAACGATCTACAAAAATGGTCGGATATCATTTTTTCGTAAAATGATAAAAAAAAAGTTATATCGAAAAATATAAATTTTTTTCTCGAATCTCTGAAGATTTTCGCTTATAACTTTTTTATTTATAGTTCTACGACAAAAAATTACTGGACCAAAGTTGTAGAGAATTTAGTTTGCAACAATTAATGTAAATAAATTTTTTTTATCAAATAAATAGTTTAAGAGATATATCGTAAAATCAATTTCAACCCCTATTTTCAAGATGGCGGCCGTGGGACAAGGGTGGCGACCCCACAAACTTGGTTTTAGCTTTACACTGACTCCCCCTACACATCAAAAAAATAAAATTGCGTCCTCTAAAAAACGCAAGGTAAGACCTAAAAAATGTAACATTTCAATGGACTAAAAATATTCGAACTACGAGTCATAAAAACCGGGTACAATTCGAGCATTGTATTGACTGCAAAAACACTAAATGTTACACGATGTAAAAAGGACAACTGTAGTAATAAAGTTGCAAGCAGTAAGTTCTCTCCGATCCTTGATGGTGTTAAGACACTCTTCCGAAAACTCTATTTCAATTAATAGAATCTTCCAATGAATTAAATCTTCATTCATTCTAAAATAATACACCGTCACTTTTATTCATAATCCTGTAAGAAATAATAAAAACGTATTCTACTCAAAAACTATATTTATCGTAAAGCGTATTCAAACTATCTCTCGATAACAAAAGAAGCGTCTACATATTGTCGTCGATTTGTATTTTTAGATGCGCATTTTTTTCAAAAAAAAATAATTATATAGGGTGTGTCATGTGACAGTGGCCGATACCAACTTTCTTATTTTAAATACAACCCCCTGTATATTATTTATTTTTTAGATTCTTCAGAAAATTCTAGACATAGTTCATTTACAATGTCCCATACCTATCTTCAACTGTTTCGGAAATATTACGTGTTTTCAGATGTATTACAAAAATTAACATTGAAAAAAGAAAATTATTTTATTTCACAAATAATGTAAAACAAAAACAAAACAACATTAATTTCAATGTAAGAGATGTTCAAAATGTTTGCCGCGAACGTCTTGGCAACATGCTATTTTGGTAAGAAATGTCTTCTAACGTTACTCAACATCTCAGGCGTGACTGATCTAATCGCAAGCGTGATTCGTCTTTTTAAGTCATGTAAGTTGAGTGGTTTAGTTTTGTATACAATACTTTTGACTTATCCCACAAAAAGAAGTCTAATGGCGTCAGATCAGGAGATCGTGCTGGCCATTCTATCGATCCGCGCCTCCCTATCCACCGATTTGGAAAATTTTGGTTCGGGTACTGCCGAACATTAATTTGGTAATGGGGCGGTGCTTCATCTTGCTGAAACCATAGTATATTGGCAGGAACTTGGGGGTTTGCTGGATCAGGATAAAAGTTTGTCAAAGTTGGCACGACATTATTTTTGAGCAGTTCTAAATATTTATCTCCATTCAAGTTGCCATCAATGAAAAAAGACCGACGATATGATTTCCAACAATTCCTGCCCAAACATTAACTTTTTCAGGATATTGCGTATGTTCCTCTCTCATCCAGTGAGGATTCTCATTAGACCAATAGCGGCAATTTTGACGATTAACATAACCGTGAAGTGTAAATGTGCTCTCATCAGAAAACAAAACATCTTCTAATTGGATCACATTGTTATCTAACATTTCTATCATTTGTTCACAAAAATAAGTTATCCTGTCGAAATCGTCTTTCATGAGCTCCTGAGTTGGCATCATTTTATAGGGATGCATTTTACTTCCCTTTAATATTCGAAAAATTGATGTGTGGCTAATGTTGAACAGTGAGGCTGCTTTTCGACCAGAATTATGTGAGTTTTCTTGAAACTCAAGCATAACATCCAATTTCGCATCATCGCTTAGTTCATTGGCAACTACTTTTTTTGTCTGTCTTACATGACCAAGCTCGCGAAACTGTTTTTTTATTTTGCTAATTATTCTTTGGGATATAGGCGGCTAATTTGGAAATTTTTTGTAAAATAAGCGAGAAACTTCCATTTGTGTCCGTGTGTTATCTCCATAACCAATCATTTGTAGAACGGTTATTTTGTGCATTTCTGTTAAATGAACCATTTTTCTGATATTATTACGTACAGTTAACGAAATTTAAACGACAATAGCACTGACACTGATCACTACTGTCATGCAGACAGACAACAAGTTGCTAAGGCTATGAGTTTTATACGAAAATAAACAAAACTGTTTTTATATTTTTTTTATTTCATATCAGTAAAAAGAAACGCATTAATGGTTTTTGCTTATTTTCTCAATATTAAGAGCTAAATGGGAAATAAGTATTGAGTGTAATGTAGCGAATTTGTGAAATAAAATAATTTTCTTTTTTTAATGTTAATTTTTGTAATACATCTGAAAACACTTAATATTTCCGAAACAGTTGATGATAGGTATGGGACATTGTACATGAATTATGTCTAGAATTTTCTGAAGATTCCAAAAAATCTTCTTCTTCTTCTTCTTCTTCTTCTTCAGCCAATTATTGCCCACTGCAGGACATAGGCCTCTTTTAATCTCTTCCATGCGTTTCTGTCTTGAGCTGTTTGCTGCCAATGGGTGCCCGCTGTTCTCTTTACATCATCTAGCCATCTTTTTGGAGGTCTACCTATGCTTCTTTTTGTTCCAAAAAATAGGGGGTTGTATTTAAAATAAGAAAGTTGGTATCGGCCACTGTCACATGACACACCCTATATAATTATTTTTTTTTGAAAAAAAGCGCATCTAAAAATACAAATCGATGTGTCCAAGCGTTTTTCCCAACACGCTCTCATTTATTCGTTATCGAATTTATTCCATTTGGCTGTTCCACACTGTATAATAATACATTTTGTCACGTGCCTATTTTTTTCTTTCTACAGTTTCATTATTAATTGGGTCACTGATAGTTTTGTATTCCTCGGGTACTCGTAAATAGTTTCGCTTACCGTATTTTGTTGTAATTTAAATATATCACTCGTTGTAAATAGTGTTGCATACCTTGTAGTGATAGGATTCAATTATTAATGGCTGTGACATTTTTGTTAATCGATGGAGATGGAGTGGGGGTTTTTGTTATTAGATTTTGCCTTGATTTTTGGCCTCGATTGTCGTGTGTTGTCAGCTATATTATTGTTTGGTTTGCATTTCTGTGTGGATGGGCTGGCTATCAACACGGACGAGTGCGATTATGAGTTTGGAACATAGATTACGAAGATGGTTGGTTGACGCGTGTTCCGTGTCATTTCTTGATATCCGGCCTGGGAGTCAGTAGTTTAGGGAGTCGTTTGGTGTCAGTCTTAGGAGTCGGGTGGTGGTGAGAGTTTTTTGGTATTTGATATTTGATATTAACACGTGAGCAGAACCTCTACGGTTTTTTCTTTCATATCTGGCTGTATTGGGGCCATCTTAATTGGATTTTGAAGAAAAACCATTTAATTTTTAACTTGACCATTCTATCTTACCTTCGTTGTTGATATTTTGGATTTTGGTGTCGAGTTAAAATAACCGCGTGCGGGATCTGATGGAGGGAAGCCATTGTTAAGTAGCAGGTGCAGTTCCATAATCAAACAGGAGTAGTGAATTCGTATACCCAAAGGTTACAAGTGATTTATTTTAGAATATTTAAACGACGTGATTTGTTTTTGACACCACGATTAAGTTTTGTTTTAATTTATTAATATGGTACACTGTTGAAAACTATTTATTGCATTGGATAATATGCCAAGGCTGAATTTTGATTAAAGTAATATTCTCAATAGTTCTTTGTGTCCAAGTAAAAATGTTTTCTTCATACTTATTTGTAAATATCCTACAATATTGCTATTTTGAAGGACAGCCATCGCAAAAAGAAATATTTTTAAATAAGCTCGATTGTTTTAACAGTGTTAATCTTTATGCAAATGGTTAAAAAAAAAAAAACGTGAGTAAATTAGCAGCCGTACGTGAACGTTTGATTAAGTATTATTAAAAAGTTGACTTGTATACGTTTTTTTTGGTAACTTGATAAAGTTTGTTATTCTTACCTTTGTTTTAGTTATTTTATGGAATCGTAAACTTTGGATTTTTGATTTTATGTTGTCTTATAAAGTTGTAAATTTTGAAGTTTCGATTTATTGTTAGCTGTTGATTTTAATTATATTTGTTATAAGTTTATTATTGAACTGTGTGCCTGGATTTATTGTTGGCTGTTAATTTTGGCTATATTTATTATAATTTTGTTATTGAGCTGTGTATTTTGATTTATTGTGTGAGTAAAGTATCCAATATATTTTTGCTATAATTTTATTTATTTGGTTCACCATAATCTTAGTTGTTTATCGTGTGGCTCTGCTAGTGCCTATAAGACCTAGGGGTTTCCGGCTTGAACCGTCTAAGTCGGTGGCGCGGCTCACTTTTATTTAACAATTTAAATAAATATTTATCCATAATTAGATCATCTGTGGCGGCTTTTTATTGTTTGTGACATATAAATGAACCAAACGACGGTATTTGCATAGAACTATTGCGACCACAAACTCGGATTTCCATCGTTTGATAAAATAGTTGCAGGAATACAGGAATACGCGCAGTTAATTAATGTTTAAATCGAATTAAACGGAAAGTATCATTATACAATAATTTCCCTTTATAATACCGACTCCCAATTAGATCTTTTAATTAAAGAATAATTTATGCCCGCGATAAATATAATGCTCAATGGTCGAACCTTAATGAACAGATACCGACGACTCTAGTGAAGACTTTGTTGCAATAAAATTATAACAAAGTTCAGAGTAGACCTACCATAATTCATAGAGAGCCAATAAACGTGTCTGCGAGGGTAAACAAACCGCCAACACATTGATTTAGTGGTCCCGAGGAGCGTGATTTATGGTTGTCTTTCTTTCGACAAAGCGTACGAGGTACTTTCTGAAAATTTGCCGATATCGCTGAGTCCGAACGCACGATCAATGCAAAATTTGACCTTTTTTCGATGAAACCTTCGTATGTTTCAACAACCCTGTCATCTACAACAGTGAAATGTCATTACGTATGTTAATTTTTGAGGTTTTTTATCGGTAAAAGTTTTACATCGTTGCCAGTTGTCGTAATACAATTTAGGTTAGGTTAGGTTAGCTTAACAGTTTAACAGCATATCATTTTTCACTAAAAATTTATTTTTCATTATATCCACCTGAAAACGCTATATTTACATGCCTATTTAGCGCACCGAAAGTGGGATTTTTCCGTGCGCCAGCACGTTATTGACAAATGGTTCATCTAACGACGTTAATAGTTTTTTTTTAACCATTTGACAAACATCTCTGTATCTATATTGTCATGATAATCGGCCGATTTTGATTTTGACGAAAATAAGAGATCCGCCCCATCAAAAAAATCATGCTTTCCACCTGCATGCACAATAATGTATCTTTTTCTTTCACCGTTCGTGTGTTGTATGGACTTAACGTTATCGTCCTGCCAAATTTTTTTTGTTCCATCTTTAGCAAAAATCCAAGTTTCGTCCAGAAAACTAATGAAAAGCATTCTTGTTTACAGTAAGTATAATTTCTTAAAATTTCAATTCTTTTGTGCACGACTTTAGCTTTATCACACTAAGCCTTGCAATTGTCCTTTATAAGGCTATCAATGAACCTTCCACAAAGATCGTTCCATACAGTGAATATTCGAGACAACCTGTACAGTAATAAAAAAACCCACCTAATTTTATATTAATGTATATCGTATAATAAAAAAGGAAATTAACTATGGATTTTAAAGCATTTTATTTTGTGTTCAATACGTATGTTAACCACCTCTTTTGCATAAATTAGTCATGATTACTAATATTATGCCATTAGAGGATTCTATCGAGCCGCCCAATGTTGTCAGATATGTTTAAGTTATTGTTTGTATGGGGTAATGGGTAATTTTTAAAAACCGTATTAGTATTTCTTTTCTGTAAATATCGTTCTCATATTTATCTCTCCAATCACATTTGCATAATACGAATCCTAAAAGAGTTCTACGACTTTTTACCCGATAATTAAAATGTCACTTGTCGTATTATGAAATAAAGTTTACAATTCCTGATAAAAAATTCGCTCTAATGCCAGAGGACTGCAGTAATTTTTTGAGGCAAAATAGGATTTTGAAATGCATAAATTAATTTTTAAAAAAGTAATAAGTAAGAAATAACTGTGTGTTATTATCTCAAAAACGATTACGTTTAGGCAGTGGCGGGTCCAGCGTGGGCTATAGGGGCTGTAAGCGCTGTGGATTAAAATGAGTAGTTATGTAATTCTTCCGGGTTGTAAATCCAATAATTACATAACCACTTGTGGACTGTAAATTGTTAGGGGTTGGCAATTAACGTAAATCGGAAAAAGGTTAATGCAACCACCTTTAATCTAATTCAAGATGACGTTTGTCGATAGTTTCCGCTCCAAGAACAAATCCCTGCCCTTTGCGATGATGCAATGTCTAATATCTTTGCGAAACGAAATATTATGAGAGCTGACACAATTGTGTGATAAAATCAACTGGTATCATTATCGAAAAATGATAAACAAATGCTATTTGATATTTAAAATTAAAACCATGAGCGTACCGTTAAATTTATTTTTGTAAATAAATAGCGCGGCCCGAACAAAGCCTGAAGCCTGCCCCCAAAACCCGATAATCTTGATTTACTAAATAAACTCCTGGACAAAATTAACATACATAAAGTCACGCCTTTTTCCCATAGGGGTAGGCAGAGACCACTTCCTTCCACTTGCTACGGTTCGTACACACATTTTTTGCTTCCTCTACTTTTATCAGTGCTCTCATACATGCTCTTCGGTTGTTGGTACTCTTGACCTGGCCTTTCTTCAAAACAATGTTGATCTGATCGAGATATGTTCTCCGAGGTCGACCTCTAACGATTTGCCCATTCACACTCGCCTTATAAATTCGTTTCGTCAATCTTCCTTCATCCATCCTTTCTACGTGTCCAAACCATCTAAGCATTCCTTTATCTATCCTTGTGACCACATCTTCTTTTACACCACAGCGTTTTCTTATCTCACTATTCTCAACTTTATCCAACCGAGTCACTCCGGCTATACTTCTCAGACTACTCATCTCCGCAGCATTAATCCTATTTACATGCTTCTTCTTCCAAACGCAACATTTACTACCATACATAAGTGTAGAAACCAACACACCTCTAAGCATCGCCAGACGTGTCTTTTTTGACACTTTCTGGCTGTTCATAAAGCTATGCAGTGCCTCATTAATTTGTTTTCCTGCCAACACCCTTCGCTCAATGTCACTGTCATACTTTAAATCTCTAGTAAATTTTGAACCCAAGTACACAAATTCATTAACTTGCTCCACTCTTTCTCCCTCAATCGAAACCCCACAGTTTGTCATGCTTTCTTCTCTTTCAAAAACCATTACTTTCGTTTTGCTCACATTTATTTTCATCCCTTTGATTTTCAGGGAATCATGCATAACATTAACCATCGCCTGCAACTCCTCTTCAGATAACGCTAATATGACTTGATCATCGGCGTAAAGAAGGCATTTGACGATCAAATCATTCATTTGTAATCCATACGTACTCTCTTTCAGATCTTTTAAACAATTGTCCATGTATAAGTTAAACAGCCATGGCGAAGCCACACATCCCTGTCTCACACCTTTTTCGATGTTAAACCAGTCCGTGCAAGCTCCGTTTATTCTGACACAAGCAGTGGAATCCTCGTAAAGTGATTTCAGTGCTCGTATTAAACTACCACTCACCCCATACATAGACAATGTAGACCACAATACGAATTATTGTCAAAAAAAGATTATGTGATAGTACAGTGCAACAGAAGTAGCTTGGCGGGCGAAGAACACACAAATCTGCGCATAACGAAAACATTCGAATAACGATCCGATCGGCGACGACAAAATTTTCAGTAATCGTGAGTCTCAAGTACATCGGAGGAAGAAGTTTACGAATGTGAAGTATATTCAGCCGAATATTTGTTATTTTAGAGGCTAGTCGCCCGCCAAGCTACTTCTGTTGCACTGTACATACATATAGTCACGCCTTTTTCCTGTAGCGGTAGGCAGAGACCACTTCCTTCCACTTCCGCTACGGTTCTTACACACATCTTTTGCTTCCTCTACTTTCATCAGTGCTCTCATACATGCTCGTCGGTTGTTGGTACTATGTACCTGGCCTTTCTTCGAAACAATGTTGATTCTCGAGATACGTCCGCCGAGGTCGACCACAACCGACTTTTCCATTCACACTCGCCTTTTAAATTTGTTTCGTCCATCTTTCTTTATCCATTCTTTCTACGTGTCCAAACCATCTAAGCATTCCTTTATCTATCTTTGTAACCACATCTTCTTTTACACCACAGCGTTCTCTTATCTCACTATTCTTTACTTTACCAACCGAGTCACTCCGGCTACACTTCTCAGACTACTCGTCTCCGCAGCGTTATTTCTATTTTTATGCTTCTTCTGCCAAAGCCAACATTCACTACCATACATAAGTTTAGGAACCAACACACCTCTATGCACAGCCAGACGTGCTTTTTTGACACTTTCTGGCTGTTCATAAAGCTATGCAGTGCCCTATTCATTTGTTTTCTTGCCAACACCCTTCGCTCAATGTCACTGTCATAGTTTCCATCTCTCGTAAACTTTGAAACCAAGTACACAAATTCATTAACTTGTTCCACTCTTTCTCCCTCAATCGAAACCCCACAGTTTGTCATGCTTCTCTGTCAAAAACCATTACTCTCGTGATACTAAAGTTGGCTTAAATAACATTTGTCACTGCCAAACAAGGTCCATGGTCTACTTGTCGTACAGTAAGTTATCAATAAATTAAGGTTACTGAGAAAATATAAGTGGTGCGTAAAGTTTGTCCAGGAGTTTATAAACTAAGAGCAGTATATTTGTAGTACCTATACACAGTGATTTGTGCGAAGGCTAAAAAATATTTTTTGATTTTTCCAAGAAAGCCATCAGCAGTGAATAGCATTTACTTTCAGCAGACGACGATCTTTGGTATGTAGATTAAAATATTACGTGCGCTCGTTTTAAGTATGGTCGGATATTTGAATTTATTCTTATTTTCAAATTGTTACGTTTTTTGGATTTCATCATTTCTTTTTTGGGTATGAGATTCAAATGAAAGTTTTCGGACATTTTGGCTTTGGAAAGTTTCATTCCATTATATCATACTAAGCACACAGTCGAACAAATTGTGGAAGCAGCGAAAATTTAAAAAATTTGTAGCGAAACCGAGCTCGAACAAGAAATCATTTTGTCGCACAAGAACTGCAAAAACACAGAGTTGAAAAAACCCAGACTGAAGAAATTGGATCATTTTTTTACAGAACTCAAAAAACTAGACGGCCAATATCATAATATATAAGCGTGTCCTACCGTAGCATATCGTACACCTGTGGGCATGCGCAGTAGAAACACAGTAGTACCAGGGGCGGCCTCAGAAAAATTTTACCACCAGATTTTCTCAGTAAAGCTCGAATCGACATTTTTCAAGAAATTGTCCCAATATTTATGAATCGCCCTGTATATAGCTAGTAGATATCTGGTACTATTTAAAAAAAAATTAAAATTAAGATGGGCAAATATTTTGATATAATTGGATTTTTTTCGAAAAATTAGCAAACATTAGTTTTGTCTGAGGTCAACAAAAACAACATAGTAAAAAAATAAATGAACATTTATTAAAAAATATAACATCCCCAAAGTACAAAAACTATTGGTGTGAAAGAGTATTAATTTTGATAATTATTTTCTCTTTATTTCTACCCTTACATTTTCAGTATGGAAATTGGAAAAACTATAAAAACGAATGAACAAGATTTCACATCTGCAGATGGCTTAATCAATCTAGTACAAGATTCGACTCTTTTTTTTTCTGTTTAATAATTTAAAATAATTAAGATCTATGATAGCTTTCCTTTTGATTTTAATGCAGAAATGCACACTTCCCACTTGATCACTTTCTTGATAGAGTTGGTAAAAATTTGATAATTTCTTGGAATTCCTCTGTATCAATGACCATATCGTTTATGTCAATATTAAATTTTTTAATGGGAGATATTTCATCCAATGTTATTACTGGTTGAATTTGTTTCTGTGATGATGTGGTCAGAATTTGTAAACTGTTGATTTCATGACGTAACATCAGCCTCTTGAAGGTGTAATGAAATTGAAGAGCCGTTGGATTATTGTTCCAACCATTTTTACAACTGTAAATTTCATAAAGTAATAGTTACAGTCGCATTTTAAATTGATGTACATTCCTGAGACAACAGAAAAATAGTTCAAGGTGGTCCTGGCTGAATTTGTATGATAAGATATAAGTAAATATACCTTGTCTACTCTTCATACATTCCCATAATTGATTTAATTGTTGAATAGAAACCCAAAATTGGTGTTTTGTTATGTGAAACACATATTGGTCGTCCATCAGTATTTTTGACACCTTTCAAATATCCATTTTCAAAAAAATCATTCCACAAATCTTTGTTTTCTTTCTTTATAGGTGCTTTGTAGGATTTGCCCAGTGGATTTCTGGAATTCAGCAAATCAAATAATCTATCTATTATTCTAATAAAAGCCACCAATAATCTCTCCAATAAATCTCTAAATCACTAATCGGTAATCAAACAACTATTAGAACCGTAATCATAGAAAAAAGAACCTGATTCTGGGTCTGATTAAAGTCTACGTCAGACAAATTGACAGGTGTCGATTCCTACAGTGTTGCCAGATGAACTTATAACTCCGATGTGGAAAATCAGAACTTTCGTAATAAATCACGCGGATCTCTTGTTGTTAGCTAATTAGATTAATATTAGTTACTCTGCGGATTCTGTTGTGAAGTAATACATAATTTTGTACAGCTGGTAATCATCAGTAAGTAATATGAACTAAATCCTAATGCACAATAATCAGATTTGCCTATGAAAACATATTGCTGGCAATGTGCGCATGCTCACATGTGTACAAAGCACACTCTGATGGTATCGAATCTTTGAGATTTTTCAGCCTTACATTGGCCTTCTAGTTCTTTGAGTAATGTGCAATTTTTCCCAAACGTTGAAGAAATCGCGTCCTATCCCGATTTCGTCGTCATTTCTGTCAAATATGCTTGCAGTTTGTTTTAAACCGACTGATTGGCATTTAGTAAAACGTTTTTTCACTCTGCCGTGTAAAATTTCACGTCACGACGTATGTGAAGACGTTTTGCCATCGAATTTATAAATAAATCGAACGCACCCTGCGAACCGTGCTCTCACACGTAAACAAGCATATCCGTGATAACTTTTCGATGGTACACGCATGGCGCCAGCTTCTAATAAACCATCCCGTATATCTTCGCGGCGGACAGCCACCCATAAATCCAGTCATATCATTAGCTTTACAATAAGCATAAAAACAAATTTGTAAACATGCTTAAAATGGTATATATGTATATAGGTATAGTTAATATTTATTGAATGAGCGTCGAGCAGGGTCACAAGAGACCTCATTACCATAACAAACTTGTTAAATCAAGTATTCCGATTTTAGTGGCGGAACCTTTAATGGTACTATATTAATAATTCACTAGCGATGAAGAGGCGTGCGAGGTGATCGAAGCTATTAAACAGTTTAAAGCGGATATTTGTTTAATTCACCTTTATTGACCAAATGGGAGCGAGTACCTCTACCAGCTATCCACTACTGACAAGAAATGTTTTCTTTATTGTTTATTGTTTACGTATTTACAGATATAGAAAATTTTTGGATATAGAAATTTTATTTCAAAATCTTAAAATACACGACAAACAATCGACCAGCACAAAATATTATAAACATTCGCGACAAACACTCAAGTAATTAATTACACGACTCTTATTTGATATGTACCCACATTGTCTATGTCGCTAGAAATTAATGAAATCTCTCAATTTGAAACTATCATTTTTAATTTTTTTCCCCTGAGGATACGGGAAAAATAGAATAGATCCTGTCGTAAAAGGCGACTAAAAGACTCCCAATCCAAAGTGTCATGTGACCCGTCCAATATAAAAAATGCTATCACAGAAAGTACCACCAAAATACTTAAACCTCAACGAAACCTCAAGAAGAAACCATGGATGTCGGAGGAAATCCTTGATCTAATGGAAAAAAGACGGACACTCAAGGGCAAGAACAACGAATACCGGGCGCAAAACCGCATAATCAAAAACAAGATAAGAGAAGCAAAAAAGAAATAGCTTTCCGAGCAATGCCAAGAAATAGAAGCAATGGAAGCAAAACACGATACCTTAAACATGCACAAGAAGATAAAAGAGGCAGCAGGTATCTGCAGAAACAGAAGCGCGACGACTTTACAGAACGCACAGTGCAGGCTGATACTGGATACTTCAGAAAAACTGACGAAATGGTGCGACTACATCGAGCACCTATTTCACGATACCCGGCCAGAACTTCAGGAAAAATTCTTTGATCAAGACCAAGGCTTGGACATAACGAAGACAGAAGTTCAATAAGCACTGTAAATTTCAAAAAATGGGAAGGCTAGTGGTCCTGGTGACGTCTATATAGAAGTTCTAAGAATACTGCAGAACGAAGAATCACTAAACACGCTGGTAAAGCTATTTAATCTTATTTACCGAAACGGCAGTATACCTTCTGATTGGTTAAAATCTACTTTTGTCCCGCTCCCCAAAAACGTGAAAGCCAATAACTGCGACGATTATCGTCTCATTAGCCTGATAAGCCATGTGCTTAAACTTTTCTTGAAAATAATACACAAAAAAATATATGCGAAGTGCGAGACAATGATGGGGGACTCTCAGTTTGGTTTTCGCAATGGCTTTGGAACAAGGGAGGCATTATTTAGCATACAGGTTCTTATCCGAAGGTGCCGGGACATGTCGGTGACCGTTTACGCATGTTTCATCGATTACGAAAAAGCCTTTGATAAAGTTAAGCACGAAAAATGATCAACATTCTTAGAGAAATAGGACTGGAACAACGAAACCTCAGAATAATAGCCAACCTTTAATGGAACCAAAGTGCTCGCATAAGAATCGATAACACCGCGTCCGACGAGATCAAAATCCTGAGAGGCGTTCGTCAAGGATGCATTTTATCACCACTTTTATTCAATTTGTATTCCGACAGGATATTTCAAGAGGCGTTGGATGAATGTGACGAGAGGATATCTGTCAATGGGATCAATATCAACAATCTGAGGTATGCGGATGACACGGTTCTTGTTGCCGACTTCCTGAAAGGACAGCAGGAACTGGAAAGCCGCGTGACGGCTGCAAGCTCAGAGGCCGGACTTAGCCTAAAAGTGACACGGACACCTGGCAATTAACGGTCAACGAATTGAGCGAGAAGAAATTTTTAAATATCTTGGGTGTCAACTAAATGAGAAGTGGGACGGCATGCTGGTGATTCGTGCCAGAATAGAACAAACTCGTGCTTCGTTTCTGAAGATGCGTAAGGTACTTTGCAGCAGAAATTTAAGCTTGCCTCTACGCGTCCGAATGCTTCGCTGTTACGTGTTCAGCATACTGTTTTATGGAATGGAAGCCATGTGCCATGTGCAAAAGATTGGGGGCCTTTGAAATGTGGACGTACAGAAGGCTATTGAGAATCTCCTGGGTAGAAAGAGTGCGTAACACCGAGGTACTTCAACGCCTCGACAAGCAGCTGGAAGTTCTGTGTACACTACAAAAGCGCAAACTGGAGTATTTTGGTCACATCTTAAGGAATGACAAGTATCAACTTTCAAAGCTTATTATAGAAGGGAAGATCGAAGGACGAAGAGGCCTTGGTAGAAGAAAGATATTCTGGCTAAAAAACTTAAGGCAATGGTATGGAGTGAGCACTACCACATTGTTCCGCCGAGCTGTAGACAAGGTTCAGATAGCGCTGATGATTGCCAACGTCCGAAGAGGACAGGGCACCTAAAGCAGAAGAATGTGACCCGCGCATGGCGGTGAGAGAGCACCGTAGCTAACGGAGCCCACAAGAAACCGGGCGAAATCCTGTAGTAGACAGCCTTAGTCCTGTGTAGAGGGCGCTTCAGGGCCTCGTATTGAGGAGGAGATTCCAATAGTTACTGAATATACAGGGTGATGTATTTAAAAAACCAAAGTGACTAATAATATCAGAGAAACGGCAAATCTGAAAACATTGTAAATGTCAAATCTGGAATCTCCGTATCTCAAAATAGGCTTATCCCAAATTTTATACAATTCGAAAAAGCAATTTACGAGATAATTGTCCGTTTCCAGACTTTTGGTCCACTCTGTAGATTGTTATTCACAAATTTACAATACTTTAGTACTTACATTTAAAATATCAAAGAAAAGTATGAAGAAAATGTAGAATACTTATAATAAGTTATGTTCAGCAGTAGTATTTAGTTTTTTTAGTAAACCATGCAAATCTTAATACACATAATTCTTTTGTCCGTGTGTATGAGTGAACTGCTCCTAAACGGCTGGACCGATTTTGATGAAATTTTTTGTATGCGTTCAAGAAGATTCGAGAATGGTTTAGATTCACTCCCAATTTTGTTAGCACTTCTTCGAAAGTGGTGAAAAGCGGGGGAAAGAGTCTACACTAACAGACCTGACAATATCCGTGTCCTGAAAGCCCGAATCAGGCAGGAAATTCAAAATGGTACACCCGCTATGCTATCAAATGTTAAAATAGAATTTCTTACCGGATTAAGGGCCGGTTTATCAATAGCAATTTATCTGTCAGTTAATGCTTAACTATCAGTTATTTTGGAAAGGTCGGTTTATCAACAAAAGGTTAACTTTATCCGGCAGCTAAAATGTCAAATATTTATCTGTTAGTTTTAACTGGCGGTTAGGTCGATATCTGGAGGTTAAGGTCTATTATATAACCTCACTTTATGCAGAAGAGTTGTTTTATTTTGATTTCGAAGATTTTTGGTGTGTCTAATTTACTTGGGTTTGATCAAAGTGAAAAATGGAAAGTACTAGTACGACTAAGAAGAGAGGATGCAATTTCACAGCAGAGGAGAGAAATTTGCTTTAAAAAATTGCAACATAAAAATGTCATCGAAAATAAAAAAACGGATGGGGCAACCTGGAAATCGAAAGAGGAGGCTTGGATGCAGGTTGAAGCAGCATTCAATAGCTGCAGTAGTGGCACCGTAGTTAAGGTTCAGTTTTCCATGCAGTATATAATAGTTGATTTTTTGTAGCCTCGTAACTTCAAGCAACTAAGAATGAAGTATGAATCAATCAAGAAAGATATGAGGAAAAAAAGTGCTGCAAATAAAACTTACCTCAGAGGAACTGAAGGAGGACAATATGTCCCACCTTCTCAACCACCAAATGAAAATGAAAAGGAGTTGATGGAAACCATTGCAATTTCCCTACATGGTTTGCAGAATCCATTTGACTGTGATAATAGACAAAGTAAAAAATCACCTACATATGATCTCCACTCTTACTTGCTAGTATAATAATATATATATACATAATCCAGGATATCTACAGCTGTCGCTGCCTTCCTGCTTTCAGCCCTTGTCTCCAGTTGTCCTTGTCCTGCCAGTCTCCGTCCTGCAGGTTTCTTAATTCCATCGCCTCATCCACTTCGTCTCTCCATGATCGCCTTTGTCGACCTCTCTTTCGTCTGCCTAATGGACTCCACTCAGTTACCCGGTGTATCCAGCGATCCTCCGGAGTTCTTCTAACATGTCCGTACCACGTTAGTTTCTTTTCCTCTATGTGTTCTAGTATGTCTTTTTTTACCTCCATTCTTCTCCTGATCTCCTCATTTCTTATTCGATCTAATCTGTTCACTCCACAACTCCTTCTCCAAAAGTCCATTTCTGTGGCTACAATCTTCCCTTTGTTTTTTTTGTTGATCACCCACATTTCAGCTCCATAAGTCATTATACTGCGAACTATTGAATGGAATATTCTCGTTTTATTAGTCTTGGTTATGTGGCGATCCCATAATATTGGGTTTAATTGATTAATACATGCCCTAGTTTGACCTAGTCTATTTTTTATTTCTTCCTCTGTTGTTCCACTTTTTGATATTATAAAGTTCAGGAACAGACAAATTTAAGTACCTAGGGTTTATAATATAAACCCTAGGTACTTAAATTTGTCTGTTATAGTATAATAATTCATATGCTAATAAGCTTAATATCATTTTATCCTTGCATTTCTGTAAATTGATATTCTGCTTAATAATTTCGGAACAGTCAAATATTGCTATATCTGATGAAATGATGGTAGTGTCAGATGTGTTATGTGTTTTTTTTTTCAGTCTGAGTTCTATGTGATTTTTTTTATAGTTTTCTAGATTTTATGAAAAAAGGTGAAAGTATGTATTTCTTAGTTTACTAGTTTTTCTTTTTCAGTTCTTACCTATAAGGTAAACTTTTATCAGATTTATTTTATTTTTCGATGAGTTATTATTTTCATGAAGTTTATTACATTTTGTTAATCATCCTAGATTTTTTTTAATGATGATTATTATTTAGTTTATTGCATGTTTTTGTTGATGAATTAATTTATTAATAAAGAGGGTTGCAGTATTGCCAATTAGGTACTCAAGAATGCTGTCAAATTAAATTCAAGATGGCCGCTGGAGTACACACAAACCTGATGTCCATTGTTATTGTATTGGTGTTTGTTATTTTCTTTTGATTATTTATTTGTGCTGATTTGGATTATCGTGAAGCAAAAAGGTAGGTGACATAGGTAGTATGTTTATGAGGGTTTTTTGAAATATGATCACAGTATAAGGGGTCTAAGTTTGTTTTTTTAGGATGTCAATCTGGGATTTTTCAGAATTCCAGGTGAATTAAACTTCAAACATAGACCATTAGATAATGAACTTTCAAGAAAACGACGAAAAAAATTGATCAAAATGATCAACAGAAAGGATTTCTCTGAAAAAAAATTTCAAATATGCTCGAGTTTGCAGCAAACAATTTATCACTGGTAAATAGATATGTTTTAAAACAACATACACTTGAAACATTAGCTACTCTTTTAGGAAAACCCTCAGAATTGTTAGATGTTGAAAACCCGGACTGGGCTCCCAATTTATTATTGGGCTATGGTGATAATTCTCCTGAAAAATCTCGAAAAGCTGCTGACCGGAAATTAAGATCAGAACGTCGAGCAGAATTAAAAAATGAGATGATGCCAATGGTGATTATACATATGTTAATTATCATTCAATAAGTAACACTTTTTCCTAGGATACTGATGGTGAGATGGTTGCAGAAATACCAATTATTGACCAAAGTGGTGTCCCCACTTCCACATCCGTGGCCAAATCGTCTATTTCCAGAGTGTAAGGATCAATGCAATCTATGGCTTTGATTTTTGCTTTATACCTCTGGACAGTATCAGGGCTTTCCATGGTTAATAAATGATCAAATTCGCTTGCAGAAGCCATGGTAATTCAATAAATTGTCACACAAAACCAATAAACCATAACACACTACCAAAACAAACTAAAACTTCACTGAACACTAGTGGAACATCAACCAACGCCTTCAAATGCTTGGAGTGCAATGACAAGAAATGGTTTGTATGTACTCCAGCGGCCATTTTTAAAGGGAGTGGATCACGTGTTCTAGACAACCTAATAGCATAGTTAGGTTAGGTTAGGTTAGGTATCATGTGAGTGGGGCGTGGTCGCCTCTCCACCGCGACCCTTAGTAGGTCTATTGTGGCTCACCCCTACAGGTCACAGTTCACCGCACAATCCGGCCCTTCTCACGAAGTTCATAGTTGTAAAGGGTGAGATTTTTGAAGTGATAACTTCTTATAGCACGCTGTGAACTTTTTTTGTAATGGGTAAAAAATGTTAAACTCGCGTCAGGACACGTGGCCTGATCGAAAATTCGTAAGACGGATGTATTTCACTGGAGCAATATAAAATGCGACTTTTCTTGACTGGTAACTTGGCAACCTTATTCAACAAACTGACAAATTCAAGTACATTTTTTATGTCATTTTGACAAATTAATTAAGTAGCTAAATTCAAAATGTAAGTGCTTTTCATTAGTTTATTGATTAAGTTCTGCTTTTGCTGCATTAAAATGGTCCAAGGAGAGGTGTCGTTTTTAGCAGATGTTATGGACACCATAGCGTGTCTTAATGACTCTAATGGTTCTCCCCCCGACAAAATTTTAGATCAAATAATTTATCAGTGCAAGAAGCCGTTAAAAAATGCATCAATTTGTGTTAAAAAATCATTAAAAACTGGAATGAAAGCTGGTTTGATCAAAGAGAACGGGGGAAGGTTTAAATTAGGTTTTGGTTTGCCGATAACGGAGGCTCGAAGACGAAGAAAAAATAGAAGCAGAAGCCGTAGACGACGTAGCCAAAAGCGACAAAACCGAAAACGAGGTAGCCGAAAACGAAAAAGTCGAGGTAGAAAGAAAAGCGCCATATTGAAAGAAGATCAAACAAAAAGCGGAAGAAAGAAATCGAAAACATTCAAATCTGGTACTGATGTTTAATATATGATTTATAATAAAGCGTTAATAAAAATAATGCATTATTCATAAACTATGGAAATCTGGAGACAATATTTTTCAGATTAAAAATAATATTTTTTGAAGTGAAAACTTCTTTAGCGGCGTTGTACACTTTTTTTGTAATGGGTAAAAAATGTTAAACTCGCGTCAGGACACGTGACCTGATCGAAAATTCGTAAGACGGATGGAGAGTAGACAGCTGGCGTGGCGTAGGAGAGGGAGTATCCCCCTCTCTTTCTACGGCGCGGCGAAAATGTATGCCTGCGCCGGCTGTTTCGTTTAGGCGGCGCAGGGCGCACAACGTTAATACTTAAGTTTTCACTTCTGCCGGCACTCCCAGAGTGCAACCCGTAAAATTTTTTTTAAAATCGGTAGGTTCTAGGTTAGTGTAACCAAATATGTTGAACCTTATTCTTCCCAGGCCGGGGCATGAACATAGTATATGTTCAGCAGTTTCGTCTTCCACGCAGCAGAATTGACAGTCCGTTTGTTGGTTCAGATCTATCTTTCTGAGGTGGTATCTTAGACGACAGTGTCCCGTAAGCAGTCCAGTTAGAATACGCAGGTCATTTCTGCTCCATTCTAGGATCTGCTTAGTTGTGTTTCTCGAGGGTTGTAACGGTAAAAACGCCTTCGAGTGGGTTAGCCCTGGTCTGTCGGACCAGAATAGCATAGTTAAAAAATATTACACTTTAAATAAATCACGGACCTAATGCATTAAAAACAAAATTTTTTGAACAAAGAATGTTGTGTTGTCGAATTATTTAAACTGCGTTTGAGGTAATTATTTTAATGATACGTTTTGCAACATTTTTATTTAATTTTAATGCGGTAATAGCCGAACAACAAAACGTAGAATTGAATTAGCAAAATCACCTTTTAGATTTTAATCGAACGGACGTGTTTTGATAAATCTTAATTTGTTTATAATTATTACAATTATATTTGTAGACAAGCACATTTTATAATTTATAATAATAATAACAATTTGAAATTGTGTTGATTAATATTGGTACCCAGAGACGTGGACGAAAAATTTTTACCAAGAGATTTATGTAACACTATAATATTAAGGGTTTTTTTCAAGTGAAAACTTCTTTGGGCAAGTTTTTTTTTCACAGGTGAAGAAAATCCTTTATGGAGAGGTTATGAGTCCGAAAGCTCAAGGTCTACTGTGAGATTCCTCTGACTGTGTCAGTACTACTCGCTAAAAACTCCACCCCTATTTAGGTCCGTCTGGCTATTGCCTCTGGTGACACTTAGGCCTGTTGGCCCATTGCATCTTGCCTATGTGTTTTTGTACCATTGTACAATGGAGACACGACCAGCTGACCGCCCAAGAAGGACCCGAAAACAGCAAAACACACACTGCGCCGCCGCGAGGCACTGGTCCGAAAAAGCCAGGCAATTCTCGGGACCTAGAACCACGCTGCACCCAATCCAGTACCTTCGTACCTTGTACAAGTTCTGTACTGGGTGGGGACAATGTAGTCACCCAAGAACCGCTCATTCCCCCCAGCATCCCGCAACAGCTCAGCAAGTGCTCCACCGCCACATAACCCGCAGGCCAGGCCTCTATTACACAGTCTTAGCTGATTTCTGTTCATCGGTAACAGTTCTGCCGTCCTTTTATAGCACGGTCCTTTAATGTATTATTTCTCGTGTTTATTTCTTGGTATACTTTTCCAGTAGTTTTTGTGTTTTTCCGAACCTCTCCTTGCAAGTTCGTCTACTTCCTCATTACCTGCAACTTCCTGGCGTCCTGGCAACCCGTATCAGTTTGACGTGTCTACCAGCGTTATCAGTTCTTCTTTGCAGTCAACGAGTATGGGGGAAGGGGTGGTCAGGCCCTGAGGTGCCCCCTGCACAGGACTAAGGCTGTCTACTACAGGATTTCGCCTGGTTTCCTTTAGGCTCCGTTAGCGACGGTGCTCCCAACCACCATGCATCCATCAGCACGGGTCGCATGACACTTTGGATTGGGAGTCTTTTAGTCGCATTTTACGACAGGCAGATCATACCTGGGATCTATTCTATTTTCCCCGTATCCCCAGTGGAACCTTTGGGCAGGTTACATGGGGGTAATGTTAAAGCATCCGGTGACGTGACCATCACGTTGGCATCAGTGACAGGTTTATTTTTGATATAGAACGTGATAGCGGCTCTCAGCAGTGTCAAAATAATATTAAAATAAAATAAATAAATTACATTGTACTATTCTGTAATTTGGCTGCTAGTTTTTGGAATACTTATTGTTATCGTATTTGTATATTTTCGGGAAATTTATCTGTCTAAAATACAGTGTAAATTTTGTTCGCGAAAAACTGTATACATTTTGAAGGACGTCAAGCTAACCTATCTTTTATTAAGGAAGTTTTTCGCGTTTTTTTCGTATGGAAATGAATATACAGAATAGACCAAAAGTCTGAAAATGGACAATTATCTCGTAAATTGCTAGTCCGAATCGTACAAAATTGGATAAGCCTATTTTGAGATATGAAAATTCCAGATTGAACTTTTGCAATGTCAGATTTGCCGTTGCTCTGATATCATTAGTCACTTTGGTTTTTATATACGTCACCCTGCATATTCAGTCATTATTAGAATCTCCTTTTCAATACGAGTTCAGCCATGATTTCACTCATGATTTTATGTAGTCTAGAAGGTCTTAAATAAATAAAACAGAAACGTGGCAACGCCTAATTGTCTCAATCATTTTTTTAAAATTAGTATCTGAAGAGGAGTTGCAGGCGTTGGTTGATGTTATGAATGATGCCCTGAAAATCAAAGGGATGAAAATAAATGTAATAAACAATAGTAATGGTTTTTGAAAGAAAATAAAGCATGACAAACTGTGAAGTTCTGATTAAGGAAGTAAGAGTGGAACAAGTAAATGAGTTTGTATACCTGTATACCTGTTTGTATACGAGAGATGGAAAGTATGACAGTGACATTAAGCGAAGGGTGTTGGCAGGACAACAAATGAATGGGGGACTGCATACCTTTATGAGCAGCCTGAAAGTGTCAAAAAGGCACGTCTGGCTATGCATAGAGGTGAGTTGGTTCCTACACTTATGTATGGTAGTGAATGTTGGATTTGGCAGAAGCATGAAAATAGAATTAATGCTGCGAAGATGAGTAGTCTGAGAAGTATAGCCTGAGTGACTCGGTTGGATAAAGTAAAGAATAGTGAGATAAGAGAACGCTGTGGTGTTAAAGAGGATGTGGTTACAAAGATAGATAAAGGAATGCTTAGATGTTTTGGACACGTAGAAAAGATGGGGATGACGGAAGATTGACGAAACAAATTTTTAAGGCAAGTTTAAATGTACAAGTCGGTAGAGGTAGACCTCGGCGAACATATCTCGATCAGATCAACATTGTTTTGAAGAAAGTCCAGGTCAAGAGTACCAATAACCGACGAGCATGTATGAAAGCACTGATGAAAGTAGAGGAAGCAAAAGATGTGTGTAAGAACCGTAGCAAGTGCAAGGAAGCAAGGAAGTGGTTTCTGCCTACCCCTACGGAAAAATACGTGACTATATGTATGTATGTATAGGAAAAATATTAACTTACGTTCTTTAAAGTATTTTTTATTTAAATTATTTGGTCGTGGAGAAAATATCGTCTGTTACACGGTTAGAATTAAAAAATTCGATACCGGTGGTTCTACTCGTATCGAATTTTTCATTCTAACCTAGTAACAAAATCTGCTATTCTGCCGGCGTACCCTCTCATAATTAGAATAGTAAATTGTTCTTTTTCATTAACAACCATTTTAAAGAAGCAACTTACCTTGCAGAACTTTTCAAAACACATCAAACTACCTACTTTCAGTTTTATTTAATAATGTAAATGGCGAACAGTTGTGAAAATCACAGCATTCTAGATTTGAATATTTAAATTTATACAAATCCATATATTTTGCACTGTTTTATTTACCTAAGACTTTCTAGATTACATCAAATCACATATGGCTGAACTCGTATGGAAGAGGAGATTCCCCTAATGACTGAATATACAGTGTGATGTATTTAAAAAACCAAATTGACTAATGATATCAGACAAACGGCAAATTTGACAACACTGCAATAGTCAAATCTGGAATTTCCGTATCCCAAAATAGATTTGCGAGATAAATGGCCGTTTCTAGACTTTTGGTCCACTCAGTTATCATCATCAGTATCACTCATGCTTCTCGTGTCCACTGCTGAACATAGATCTCCCTCATCACTTTCCATTCGCATCGGTCCGCTTGCATCCAATTTGTTTGACAGCGCTTTATGTCATCAGTCCGTCGTGTTGGTGGGCGGCCCCTGTTTCGATATGCTTCGTCTCTTGGTCGCCACTCCAGTATTCGCCTCGTCCATCTGTTAGCCGTCATTCTAGCGACGTGGCCTGCCCAATTCCATTTCAACAGCTACTCTTGACCTTAGTCTTATTTCTCGGTTTTGGATCTTGTCTCTCAAAGAAACCCCCAACATCACACGTTCCATCGTCAGTCACTCGGATCTTTTGCACCGTTCTCCTTGTCGAGGTTAGCATTTCTGCGCCGTAGGTCAACACCGGTAACACACATTGGTTAAAGGTCTTTTTCTTCATGCATATTGGGAGGTTAGATTTGAAAACATAACTCAACTTGCCGAAAGCTGCCCGAGTCAGCCCTGCAAATCTCGTGGCCTCAGTTATATCGTAGTTTAAAGTTTTCACTTCTATCGGCAGTCCACGACTGCCCAGTGCCCTTTTTTTTAACAAAAATTAAATTTGGTTCTTGTACATCGGAAAAGAAAGCGTAAAATTACAAAGGTAAATAAATTTAAATTATTAATTCCCCTGTAGGCGTTATATTTTGCCGTGTGTAACATTTTCCTATTACCACCGTATTATTATATTTATAAGCGATAAGAATAATTAAACGCATAAATGGTTGTAATTACAGTTTTGTATTTAGTTCTTTTGCGTCGTAGCAGCTGATTTTCATTTGATAACCGCATATTAATTGGATACATTATTTCAAAGAAGCAGCAACGCCTACATAAGAGATGGGTACTCGTTTTAAATCTGTACCTACACTCTGCCAACTAGCTATCAACCCATAACTAGTCGAAAAATAATGCAGTTAGCGCACGATTTGTACCAGGTGTTGGCCGAATACGTCGTTCCTTATTTCTGTCAAAAAACCGTTTATCATCGATAACGCTAGACCTGTAACTCTCTTCATCTACCAACGAAACGCCTACTGGAGAGAATTACGAAGGCTGCGACCTCTGGCGTCTGATTGTCGAACTTGTCAAAAGGTGAACAACAAAAAAATTTGAGACACATCTAGAGATGTTGATGGAGCTGTGTAAACGTTTTGAATATCACAGAAATGAAAAAAGTTGTAAAATTTAATTTTTTTATGCATAACGCGTTTTCAATCCTATCTCAAGGATCATCATCAGTGCATTAATTGTCAATGTGTATAAAAAATCCATGAACAACGTAGCACATTAAACCAGACATATTTTTGGATATCCATTATGCTATCTGATTCTTTGAAATAAATGAAAATTATTATCCTCCATTTAGGGCTATTTAGAGCCATGTTACATTAAATTTTTTTAAAAACCTGTGATTTTTATTCAACAGGTGAGTGTCTACTATGCAAACTTGCTTGGGGAATACCAAGCCGGATTTAGGACAAACAGGTCAACGATAGACCAACTCTTTACACTGAGGCAGCTCCTGGAAAAAGGATGGGAATATAATAGAACAGTACATAATCTCTTCATAGACTTCCGACAGGCATATGATAGTACAGAGAGAAGCCAAATATTTAATGCGATGACGGAATTCTCAATACCAAGGAAGCTCATTCCGATGACCAAAGTTTGTATGGGGGGCGGAGTATCCAAAGTACGAGTAAATAACAGTCTATCCAGTAGTTTCGAAATACACAGTGTGCTTAAACAAGCCGACGCCCCATCACCATTACTTTTTAACCTCGTCTTAAGGCCCCCATACACGGTCAAACAATTTGCACAAATTCGGTGTTTGTGCAAATGCCTGTTTGCATCAACGTGTTGCAACCCGTTGTGCAAACATCAGTTTCGTTTTCAACATCCTGTGAGTATGTCAGACATGGACGATTATCCTTGCACCGGGGACAGAAAAACGTGCTGAAAAAAAAAGAAGAAAGCCAAACATGTGGGTGAAGAGTTGGCTTCTGAAGAGGAACAAATTTGGTCATGACCGCTTGGTCATAGAGCTCAGGCTTACCTCAGCTGCGGACTACAGAAACTACCTTCGAATGGACGCAGATACGTTTTTTTTTTTTATGTTCTGGTTCCCACGAAAAGGGATATCCTGTAATGTTCAGAGAACATCGTGGGAACCAAGGGAAAGAAGGTAGGAGTTGGTGTTCTTCTTAAATTTCTGGAGGTTGTATGCCTCGGGGAACACCTCCCTAGGCAATGAGTTCCAAAGCCTCGCAATTCGTTGGATGAATGAGTCTTTGGAAAGTGATGTTCTGCAGGTCTCCAAAGTGACCACGAAGGGGTGTGAAGACTGAACTTGACGGGTTAATCTCGAAGAGACTGCCAATGGAGGAACGATTGTTGATATTTCAGAAGAGCATCGCCCATGAAAATATCTATAAAATAGAGACAAATCGCCAACTTTTCTACGGTGTTCCAGACAAGTGAGCGAGTTTGTAAGCGAGGCATCACCGACGAGACGAATTGCCCTTTTTTGGACAGAATCCAATAGCTTCAGGATATGTTTAGGTGCCGCACTCCAAATATGGGAACAGTATTCCAGTACAGGTCGGATCTGTGCCTTATAGATCATAAGCAGCTGACTGGAGGTGAAATAGCTCTTGGCACGAAACAAAAAACCAAGTTTTTGGGATGCACTTTTGGCAATGGACCTCACGTGATTTTCTCAGGAAAGGTTATTGCTGATAGTAATACCAAGCATCGATATGGATGACTTCAGTGGTATGGTTACTCCTGACAAAGTTATGTTAGGCACAGTGAGATCGGCTTTTCTAGAGAAAAGACATGCTTGTGTTTTGTTTGCATTGAATTCTACCAAGTTATTGGATCCCCATTCGAGAATTGTTGCTAAGTCCATATTTATATTGTTAACATTTCTTCCTCGTTCAGCGAGTTACTCGTTATGGTTACTCCCTTCATACAGAAAATCACCACGAACATGAGAGAAGCAATATCTCCGTATACTGATCCGAAGTTTGCACAATACTACCATCCACGGTCAAACAGGTAGTCAAACAAGGGTCGTTTGCGCAAAAGATTTTGATCCAGACCGATTTTACTCAAATAGTTTGCACAACCCATCGACGATCAAATTATTTGCACAAGCAGCGAATTTGCGCAAATTGTTTGACCGTGGATGGGGAGAAAGCCGTGAGAGCAGCCAAACTGCTAACAACTAAAGGTCCCAATTTACTGCTAGCATATGCAGACGACATTGATCTCATCGAAAACTCCATCGTAACCGTGAAAGAACAATATCGAAAAAATAACTGGTGAAGTGGGACTGAAAGTCAACGAAGAAAAAACAAAATACATGTGTATAAACAGAATGGGACGAAGAGATAGATTAGGGCAAAACGTCACGATCAACACTCTTAAATTTGAATGGGTAGAGCGTTTCAAATACCTTGGAGCTACAATAACTGCTGATAACGACATTACTGAAGAAATCAAAGGCAGAATCCAGTCTCCAAACCGCTTCCTATACGCACTTAACAATCATACAAGGTCGAAGAACCTAAGCAGAACATCAAAAATTAAAATTTATAAAACTATTGTCAGGCCAATAAAAACATTTGGATGTGAAACGTGGACAATGCTGCAGATATCTTCATTTTTAGACTTTTTGCCGTTGTGCTGAATTTGAATAGTAATCTCTGTAGGTCATCTTCGTTTTCTGCAATCAGAACAGCGTCATCGAAATAGCATAGGATTTTATTGTCTTTGTTCCCCATTTTATACCCTTTTAGGTTACAAATGCTTTTTATTATTTGGTCCATAACGATGTTGAACAATAAGGGGATAAGGGAATCTTCTTGTCGAATACCACTATTTACAGGAATTTTTTCGGTAGTTGTGCCATTAATTTTGGCTTGTATTTTGTTTCTCCGGTAAATATTTTTTCGATGGTTTTTATGATGTTGTATGGGATTTGCCTGTTGTATAGAAGGTGTACCACGTCCTCCAGTTGTATTCGGTCAAACGCCTTTTCCAGGACTATAAAACACATAAAGGCTGGTTTGTTATACTCGATGGATTTTTCAGTTATTTGTCGCAGGACAAATACCGCATCTGTACAAGATCTTCCTGATTTGAATCCTTGTTGTTCATCGCCCAATTTGGTAAGTTCATTTATTTATTTGTTATAATCTTTGTAACTAGTTTTAAGGAATTATGGCTGTTATAGCTGCTGTTTCAGGCTTCTCCCGCCGTATTCAAGAAGTTCGTTTGAAATACTGTCTGGGCCTGGACTTTTTCTGTTCTTAAGTTGCATTATTGCCGTTTCTATATCCTTTGTCACGTGCCTATTTTTTTCCCTTCTACCGTTCCATTAGTAATTGGGTCTCTGATAGTCTGGTGCTCGTAAATAGTTTTGCATACCGTATTTTGTTTTAACTTAAGTATATCATTCGTTGTAAATAATGTTGCATACCTAGTAGTGATAGGATTTACTTATTAATGGCTGTGACATTTTTGCTAATCAATGGAGATGGAG
Source organism: Agelastica alni (assembly GCA_950111635.1). Taxonomy (NCBI): domain Eukaryota; kingdom Metazoa; phylum Arthropoda; class Insecta; order Coleoptera; family Chrysomelidae; genus Agelastica; species Agelastica alni. The sequence continues at coordinate 28,802,487 of OX467716.1, forward strand.
TGGGGGTTTTTGTTATTAGATTTTTGGCCTCGATTGTCGTGTGTGGTCAGCTATATTATTGTTTGGTTTGCTTTTCTGTGTGGATGGGCTGGCTATCAACACGGACGAGCGCGATTATGAGTTTGGAAGATGGTTGGCTGACGCGTGTCTCGTGTCATTTTCTGATATCCGGCCTGGGAGTGAGTAGTTGGAGACAGTCGCTTGGTGTCAGTCTTGGGAGTCGGTAGTGAGGATTTTTGTGGTCGTCGTGTGATATTAACAAGTGTGCAAAACCTCTACGGTTTTATCTTTATATCTGGCTGTATTTGGGCCATCTTAATTGGATTTTGAAGAAAAATCATTTGATTTTTAACTTGGCCATTCTATCTTACCTTCGTTGTTGATATTTTTGGTGTCGAGTTAAAATAACCGCATGCGGGATCTATTTGAGGGAAGCCATTGTTGGTTAGCACGTGCCGTTCCATAACCATCATCCATATCGACGATAAATTTCAGTGTTATAAAGACATGCTTGATGTTTTTAGCAGAAATTATTATGATAATACTACTTGGTGTTTCTGTTTCTTGGATCATCGATGTAACAGTGACGTCTCTATGAAGTTTTCAATTGGTTACATAGTATTGAGTTTAATTTTATCAACTTATCAGTTATTATGTGCTTGATCTAAGTGTTTTCAATAGTTTAAAAGTAACAAATTATTTTCATTAAATTTGTACCTGCTCCAAGTTGAATCTGAACGTATACATTACTGAATATACATTATGTAATTATTGTGATGGTTTTGTACATCATTAGGTTTTTATTATTGTCTAAAAGATTGTTATAATTAATTTAAATATTATTTTAAGAAAAGTGTATTAAATTCGTTTAATCCACTTTACCAAAAATACAGAATTTGTTGTAAAAAAAAAGAGAACATCATTTTTACTTAATAAATATATTGCAGGAATTGTAAATATAGTTTTATTTATTTAGTTCACCAAAATTGTTTGTTGTTTATCGTGTGGCTCTGCTAGTGCCTACAAAACCTAGGGGCTTCCGGCTTGTACCGTCTAAGTCGGTGGCGCGGCTCACTTTTATATTTTTTTCTTCTACCCTCTATGGCTGAGCTCGGGCATAATTTGCCAGTAGAGAGACCGCTGGCAGAGTACTTTTTAAAGAACGAAAAAAAAAGACGTGGCACCTTGTCTTCCATTTCGATTACTTCGTTAGTTACGATTTCTGGGGTGTTCGGTATGCTTTCCGTATCTTCTTTTTTATATAGTTCTTTAAGATAAGTTTTTCTCGTTATGTGGTTTGTGCCAATAAACTCACTTGCTTCTTTTCTGTTTTTTTTTGTTAACCATAAATATGGAAAAAGGTTGGAGTAAAAAAAAAATGGTAGTTTAAAGAAAAAAATTCTGTTTGTTAACGAACTTGTCAGTTGTATTGTTAATTATTGTAGAATGGAGGAAAATTTACATTTTGTTGAAAGATCGTTAGGCGTTCTTTGGAACGTCCTGTATATGCGGAGCTCGACCCGGGCTGTCTTTAAGCAATTATTTAATTAAAATTATGAAAATTAATGTACATTTAAAACCCGAGAGCTCATCAGAAAAAAGCCTGCGGTCCATATTAATCAAGAGGCAATCAAGGCGGCCCCAATGGATTTTTGTAATTTAATAAATAATGAAGGAAGAATAATATATCCAGACGTAGTTAGCAGGTGTATAAAAAAGGTTGGTTCGTTCCGAACGGGGTACTCCGATATTGATATTGCTTGCTTGGGTTCTAACGATTAACGATGTTTTTTTTTCAGTTTTAAATTTAGTAACGGTTTCGTTGATTAATTGAAATTCGTTCGGACGAACAGGTTCAACGGGCTATTAGAAAAATATCATAATTGGTATGTTCCTAGATCTTAACTCAGGTATGGGAAGGTTCAACTAATTTTTTACAAAAAAATGCATAAATAAATAAACTGCAACGAGATAAACATAAACTTTTAAAAACATTCGCCCGTTTAAATTATCTTCGTCGAAAAACAACTATCAAAAGTGTCACCTTTTTGTCAACAAAAAATAATGACGTAAATATAAATCTGACGTCAAAAAAAAACTCTTAATTATAAAAGATTAAAACATTTCCCCATTCAAATTATCTCCGCGAAAAAACAACTATTAAAAGTGTCAACTATCTGTCAAGAAAAAGTAATGACAAAGAGATCAATCTGACGTCAAAAAAACTCTAAACTACAAAACATTAAAAACATTTAGGTATCCAATTAGTTATCTCCGCGAAAAAAGAACTATTAAAAAACTTAACTATCTGTCAAAGAAAAATAATGACAAAGAGATCAATATAACGACGAAACAAACTTTCTTTTCCAATAAATAATTGTAATTATTTTATCCAACTAATAATCTACTTGGAAAAATAATAATAAAAGATTAAAACCATTTACCCATTTAAATTATCTCCGCGAAAAAACAACTACTAAAAGTGTCAACTACCTGTCAAGGAAAAGTAATAAAAATAAGATCAATATAACGATGAAAAAAAATTTCTTTACCAATAAATGATCATAAATATTTTATCTAACCCAATATTCTACATGAAAAAATAATTATCATAAGCATCAACTATCTGTCAACGAAAAAAATACATACATATAGTCACGCCTCTTTCCCGTAGGGGTAGGCAGAGACCACTTCTCTCCACTTGCTACGGTTCTTACACACATCCCTTGCTTCCTCCACTTTCATCAGTGCTCTCATACATGCTCGTCGGTTGTTGGTAACCTTGACCTGGCCTTTCTTCAAAACAATGTTGATCTGATCGAGATATGTTCTCCGAGGTCGACCTCTACCGACTTGTCCATTCACGCTCGCCTTATAAGCTTTTTTTGTCAATCTTTCTTCATCCATCCTTTCTACGTGTCTAAACCATCTAAGCATTCCTTTATCTATCTTTGTAACCACATCTTCTTTTACACCACAGCGTTCTCCATTCTCACTATTTTTTACTTTATCCAACCGAGTCACTCCGGCTATACTTCTCAAACTACTAATCTCCACAGCATTAATCATATTTGCATGCTTCTTCTGCTAAACCCAACATTTACTAGCATACATAAGTGTAGAAACCAACACTCCTCTATGTACAGCCAGACGTGCCTTTTTTGACACTTTTTGGGTGTTCATAAAGCTATGCATTGACCCATGTATTTGTTTTACTGCCAGCACCCTTCGCTCAATGTCACTGTCATACTTTTCATCTCTCGTAAACTTTGAACCCAAGTACACAAATTTATTCACTTGTTCCACTCTTTCTCCCTTAATCAGAACTTTACAGTTTTTTCAAAAACCATTACTTTCGTTTTGCTTACATTCATTTTCATCCCTTTGATTTTCAGGGCATCATGCGTAACATTAACCATCGCTTGCAACTCCTCTTCAGATGACGCTAATATGACTTGATCATCGACGTTAAAAAGGTATTTGACAATCGAATTATTCATTTTCAATCCATACGCACTCTCTTTCAAAAATTTGAAACAATCATCTATTTATAAGTCAAACAGCCATGGCGAAGCCACACATCCCTGTCTCACACCTTTTTCGATGTTAAACCAGTCCGTGCAAGCTCCGTTTATCCTGACGCAAGCAGTGGAATCCTCGTAAAGTGATTTCAGTGCTCGTATTAAACTACCGCTCACCCCATACATGGACAATGTAGACCACAATTCACTCCTCACCACTCTGTCATAGGCCTTTTCCAAGTCTATAAAAGCGCAATAGACCTTCTGACTTATAGCCAAGAATTTTTTGACTACACCTCGTAATGAAAAGACCTGATCCATACTGATCTCCTTTCTCTTCTAAATCCTGCTTGCACATCCCATATCATCTTCTCAGTTTTAGTCATCACTCTTTTAATCAATATCTTTGCGTACAGTTTGCCGACTATGCTGAATAAACTAATACCTCGGTAGTTCTTACAGTCCTCCTGCGAACGAAAAGAAATGACGTAGATATAAATCTGACGTCATAAACGATTAAGAATATTTACCCATTTACATTATTTTCGCGAAAAAACAACTATCAAAAGTGTCACCTATCTGTCAACGAAAAGTTAATAATGACGTGGAGATAAATCTGTCATCGAAGGAACGTCGTTCACGAAAAATTGTGAGTAAAAAGTGCGTGCATAAAAATAATCAGAAAATATCTGACCGTGGTCAGAGACCCAATTTCCATAATTTCATTTCGTCTCGTTATTCGAGGCGTCAAAATTGATATATTCTTATACAACGAGCAATTTCGGAAAATATATCTAAGCAACCACCGTGTAATTTGCAACGCAGCGATCGTTTACATCTTTAATCCAATTAAGATTTGATGTATATACGTATACGAGTAGCCGGGAATTTATTTTTAGTACAGTCAATTTGTGCCAAAACACACCGCGTACACTTAATGTTACTTAAATTTTATTAGAGAACTTTTTGGCGCATCGGGTGAGTATAGAAACCTTAACCCCACATTTGTACGACGTTAGGATGAGATAATTGCTATAAAGAAGTAAACATTTCAACATTTTTCGTCTTTTTAATAGCGATTACGAGGGCTATTACATTATTTTAAGCAGCCACATGGAAGAAGACAATTACCTGCTCAACACGCACGTCCTTACACATCCTCGATATCTTAATTCAACGCATTATTGCTGTAAAAAAAATTTGAGCCTAAACTAATTTCAAAATTACTTTTTTCAATACAAAAAAAATCTTTGTTTAACTCTACTAACGAAGAGCAAAACTTTTATATTTCTCTCGTTATAATTCCCGGCTCAGATTATGATTGTGCCTTTTAAAGGTTAATTGGTTTCTTAATTGACTGCTCCTTTTTATCTGTTATTAATAGTTGCCTGACAGATGAGTTATAGCATTAGATTTAGTGGATTTTTAGCTCTTACTAATTTGTTTTCCCAGTTTAGAATTTACGTGCGGAAAAATGTTGGCGTAATATCATTCGGAAATATTCTCCCGCACAAAATTAACACATACATATCTTCTTCTTATAGTGCATTTCCTATCAAAGGTTTGCTATCATCACAGCTATCCGGACCTTATTGACTGCAGCTCGGTAGAGTTCAACATTGCTACAATTAAACCAGTCCCTTAGGTTTTTAAGCCAAGCCACACGGCGTCTTCCAATATTCCTCCTTTCACCAATTTTTCCCTGAACTATCAGCTGGAGAAGTGCGTATTTGGGTCCTCTTATTATATGACCTAGATATTGAAGCTCTTTTTATGGTGTTAATGACTTCACATTCCTTATTCATCTGATTTAGGACTTCCATATTAGAGATCTTTTCTGTCCAGGAAATACGCCACATTCTACGGTAGCACCACATCTCGAAAGCTTTTGTAGTTTGTCTGTGTGATTCTTCTTGAGAGTCCATGCCTTCACTCCATACAAAAGCGCGGAAAACACGTAACAACGCAGCATCGTCATCCTTAGTCCAATCTTGATATCTCGACTGGTGACCAACTTTTTCATTTTCGTAAATGTTGACCTGGCTATCTCTATTCTCGTTCTTATTTCTCTTGTTTGGTCACCCGATTGTTCTATCCAGGCTCCCGGGTATTTGTATGACTGCACATTCTCTATTAAGATGTCTGCTTCTGACACGTTTACATGGTTGTGATTTTGGGGGAACTTTGTAACTACCATTAACTTGGTTTTCTTAAGATTTATCTTTAGACCGTATTCGTTATATCGATCATTTAATTTCTCTAGAAGATGTTGTATGTCTTTTTGATTGCTCATTAACAAGAAGGTGTCACGTCTTTTTCCCGTAGGGGTAGGCAGAGACCACTTCCTTCCACTTGCTACGGTTCTTACACACATCTTTTGCTCCCTCTACTTTCATCAGTGCTCTCATACATGCTCTTCGGTTGTTGGTACTCTCGACCTGGCCTTTCTTCAAAACAATGTTGATCTGATCGAGATCGATGTTCGAAATGTGTTAAGTTGGGTAGACATGGTAACAAATGAGTTACTGGGAAGAATGGGAAAGAAAAAGGAAATATTGAACACAATTAAAATAAGGAAGCTGCTATATCTGGGCCACGTGACGAGGGGAGAGAAATATGTATTGTTGCAGAAGATTATGCAGTGAAAGAAACAGAGGAAAAAAAAGCAGAGAAAGAAGACGCATTTCCTGATTAAATAACCCAAAAAAATGGTACAACTGCAGTTCCATTGAGTTGTTTAGAGCTGCAGCATCAAAAGCGAGAAAAGCTATGATGATAGCCAACCTTCTAAATTAAGATGGCACTTGAAGAAGAAGAAAAAGCCATTTTATTAATTTTACCTGTAATGATTACTATTCGGGTTTTATTATTTTTCTTTTTTTTTAATTTATGGGAATAAAATAAAAATTGGTATACTTTTATACAGGGTGGCCAACCGAAAACAAAACAGAGCCATTTGCAGGAATATCGTTAACATTTTAGAAAAACGCTCAGACCAGTCGATTTTTTATTAAAGGGGGACGACTCTTTTCCGGTATTTTTGACTCGACTACTTTCAATTCCAAGCAAGGGTAAGAATTACCCCAAAATTTTTAAATGGCATTGGGGGTCGAATAAGATGTCTTTTGAAAGCCCTGACAATTCTCTTTACAATCCTTAAATTTTACATTTCCTCCCAATACTTTGAAAAAAATTACATGTATAAATTCCAACTATTTTAGTTGCTTGCTTACTACTTAATTGATTAAATGTTCAAACTGATTACCGCCCACTTCCTGTTGAAAATAAAAATGATCTTCGTCATACTGTGGATTATTTTTAAATACATATTGGTCAGGGCAGGGTCAATAGCGACTTCCAGTAATTGCAAATACATTTCGCCAATCAAATTGCCTGGTAGAAAAAAAAGACCCGCCAGTCGGTCACCGCAAATGCCAGCACATACATTTAATTTTCTCCGGTTGCTGTGTATGCACCTCGTGAAAATCTCTTGGGTTTGAATCGGACCAATAGCGGCGATTGTGGCGATTTACCGTCCCGTGCAAGAAAAAACTGCATTCATCGGAAAAACAGATATTAAAAAGGAACTGTGGATCGTTCCCTGCTCGCGCACACATTATTTCGCAAAACTGAAAACGGCGGTCATAATCATCCTCAATAAGTTCATAAATTAAACGTATTTTATATAGATGGAATTTAATCTTCTTCAAAATGGTTTGGATGCTAGTTCGATTGATCCCAGACACAGATGAATTTCGGTGAATGATACAAATAGACTCAGACAGGAACAGGTTGATTCCATCAATAGAGATCTTAAAGCAATCGTCGAGTGGGGAACCAACAATCTTGTTCAGTTTAACGCCCAAAAAACACAAAGTGCCACGTTTTCCAAGAAAGTGAATTCCTCAAATCATCCCATCACAATGTCCGGAAATACCCTTGAATCAAATCCCTCCATCTCGATTTTGGGAGTCACGGTGTCCCATAATATGTCTTGGCATGACCATGTTGCTAACATCGCAAATTCGGCAAGCCAGAGGCTAGGTTTTCTGTGGAAAGCCAGAAAGTTTTTTACTCATGATCAACTGTTGACGACGTACAAGGCTCAAATCCGACCTCTACTGGAGTATCTTCGTCTTCTAGATTCCATTCAGAAAAGAGCCATTCGCTTGATAAACAGCTCAACTCTCACAGATACCCTTCACCCTCTAGAACATAGAAGAAGAGTTGCAGACCAGTCATTGCTCTACAGATATTTCCATGGCAGATGCTCCAGAGAAATAAAAACTCTTGTACCACCATTGGCCACATTCGGCCGAAGAACTCGGCACGTTGACCAGTCTCCCCCATTTACTCTCAAGATTGACACTACTAGGACCAATCTTCATCAAGAATCCTTCTTTTACAGGGCTGCTACGGAATGGAATAAGCTTCCAAATTCAGTTTTTCCAGAGAACTATGACCTACAACTAATAAAAGCGTGTCCACAATCATTTCCTTTCTATAATCCCTTCCCCTTCTAATAGTCGCAGTGCGGGCCGTCCGCGGCCCACACGATAGGTCTACCCTTTTTGCGACTATTTTCATAAAAAAAAAAATGCCAGTTGCATCGTACTCAACGTAGGATCAAGATGAACATGTCCTAAAACTGCAACTTCACTAGCTTCATTAACTATAGGCTTTTCTGTTTCTCGTTTTGTATTAGCTACATTTTCTGTCTCTTGAAATTTTTTTACTAACTCTAATACATACATTCTACTGACATGTCGATCTTGACGTTGGGCATTGAATAGCTGAGCTGTTCTATTCGCGGAATTTTAAAATTTATAGACTATTGTATAGAGAATTGTAAGAGCTTTTAAAAGACATCTTATTCCACCCCCGATGCCTTTTAAAAATTTAGGGTAAATCTTACCCTCGCTTGGGGTTGAAAGTAGTGAAGTCAAAAATACCGGAAAATAGTGTCCCCCTTTAATCAAAAATCGACGGGTCTGAGCGTTTTTCTAAAATGTTGACGAGGTTTCTGCAAATTCGTTTTCGGTTGGCCAAACTGTATATCTACCCTATACATTTGTTTAAAATCTATCCACATAGCAATTAAACTAAGCTTTTATAGTTGGTTTAGTATGGTAACCAAAGATTTGTTATAACCACCAAGGTATATTTTTAAAACGTCAAAGTTTTAAGTCAAAGCGTCGACGAAGTGACAGACTCTGCTTTTTTAAATTTATTTTTAATACAAGTGATATTTTAATGAATTCGTCGACCAAAATGAAACTACTCTACGATTACATTGACAAACCCCGTTTATCGATGACACATTTTGACGTTCGACTGCTTTATTTTAAATTTTATACCATGCAGAACTTTTCATAAATAAATTTTGTAAAAGTTATGATCCATATTTACTTAAATAGAAAGATTTTATATATTAAATGCAATTATAGGCTTAAAAACTATAACAAACACCTCCGTATTGTTCGACGCATTTGAACTACAACCGATTTTATAATATTGCCGGTAGGCATAATTATGGCCCATCAAAAAATATAATAAAAATGTCATAAATTGAGGATACATTATGCAGCTTTTTTGTAATTTTGGCAACAGTACCTGACGTCCATATTAAAAGGCATTCAACGTGTAATTACTATAAATAATGGCCTGTCCATATACAATAAAAAAAAACATCAACATTTCAATTTCGATCATACTTATAGTCCGGTTAAATTCGACAGCTGCTATAAATTATTTTTTCTAAAATAAAGGTATAACAGAGGTATTACATTATTATGCATCGTGTCAAAAGTATACGAAAAATTGTTAGACTGTAAATTAAAAACCATAATTGAACATCAGCTGGAAGACTCACAGAGCGGATTTAGAAGACCATAAAACAAATGATTGAAAAATATCATAATAGCAATATGTATGTAGCATTCATAGATTTGGAAAAAGCTTTCGACAGTGTTTCAAGTCTGAACAGTTACTAACTAGGCAAGGTTTAAAACAGGGAGGAGTACTAAGTACCACCTTATTCAACCTTATACTAGACGATGCAATGAAGGAAGTCAAAACAAAAGCATAGAAACTTCTGTTGGGCTACAGAAATCTGGAACCAACCTATATAAGTGAATGTGCCTTCGCAGACGATCTAATGATATGTGCCAAGAATCAAAAGGACCTATAAAACAATTTAGATCTATGGTATGAAGCACTGAAGAAGGACAAAACTGATCGTCTACAAAACCATATTCAAACCGATCCTAATCTATGGTTGTGAAAGCTGGGTACTCACGGAACAACAGAAGAGCAAAATACAAGCCATAGAAATGAAATTTTTAAGAGGCATAAAGGGCATCACAAAAAAAGACAGAGTGAGAAGTGAGGTTATTAGAAAGGAATTGGAGGTCGAGCCGCTCATAAACGGTATAGAACGTCAGCAACTGAAGTGGTTTGGACATATGGTAAGAATGGACAACTCGAGACAAGTCAAGTTGATATGGCAAACCAAACCAAAAAATAAAAGATCTAGAGGCAGGCCTAGAAGGAAATAAGATGATGTAATAGCTGGTATCCTAGAAAAAAATAACGAGAGCTGGAAGGAAGGAAAACAAATTACACAAAATAAAAGAAGCTGGGTAAAATTTGTATATAAAAACAACTAAAATACTTAAGGGCAAACCTTGTTTGAACAAAACACCTTAACACCTTCGGGTATATTAAGGTTTATAATTATATATATAATAATAATAATAAAAATTGACGCATTATAGACTGCTGCTAGCAACACAAACTTCTCAGGCTATTGAGACGAAATAAAATACAATCAAAAATGTTTTTTCATCGTATATACATCAATTTTAATTGGATTTTAAAAAGTTAAATACCTTTGTGATACGTGATTAGTCAGCAATAAATTGAATGAATTTCAATGCAATTTGTTTTCCTTTTGACGATGTAATCAAGTAAAAGTTAAAAAGTAAACTAATTTAATTAAAATCCTCGACGCACCAATGAATGTAACACATGAAAAACTAAACAAAAAATGTTTCTGATAATCCTTTCTCCCGCAGCACTTAAAATTAAATCATCAATATCGTTTTGAGGTAATAAGGCCCAATCTTGTGTAAGAAAATGTTGAATACCTTATCGTGTATGAACATTACGCAGATGAGTATATCCTACACATGCTCTATGGGATTAAGGTCAGGTGATTGTGCTGGTCGCGGTGAAACGGTAATATCATTATTAAACCAATCTCTTACTGTTGCTGCAGTACAACATCAGATAGCTAAAGAACACCCTTAATCATGTTCACAGCACTTACTATTTGAACACGTGCTAAATGCCATCGCTCCATGACCACCCTTGCTAATTTATTAGAGCTTGACTTTAAAATTTAAAGCACCCAACCTAAAAAGTTTGAGGCATTCTGTAAACGTATTTTGCTGTTACTTATATTTCTTGATTTGTTTACTTATCGGTTAGCATTGCTAAAGCCAACCCTGGCGTTTTGGTATGTGATTAAACGTTATTTTTTTTATTCAATTTTTACACTGTTAGAATTAATCAACTTAGTTTTGTCACTATCTGTTTAGTTTAATTTCTTTCTCTCTCGTATTAAAAATAGAATATTTCTGGCCTTTTGAATTCGAGACTCCAACGAGTCAGGTTGTACTGGCACCATTTTTATTACGGTTGTGGAAATATTCAAAAATTAGGCTGTTGATTTTATATATTAGATAAACAGATTCAGATTTAACTTGCTTAAGGTTTTTACTATTTTTTTTGCTATTTCTTCCCTTTTAAAAATTACTTGAAGCTTAACTATCAGTTAGTTGAGTTAAATTAATTAAAATTAGTATTAATTTTGAATGTATTAATCTGTTAACTGATTTATAACTGAATTAAACTGAGAAATTAGAATCTCCCCTCAAAAATGGAGTTCACGAGTTTTTTTTCTGTTCTAAAACATATAATTAATTTTACACAGCAACAAAAATGTAACTACGTAATATTTAAGGTTCAACGTTGGGGCAGCTAGCTTTAAAAATTAAACTATTCTATAAGTTGACACTTGTGCCATGATATATACGTCACGCCTTTTTTCCGTGGGGGTAGACAGAGACCTCTTCTTACCACTTGCCACGGTTCTTACTTATGTCTTTCGGTTCTCATAATTTCATTAGCTCTTTCATACGTGCCTGTGGGTTGCTGGTACTCTTGACCTGTCCTTTCCTCAAAACAATGTCGGTCTGATCGAGATACGTGCTCCTAGGTACAAACCATCAGAGCATTTCTTTATCTATCTTTGTCACCACATCTCCATTCACACCACAGCGTTCCCTATACTTCTTAGACTACTTATCTCAGCAGCGTTGATCCTACTTTTATTCTTCTTCTGCCAAACCCAACGTTCACTACCATACATAAGTGTAGGAACCAGCACTTTTTTATGAACAATTAGTCATGCCTTTTTTTGACACGTTTTTACTGCACACATAGTTATTCAGGGCCCCATTCATTTGTTTCACTGTCAACACCCTTCGCTCAATATAAGTCATACTTTCCGTCTCTTGTGAACTCTCAAGTATACAAACTTATTCACTTGATCTGCTCTTTCTCCTTTAATCAGCACCTCGCAGTTTGTCATGCTTTCTTTTCTTTCATAAACCATTACTTTCGTCTTACATTCATTCCCATCCCTTTAATTTTTGGGGCTTGATACAACAGTGCATTTGACAAATTAATTTTCATGGCTATCTTCTTTTGTGGAGAATAAGTTTAGAAGTCGAATGAAATGTATTTAAAAAGAAGTGATTAAGTTTTTGTTAAAAAAAAAGAATAAAACATTTTTGAAATTTAATGAATGGTTTTGACATTTTAACCTTTATTTTCCCGCGCTGTCATTCCGTCGTTTTTGACGCCAAGTGTGATGTTTACTTAGGGAAGTGTACAATTTAGTGAAAATTTCGATATTTGAACGGATATGTTTCTACCGTTGTCCTCAATTTTTGTTTACCTGGCTGCTACTTCAAGTAGGTCGATGCATCGTAGAGTGTGAAAAGCTGTTCTGGCAGCAAACCACGTCATTGTTTGTGGTGTCAAAAAAAAGGGTGATGAGTGGATTATCAAAAACAATTTGCTCTGCTGGTTATTTTCAGTCACTATTAAACAACTGTAATCTTCACACAAATGCACGCTTCCAGGTAAATAAACACAAAGCGATTATACTTGCTGGTCACGTGATATTGATGCGAGTTTATTCCGCCAGATAGCGTATTGCTTAGCATTTAAACTCAATTGTGTATCCAATGGTCCAGTCAAATTGTGGCCACTTTAAAAATTTTAAAAAAAAAAACGTAGTCAAGAGGAAATAAAACATTTTCGTTGGGCAGTTTTTTTATTCCTGAAAGAAATCGCCATTTCAATAAACCTGCTATTTTACACGGGAGCGTTAAAAAAGCAACTTGGCAAGTAATTGCGAATTTTCTGATATAATAACATAATGGTGGTCAGGCGACCGTTATAATGATTATTGGCATTTGGCAATTACGAAAATGGGCCAATTTTTGTAATTAGCAATGTTTATTTCTAAATTTTTAACAACAGTCAGAAGACTGCGACAAACGGGGATCTATCAATATTTATTCACCCATTACAACGAAACCCTTGATATGAGAGACTCAACCACGTAATATAAACCATTTTCTTTCGCGGAAAAGTTCATTATTTGCATTAATTTTTTCGTAAAATTAACAACAATAGTATTATCTATTTTCACCGTAAAATGCACTCGATTAAATTACCATTTGCATTATTTTTATTGTAAAATAAATAACAATCCTAATCAAAGTCTATTTTCCAAATAAAAATTGTCAGATTTTTTGACAGATTCACAGACACAACACCCGTGTAAAATAAACCATATTGACCTTAAAGCGCTTCCGTAAAAGATAAAATTTTACATTTTTTATAATAAAATTAACAACAATCGTATACAGTGTCCTAAAACATTATACACGTAAACATTGTCAGATTACTTGACAAATTCATTGACACACCCTCGCAAAACTAACCGTTTTACATTGAAGTGCCCTCTTAAAAGATATAACTTGTATTATTTTTATAGTATATTAACAACAATCATATACAGGGTCCTTTTTACATAAGCCTACTAAAAATCGTTACATTGTTTAACAGATTCATTGACACACCCTCGTAAAATTAACAGTTTTAACCTTGAAGCGCCCTCGTAGAAGATCCAACTTGCATTATTTTTGTAGTAAAATTAACAACAATCCTCTTTACATTATTCAATTAAAAATTGTTAGATTCTGTAACAGATTCATGGAAACACCCTAGTAAAATTAATAATCTTCACCTTGAAGCGCCCTCTTAGAAGATACAATTTGCATTATTTTTATAGCAAAACTTTTTACACACATCTTTTGCTTCCTCTACTTTCATCAGTGCTCTTTGTCGGTTGTTGGTACTTTTGACCTGGCCTTTCTTCAAAACAATGTTGATTTGATCGAGGTATGTTCGCCGAGGTCGACCTCTACCGACTTCCGTCAATTCACACTCGCCTTATAAATTTGTTTCATAAATCTTTCTTCATCCATCCTTTCTACGTGTCCAAACCATCTAAGCATTCCTTTATCTATCTTTGTAACCACACCTTCTTTTACACCACATCGTTCTCTTATCTCACTATTCTTTACTTTATCCAACCGAGTCACTCCGGCTATACAATTCTCAGACGACTCATCTCCGCAGCATTAATCCTATTTTCATGCTTCTTCTGTACACAAATTCATTTATTTGTTCCACTCTTTCTCCCTCAATCGAAACTCCTCAGTTTGTCATGCTTTCTTTTCTTTCAAAAACCATTACTTTTGCCCACATTTATTTTTATCCCTTTGATTGTCAGGGCATTATGCATAACATTAACCATCGCCTGCAATTCCTCTTCAGATGACGCTAATATGACTTGATCATCGGCGTAAAGAAGGCATTTGACGATCAAATCATTCATTTTCAATCCATACGCACTCTCTTTCAAATCTTTTAAACAATTGTCTATGTATAAGTTAAACAGCCATGGCGAAGCCACACATCCCTGTTTCACACCTTTTTCGATGTTAAACCAAATCTGGAGGCTTTCTGTTGGTTATTCTGAGCCCAACTATCTGAATTTCTGAGTGGAGGGTTTTGAAAGATGGGCCTTTTTAGTCTCTTTGTCGCTTTTCACATTGAATAATCTGTATTATCATTGTTCAATTTACTCAGATAATCACCTATAGTCTCATTTTTAATGTTTTGAATTTCTCTTGGTGATTTTTATGACAAAATTAACACGAATCATATCCTCTGTTCATTTCCCAACAAATAAAAATTGTCATATTTCGTAGTGCGAATCGGACAAATAGCTCGACCGTTTGTAATATTGTTTATCAACTTAATATAAATAAATAATGTTTATATACCACAATTTACCTAATTTATAATGAAACGTTTAATATCTTGCGCCACATGCATACCTCGGTATATCCACCGTATTAAATATAAAGAAACATATATAGCAAGACACAAATTACTTTTTATAGATTTCGTTTATCCTACGTGTCCGAGATTATGACGGTAAACGTTTTAAAAAGTTTTATAGTTGGCATAAAAAACGATTTTATTGTACAATAGATGCGGGAGAAAACAAAGAGACACTTCACGCTGAGGCTTATTCGAAAATTAATTTCGTCGGTGTTTTATTCGGGTAAAATGTGGTCGGATTTGACAGATATTATGCCTAGATTTTCGATTGTTTATCGCGTCTCGCGACCGTTTTGAACTTATCGTCATGATACAATACGAGGGTAGCGAAATAACTATTAACATGCCCTATATATCTGCACTTCCCGGTGGGAAGTTATAGTACCTAATTGGTCTGATTTTGCGAATCCCGAATTTCGGCATATCTTTACATTTCAAGGTCCCCAGAGTCGAATACAGTGGTTTTTAAGTGGACGTCTGTGTATGTATGAACGTATATGCGTATGTTCGTATGTGCGTTCGGAATTATTTTTCGTCTCGATTATCTCGAGAACAAAAAATGATATCGACGTGAGACCAATTGCATTCTACGCATAATTACGCAACTTAGAACTGATTAGATTTTCAGTAAAATCGGTTAAGTTATTTTTATGGAGAATATTAAACTGAAAAAAATGGTAAACTTTCGGAATTAATTTTCGTCTCGATTATCTCGAGAACAAAAAATGGTATCGACGTGAGACCAATTTCATTCTACGCATAATTACGCAACTTGGAACTGATTAGATTTTCAGCAAAATCGGTGTAGCTATTTTTTGTGAAGAATCAAAAAACTGAAAAAAAATGGTAAACTACCTGAATTTTGCAATTTATAAATTATACTATTTTTAATACAGAATTTTAAGATCTTTTGAATAATATGATTATTGTGAGGAATATTTGTATGAAAAATATGATGATAATAATTGGGTGTTTATGTCGTGTATTACATTAAGTAGTCTATGGTTTAGCCCTTTTGTTCTCATTATTTCCAGGGCATCTTTTAAGCGCACTCTGTCAAAAGCTTTAGTCATATCGACGAAGCACATGTATGGGGATTTATTGAATTCTAGGGACTTTTCAGATATCTGTTTAACTATGAATATTGCATCAATTCTGGATCTGTCTTTTCGGAAGCCTTGTTGTTCTTCTCTTATCCTTATGGTTTTGGTGATTTCTCCCAGAGTTGTATTTGTGAATGCTTTAAGAGCGCTATCAAGTAGGGTTATTCCACGATAGTTTTCTGGAAGTGTTTTCTTTCCTTTTTAAAAAATGGGTATTGTTATATTGTTCTTCCATTCGTTTGGTATTTTCTGCTCTATGTGAATTTTTGTAACCTTACTAGGGTTGAATGGGCAAACAAATTTCAATTTTTAACCCGGGACAAATAAAATACCTAATTATTTACCAACTTTTTTTTATTTTTTGAATATTTTACAGAATTACAAATTTTTGTTGGTTTTAACATATTTAAAAAAATCTAAAGAATTATAATCATAATTAAATATGGTCATTACTTCGCTTTTTATTAAGTTTGGGGTACATTTATTTCGTACATCAGTCACTTTAACACTATTTGTGAGAAAACCCTTTCTACGAAGCAATTAGTACTAGGGATACTGAAAAAGAAAGATATGATGCGAAAAATGTTAGGGATTTTATCATTGAAAAACCCTTCCAAGACTTTCTTCCACTTTTTAATCGCACCAATAGTTTTGTCAGAAGATGCAACAGCAATGTCCAGGCTTTTCTTAATCATCTGAAATCCATCGTATTAGAAGTCAATATTTAACTCATTTATATCCTTAAATGTTCAGCAGCTTTATTGGAAATGGTTGTAGTTTACTGGCGATTTTAAGTTTAAAAACAGTACCTTAGAAAGAATGTTACTTTCTAAGAAATCATATCGTAGTAACAAATAGCTCAAGAAATTATTGTAAAATTGTAGCATATCGCCTTTTATTGATTCGTTTGCTTAATCCACGCATATCTTTCGCTTGACTTCCAAAAAAGTTGTCTTTCATTCTTTGCTCGATCTTCTCGCGTATCCCGTGCGTTTTAGTATGCATCTCAACAACTGACAGAGTATCTGATTCAATCTTCTTTATTGTAACTTCTACCGAGAACATTACGTTATGAAGAAATGACAAATATGCCAAAGTCTTTTTCTCTTCCTTCTCAGAGTTAATTATGTTTTCTAATAAACCGAGCTAAGTGGATGAATGCAGTACAGAGCTTCATGAGCAGGTGATACATGCGAAATCGAGTTGAAATACGGGACAGAGGCGGTCCTGGCGGGACATTTGAATTTATGCCCGTAATACGGGACGTCATGCAACATTAAACCTACCCCTATATTTTGGGCTAATATGTAGTTTATATCATTACAATTCCTATTGCAACATGGTATTGCGCTGGTAATGTTCCTGGATGAGTCAGAAACAATCTAGCCATTTAGGGAATGTAAAAATGGATAATTCAAAGTACCTAGACGTCTAAAAACGTCCAAATTTAATTTTATATTACGCCAACAGTGAGACCCTCGTAGTTACAATATTTTCAGTGATAAATATGCATTTAGGCTTGGCACAAACAGAAATGCTTCCGTTTGTTTTTTGGTAGGAATAAGATATTAGGCATATAAATGTTGATAGGTGACGTTTAAGTTACACAAAAAGACGATTTTATTAATCTCGAATTGTTCTCGTGTATAAAGTTAGTCGTTTTATATAATTTATAGCTTTTGAAATATCGTATCGCCCACGTATTTGAGAAAATATTATTATTTCGACAAGCGGTAACGCTGTTACGACTATGATAAATAAATAATTAAGAAATGAGTTAATTTGCTGAAAAAATTAAAATGGAACCATCGGCAACGGAGGTATGATTCCTGTTGATTTAACAGTGCTTATGCATCAGTTCGTCAAAGCTTGTTTCGTTATTGAGAATATGGTTGAACTGTGTGTTTGTATTATTGAAGCGCCTCAAAATTAACGTATTTGTACAGTTTCTGTATATTTTTATCGAAATATATAATCTCCTAGTGGGTGTTCGGATTTTTTTAAAAGCAAGCATATGATACAGAATTTTGATCACGGCGATCTGGCAAGTGTTCAAAATGGGCAGAGATATCGCATTAGTTGCAGTCACTGAAACTAATTAATACGACGTTGTATCTCGCTAAGAATATACTGCCTAGTCATAATATACTGGGAATTGTTTTTCCCGGCTCAATCACAGCTACCACGCCTACTGATGTAACAACATTAATTAAAGTCTTAAGTAGGTAACTGTCTATTAAAATACCTAAGCAACCAGTTACCTGCTCAGCGTCGCGTCCGAGCAAGAATCGCGAAGGGTTTTAAATTATATTTATCCCGAAAATTACCCTTTAGTCGCAAAATACACGAAGTTTTTTTGTAAACAGTTACAGCAAACACTTTTTCCATATTACTTCCCATCGAGTAGAACGAAAGAAATGAGCTTAAAATGACGGCAAAGGTGATGTAATTTTAGTACCATATACATATTTGACCTACAGTTTACTCGGTCCAACTATTTGTCTAGATACGAGGGCAGTTTGATAAGTCAGTGACTTTTTGAATTTCCCGCGCAGTTACTCCAAATGCAACAGTGCTGCCGTCAACTATAATCTATCAGTGGGCAACTTTCTAATTTTGAGCAAGCTACGTCGTGCAGTTGGTGTTTGATAGCCGTTCAAAGCAGACAACTTCGTGAATTTTTACGAAAATGGAAAAAAGTGAATTTCGTGTGCTGATTAAGCATTACTTTTTACGTAAAAAATCCATCACTGAAACTAAGGAAAGACTTGATAAATACTACGGGGACTCGGCACCATCAATTTCAATGGTTAAGAAGTGGTTTACAGAGTTCCGTTGTGGTCGTACCAGCACTAGTGACGCCGAACGTC